>CADEHL010001229.1:280292-615736 GCA_902827135.1 Harpagifer antarcticus | reverse complement strand
AAGAAGAAGAAGAAGAAGAAGAAGAAGAAGAAGAAGAAGAAGAAGAAGAAGAAAAGAAAGAAGAAGAAGAAGAAGAAGAAGAGAGAGAAAAGGTGGTGAGTGGATATTAAACACACGCAGAGGTTTCATTAGTGTATTTACACCTGTTAGCTTAGCGTACAGTTAATCACGAATCAGAAGTTATCTTATTGAACACAGCTGTAATATTGGAAGAAAGAAACTCACAAAAAAAATTTAAAATATGCGCCAAAAACAGTCTCAAATTATCTTTAAATAAAGTCTAAAAGCCATTGGATAACAGCTAAAGTCTAACCGCTAGCAGCTACAGTTATTATTGCAGTTCGGCTCCGGGTGAGTAACAGTTGATTTGTAATGCTAAGCTGACTTTATGTTAGTTATTTATTACACCAGTTGTCTTTAAGACAGTTTGAGTTGTTGTGTGTGGTGCTCTTTACCATAGATATAGTTTTAAATATATGCTTGTTAGCATCGCCATTCTGTGACGCAGCATTTTTCCCATTGAAATGAATGGGGTTCTTCAGTTAGCAGCTAACGCTAAGCTAAGCGACGGTTTAGCTCATTAGATAAATAGATATACTTTATTTAAATAATTATTTATCTTAAACTGCGAAATGATTGTGTCACAGCAGAAAGTGTTTTCAGGCATTACATAAGTTCCAGCATATTTAAAAGATACAATAAGATATATACAAATGAAGCATTAGCAGCAAGTTTACACACGGGACACATATCACTAGGAGTATCTAAAGAATACACAATATACAGAAAATACTGTATACATGGAGTACATTAAACTAGTCTCACCTCGCTAATGTTGCTTTTCTGTGTTAACTTAGTGATAGTTAATGACACAGATAGCGTTATAAACCGTGGTTCGAAACAACCGTAATGTCACTTTCTATGTGAATAAAGTCATTTTAATGAAATAAAACTGAACAAACTGTGAGCTGTAAGTTAGGAATGTAAGTTGCTACACAGATTATGATGAATTATATCTAAATATTTGTATTGTATTAATAATAATTTACACAGAAAACCAACTTGTTATCGTAATGGTTAAAGTCATTTGCATGTAATGTTAATAACTATCTGACCTTTCTATCATTTTCTCCTCTGCTTAACATCACATTGACTAAATGGATCAATTTGGAACATGTTTACGTCACAGCAGCATCGATGAGACAAGGCACTGCACATGGTGTGATAACACACTACATATAAGCATCTAGAAATAGAACATATCATTGAATAAACTCTTTGAATTCCTCTCTTCACTCCTGACAGTTTTGCACCTGTAAGCAGTTTGCAACCTGAAGCACTCTGTGGTCCCAGAGAGGACCTGAAGCAGCTCTGTGGTCTTCATCAGGACCCAGTGTTCCCAGAGAGGACCTGAAGCAGCTCTGTGGTCTTCATCAGGACCCAGTGTTCCCAGAGAGGACCTGAAGCAGCTCTGTGGTCTTCATCAGGACCCAGTGTTCCCAGAGAGGACCTGAAGCAGCTCTGTGGTCTTCATCAGGACCCAGTGTTCCCAGAGAGGACCTGAAGCAGCTCTGTGGTCTTCATCAGGACCCAGTGTTCCCAGAGAGGACCTGAAGCAGCTCTGTGGTCTTCATCAGGACCCAGTGTTCCCAGAGAGGACCTGAAGCAGCTCTGTGGTCTTCATCAGGACCCAGTGTTCCCAGAGAGGACCTGAAGCAGCTCTGTGGTCTTCATCAGGACCCAGTGTTCCCAGAGAGGACCTGAAGCAGCTCTGTGGTCTTCTCAGTGTTTCCAGCTTAAAAGCAGGTGTGTGTGTGTGTGTGAGATACCTTAATAATTACTTTCTCCAACATTATTTATCCCACAGTATATTCATAAGCTATATGCATACCGTTTAGTTTGAGTAAACGCTCCCCTTTTAACCTTCAGCATATTGTTTTAGTACGGTAACTCTTCTTTATTACCGTTTAGCATTCTGGTTCTGTTAGGTAACTCCTTTATTGTTACAGGATGAATCCTCAGTTTATTGACTTGTTGTTTCTAGTCTCCTCCTGACTACAGAGTCCTGGAGCTGTTGAGTTTCTCCTCTTCAGTGAAGCAAGCTTTATTACTGTCTCCTATTGTCGCAGACAAAGTAGCATTACATGGAAATATTCAATAAGTAAAAGTACCCTCTAAATAGTACTTAAGTACAGTACTTGAGTAAATGTACTTAGTTACTTCTCACCCTCTGCTATGAACCTACGAAGTAGATTAGTTTGTTTGTTGTGTCTGTCGGTGTATTTGCGTCGTCTTGTTTTGTGTCAGCTGTAGTTGTGTTGATTATTTCAGAGACCCATCCGGAGAAGGAGAAACTGAGAGCAGCATGGAGGAGAACAAGGAGACCCCTGGAGCTCAGGTCAGTGTGCACTTCATCACAATATATTCCTACATTCCAGCGTTTCATGCCAGGCGGGCGTCTTGCCGTCATTTGACGCCCTTATTCAGCTCGGAACGCCCTGAACTCGAGACCGAGGGGCGTCCAAAGAGCTTTTTATCGCTTGTAATGACGAAAAAGGACAAGGACATCCCTCTGTTGGAGGGGCAAAGGAGTCTGGTGGGATTCTTTTCACCGCCAGCAAAGCGTGTTCCTGTGCTAGTGGAGCACCGCATGTGAACTGCGAGCGCCGGAGCCTCGCAGCGGCGAAATTGAGGCTCTGGTAACTTGGTAACATGAAGAGCCATTTGGGAGCCGAAAGAGCCGGCTCTTCTTAGTGAGCCGAGCCAAATGATCCGACTCACTACAAAGAGCTGGGATTCCCATCACTAATACGCAAAGAGATGGTATCTATAAGGGACGGCTCAATTCAAATTCAAGTCCAGGGTTTCCCCTCACATAGACTTTACTTGGGCCGCCCAGGTTTAACGTGGACAATGATCCCTCGCTTGCTGTACCTGTTCGCTCTGCTATCGCGTGGAGGGTCTGCTAACAAGCAGCCAACAGAAAGGTTCATGTTAATGTTGTTGCACCTCACGAATGCCTAACACTGTTATCCCCAATGAAAGATCACAACCTGTTTGAAATATACAATATGAATGCACAATATGGTTAGATAGAGGTTAGAAACGTTGTTGTCTACGATTCGTTAATTGTCAGATCAAGTCTGAAATGTGACTGCATCACAGCAGCTCCATGTGTAACATCAACATCGACACATAAGACAAACACAATACATGAGAAACAAACAACTAACATGTAACATAACAGCAGGACCAGTGAGAGCTGCTCAAGAGCCTTCAGCGTGCATCTGATCTGTAGCTCTGTGTTCACTGAGAGGACTGACTGGAGCACAAAGGATGCTTCAGGCTGACTTTAGTGAATCTCCATTCGATGGTAGCAGTTCAGATTCTCTGTTAGAGCATGCTTTGGGTCCCAGATGATGCTGTTGGACAGCCTCTCAGGTTATTATGGTCTGTGAGTCAGAAAGTGTCTGACAGGGTGACCAACAATCTTTGAGCAGATTTCTAACAGGTGGAGCAGTTTTGCCGAAGTAACAACATGCTGATACCGGTTAGCAAAAACCAAGAATTAATGCATTGACAAGTCTGCAGACAGACGGCAGGCGAGAAACCTTTTTAAAATGCGTGTTTTGTGAATGGAGATCGGCTAAGCTAACGCAGTATATGCTCCGACCGTCCACACTCACAACAACGGCCTACAGACCTAAATAAACCAGCGACTGTATTCGCCATGACACAGACAGTCTGTGGTTTGTACTTGTTTAACTTCTGTCTAGTTTCTGAACAGATATGAGGAGCTGTGAGCTCTGGGTGCTAACAGCTAACGGCTGATGTTGCTTTTGTGGTTCACATTGAAGATGACGTCACGGCTCCGCCTACACTACGTTACTATAGTTACTGCCCCAGTTTCTAAACTGTATTGGAAACGCAGGATCAATCGATTGTTTTGACTTGAGCCGTCCCTTATAGACACTGTATTTTTACATTAGTGAGCCGGATCATTTGGCTCGGCTCTCTTTAAGCGCCGGCTGTTTCGGCTCTTTTTCTTTTTCGTAATTTCAAGCGATAAAAACTCTTTTGGACGCCCTCGGCTCGCGTTCAGGGCGTCCCGAGCTGAATAAGGGCGTCAAATGACGGCAAGACGGCCCCCTGGCGGAAACGCTGGATCTGAGGCCATACAATGAAAAACATCTTTGAAAAATCCTGTTGGAATAATATCAAGGCAGCAGGAGGAGGATTTTAGAAGTTGTATAATGTCCTCTAGGTTTTTATCATTAATCTGATGGAACTGTGTCATGGTGTTTGAATTGATTTTAAGTGAACACAGAGACAACACATTTGCTGTACCTGATGCAGAGGCACTGACTGCTTGTCTGATTCTCTGAATTTTGTCTGAAGAAGACAAAATCATTGCATGACCTGGTGGATAGAAATTCAGAGGCTACTGAGGTTAGTTAGTTTGTCGACGGTTAGCGAACAAGGCACGTGCATTGTTTTTGTTTTTGGCAATGATGTCAGAGAAGAAAGATTGTCGTGCGTTTTTTAATTCCAAATTATAAAAGCCAAGTCTCTCTTTATAGATTTCAAAGTGAACCTGGAGATTTGTTTTTCTCCACCTACGTTCAGCTTTTCGACACTCTCTTTTTTCTGCTCTCACGGTCATGGCCTTTCTTCATGAAGATATGTTCTTGCCAGACACTTCCGTTAACCTAGTTGGAGCAATGGCATCTATAACATTTTTATTTTTGAATTAAAATGATCTACTAGCTCATTTACTGAGATGTTAGCAGGGGCAAGTGTGGAAGAAAGAAACATTCAGAGTAAACATTTCCCTAGTATTTTCAGTTAAATATCGCTTTGTGGTTTCCTCTTTTGAACATTTGTGTGAACAGAATAGAGCTCTCAAAGGAATGATCAGAGAGCGCAACATCAGTCACCACAACCTCAGAGATATTCAGACCCTTTGAGATCCTTAAGTCCAGAGTGTGCCCCTTATTGTGCGTGGGCTCCGTCACATGCTGAGTCAGTCCATAGATATCAAGACAGCCCCTCTGTCCTGGGGGTTGTCAACATGGATTTTAAAATCACCAACACTGACTAGATGGTCAAAGTCAAAACACACTATAGACAGCAGCTCAGTGAAGTCATCAAAAAAGCTAAAAGAATATAAGAGCACAGCTGAACTCCCGCAGCCCTGGGGGACCCTACATTGGTTGTGATGGCAGATGACAGGGTTTTGTTAACCTTCACAAGTTGCTCTCTACTGATGAGGAAAGCGGCATACCAGTAAATCAGGTATGGATTTACTTCAATTTTGGCCATTTTTGACACCAAGATTTCTGCTTGTATTGTGTTGCTGCTGAGAAGTCTAGGAAGAGGGCTCTTGCATAGGTGTGGCGTTGATCTAAATGTTTAGTGATGATATGAACCAGAGTAGCAACAGTACCACCCCCTTGCTTATAGGCAAATTGGTATGGATCAAGTATGTCTTGTCCGTCACAATAGGTTTAGCTGAAGAGGTCATTCCTGTGATGGTTCTCATGGTGTCCCACACTTTTTTTGGGGTCTTTGGCTTTAAAAGCATTTCCCAAAAGCTCTCTGTTTGCCAGTTTTGATTCCCTCAATTTGACTTTCAGTTCTTTCTCTGTCTAAGTGCTCCCATAGCTATTTTCCTGGCTTTTATAACTTTTTTTAATGTCCTTCGTCACATATGATTCATTACTTGGATAGATTTGTGTTTCTTTAGTGGGAACACAGAAGTTAATATAGTCTTTAGGGATGCTCCGATCGATCGAAAATGATGAATACAGTAGATTTTCAAAAATATATACAGAAATATCCACTACAGTGACATCTGGCGTCGTTTTTGTAAGACATTTTCACTTCCGCATAAAAAAGCCTCCGCAAATGACCTCCCGCGTGTGACGTAACATGGGGGAGAGCGGCCGGTCTAACGTATGAATAAACATGGATCACAATGCTAGTTTTGACACAGAAGAGGTTGAAAATATATATTCGAATGCATATGATTAGAATTATGAGTCTGCTATGCGTCCAAGAGACCAGGAGCCAAGGATTAGAAGAAATAACGGCCATCGGAGAGAAATGGAGCTGTGGTGTGTGGAGAACCAGTGGAGAACCAGTGGAGAACAGGGCAGCTGTCTTGGCGAGTGACCGGCGTTAGCTACAGTTAATGTTAGCTAACGTCAGTCGCATCACAACATTGTACAGTTGGCAATCATATATCAGGCTATAACTAAAGTAGTATTGATAATATAGTAACGTTACTGGCAGGACTGTTGATACTGATCCATAACAGAAACTAATGCGCAAGTATCAGCCGTATCTCGCGTTACCTAATGCAACTCCACACTACGTCTTACTGCGCTGTGTACCGGAGGGGAGACGCGAGATACGGCTGATACTTGACGATCTGGCGGAGAAAGGTTGTGGAGCCTCCGTTGATATGCCGTTGTAAATGGCTTGATGGAAAGCAGGTGTGTAGTCGAGGAGGGTGCACTGCTGATTGCAGCAGGTGAGTGGAGGTTGAGCCGGGAGCCAGGAGTGACAGCCACCACGCCCACACAAACAACACAGACGGGGGGAAACAAACAAACACAAAGGAGACGGCTGGAGCAGTACAGCCACCACAGCGTTACCTAATGCAACTCCACACTACGTCTTACGGTGCCGTGTACCGGAGGGAGAGAGAGAGAGCGCAGCGAAGAGGGGGAGAGAGATGTAATACGGTTTCCTGATAAAGCTGTGGAGAGTATGTGCTGCAGGGAGGTGGATGCACAACGCACCCAGGAACGAACGCTCGCTCCGGTCCTTTTCCCGTGAGGAAACTGTGGACTCGATGTCCTGACAGGCTGCAGTTTGTGCAACCTGCACAAACACAAGCTCACCATGATTACAAATGCTGAAATGCAATGTAAAATTACCGAAAAAATACCAGCTCACTAAATCCCAACCGCTCAAACCAACTACAAACTACGACTGCGGATTGGGCAGAGAAGGAGTCAGAGAAAGTTGCTCCCCCGTGTGACGCGTTTGACGTTAAAAAAAAGCAGTTTTTAGTAGCAGAGCTCAAAACGGCTCCTTTCCCTCTGAATTCCTGCCCTTATGTCTCGTAAAACATATCAAATCCTGCATTGACATTTTTTATTGTAATTTTCAGGCAAGGTTAAGCATAAATGTAGTAAAACAAAAACCTGCAAGTTGCTCTTTAACATGCAGTTTTTTTAGAAACTGCTTTCATCGCGTCGTGATGTTTCCAGAGAGAACAGCTGTGAGGTCCGTGCAGAAAGCAGAGCAGTGTCTATAATAGGGGTGTAACAATTCACAAACATTTCGGTTTGGTACGTACCTCGGTTTTTAGGTCACGGTTCGGTTCGGTACTTTTTTCGGTACAGCAGAAAAAATTATCACAACATATTTTTTATTTTTTAAAAATTATTATTAAACTGTGAATAATGTATTCACTCAATAAATACAAAATATAATAAAATAAACATTAAGGTGCAGCATTTCGATGAACTGAAATAATCTGTATTTGAACTGTACTAGTTCCTAAGCAGCCAGTTTGACATTAAGACTTGCTTGTCATTGTGTTTTCATGTTTTTTTAAAGAAAAATGAACTTGTCCACATTAGGGCTGCAACAAACGACTAATTTGATAATCGATTAATCTATCGATTAATGAAACGATTAATCGATTATTCGGATCATTAAGGTTTTAACTGTACTACTACTTATATCGATACTGCTTATCGATCCGGTCCTTTTAACGATAGTATTAACGTTTTTTTGACAAGAAATAAGGTAAACTAACTAAACAAATTGTGAACAAAACTAACATTGCTTTTTATTTTAATTAAATGCATAATATTTCACATCAAAAGAAACAACAATGTTTTAACAAATCATATTAAATAATCTGATGACAGAACTGTGAACAGAATAGCTGAAACTTTAACAAAATAAATAACTCAGTTACCTCTAATCATTAACCCATGTTTTTATAACTGAGTTAACTCCGTGTGTTGCTGCTAGCATACATAACACCTGACGTGGAAACGTTACTCGTGGATGGAGCTACAGAGCTGCTAGAAAGACAGTGGAACCCGGTGCATTTCTCCGTCTGGATGTAGAGCACTTTGATAAATGTTTAGACAAATTGCTCGTGGTTACCCCCGCCCTTACATGCTAAACTGTTGTTCCACTTTTGGTAACGAGCATTGTCCACCTCAAGACGGCTAAAGTTTAACCACACCTCGGAGCGCGTTCTCTCCGCCATCTCCTCCGTGTGTGTGTTGCCTGCATGTAGCAGCTGCGCGTGTGTGTAAACCTGCCCCGCCCCCTCGCAAGCAGGGCGGGGGAGAGATCTCTCGTCTGAATTGGGAAAATCGAAAATGCATTATAGACGCATTTTGTAGTCATATTGCATATTAGAAACGCAGTTGGCGACACTAAGACTGCGATATAATGTTTATGTAGCAATAATACATACGACATATGTTTTAAATGTCTCCTGTACCGATAAAAAAGAGCGATAACGTTGGAGCTTAATGGGGTGTAGAACACATGTGATGACGTCACCAACGAATCGACGACTGAATTAGTTGCCAACTAATTTGGTAATCGATTTTAATCGATTAAGTCGATTAGTTGTTGCACCCCTAGTCCACATTGCTTGCCGAAAGGGCAGATCTGCTGGCACTAACAACGTCTCCTGCTGTGGAGAACACCCTCTCGCTAGGGACAGAGGTAGCAGATACAGCAGGTAGCGCTTTGCTAACATGGCAGCATAAGGATATTTGCCGTTTGTAATAGTTTTAGCTCGGTCTGAACTCTCTGCGAGTGGTGGAGGCTTAAATGCTAGCAGGAGTTGGGTTTGCACTTCAGTCTTTTTTCTTTTGGTACCGGTGATATTGACGTTCGGGTGATGCCTTTTCAAATGAGTGTGCAAGTTTAGACAATAATTAGACCAAAAAAACTAAAACAAGACGAACGGAGCATACTGAGACTCGCAGTGACAGGATGCCGTCTCCCTCTGTCTCCTGTATACCAGGGGTGGGAGTAAGTCATACATGTGCAAGTCTCAAGTTACTGGGGTGAGAGTCAAGCAAGTCACGTCCAACGAAATCCTGATGAATAACCCCAGTTTCCGCATTTAAATCAGTTAAAAGACAGTGGTTATGAAAACTAGAGTTTTATTTTCAACATTAACAACAATGGAGAGTGGGGCTCTGAAATCATAAAACGGGGAATAATTGGGCAGTTCAGTGTGTGTGTGTGTGTGTGTATAGAGGTGTGTGTGTGGTTAAAACGTAGCAGCCTGCGGTCGCTCGTTAGCTGTTCTAATGAAGGTAAACACAGTGAAGGCACAGCTCTTTGCAGCTGGTGCTGCTCTTCTGAGATTCTGCTGAGTTACACGTTACTGCCTCCTGGTGCTGCAGAGATTTCATGAAGTGAAGGAGGTTTTTCTTCTATAAAACAGCTGTGGGCAGCAGATACTGTGAGTCACAGACATGAATACATAGGTCAAAGCAGACTGGTTCACAGACTCTCCTGTTTTGCCGATCCGGTGCATGAACAAATAACTCTACACCCCTGGCCGAAATGTCCCTAAAATGAAGTCCGAGTTTGAAATGTATCTCAAATAATGTATGTATTTCCCCACATAAACATAACGGTCTGCAATGAAACGGCCGTCTCCTGTGCGCTCCACTTCCTACTTTCTCCTGCGAACGAGATACTTTCTCTTTTTTTTTTTTCATTGCCCTCTAGGGGCTTCGTACAATGCAAATATTTTATTTTAAAAAGTAAAGTCCTTTCGATTCATCTGTCTCAAGCCTAAGTCAAGTCTCAAGTCATGAATTCAAAGTCAAGTCGAGTCTTTTATCAATGTTAGTCAAGCAAGTCTCAAGTCAAAAAATATGCGAGTCAAGTCATGTGACTCGAGTTCCCCACCTCTGGTATATATTTTGGCTAGAATATTACTATATCAAATATAATACAAATATAATAAACACAAACAGTTGATAAGTAGTATTTTGTTAACTCAAGGTTTATATTAAGTGAGTTTTTATTGCGTTAACTTGTGTATTTATGCTTTTTAGATTGACTTTCTCTCTTTCTCTGTCGTCTGTTCTAGAAACCGAAAGGAAGAGAGAGACGTCACAGCTGTCAGCAATGTGACAAATCCTTTACAACATCTGGACATTTAAAGAGCCACCTGCTTATTCACACAGGAGAAAAACCGTATAGCTGTGAAGAGTGTGGGAAAACGTTCACTCAATCAGGTGGTCTCACATCACATCAATGTATTCATACTGGTGAAAAACCGTACAGCTGTGAAGAGTGTGGGAAAACGTTCGCTCAATCAGGTAATCTCAAACGACATCACCGTATTCACACTGGAGAAAAACCGTACAGCTGTGAAGAGTGTGGGAAAACGTTCACTAGATCAAGTCATCTCGAAAAACATCAGCTTATTCATACTGGAGAAAAACCGTACAGCTGTGAAGAGTGTGGGAAAACGTTCACTACATCAGATGCTCTCGCATCACATCACCGTATTCATACTGGAGAAAAACCGTACTGGTGTGAAGAGTGTGGGACAACTTTCACTCAATCAGGTGCTCTCATAACACATCAACGTATTCATACTGGTGAAAAACCGTACTGGTGTGAAGAGTGTGGAAAAACGTTCACTACATCAGGTAATCTCCAAAAACATCACCGTATTCACACTGGAGAAAAACCGTACTGGTGTGAAGAGTGTGGAAAAACATTCACTACATCAACTCATCTCAAATCACATCTTCGTGTTCACACACTCTTAAAACCATAGTGGTGTTAAGAGTGTGGGAAAACTTTTTCTTAAAGTATTCATCTTAAAGTCCATGAGCGAGTTTCACTGTTCATTAATCTGCAGAGTAGTTTCTCTGCAGATTGTTGTTTAATAAAATGTTGTGACTTTAAACACAACATTTGTGTCATTCAACCAAGCTTGAATGACACAAGCTCAGGTGTATTTCCATGCAACTCTCTGATTGGTCTGGTGACTTGCCTCTGTTGCATTCACTGAACACGGGAAATTGCAGTCCTGCCGTCCTCTCTTGTGTCAGGATGAGGTTCACGTAAAGCACAGTTAATGTATTATATTATTGAGGTGTCTCAAATATACGTCAATCAAGTGGCACCTGCTAACGGGGTGGTGGATGATTTAGGTTTACATCTAAAAACGTATTGTGTTCAGGACCTTGGTCTCTGAGACTCAAAAAAGCCTTTCTCGCCTACCTGTCCACTTTGCATACCTGAGATCCTGCAGTCATTTCTCAAAGATGGTGTGGCATATAGGGAGGTGCAATCTCCTGATGAGACTGTATTATAGTGGAAATCTAGAATCCTAGAAAACAAGATAACATTAGCATAATCAATTTATTCAACCCATGTCCAAATCTAACCACTGACATATTTAAAGAAATAGCAGGCGATAAACATAGGCAGGAAGTTTGGTGTGGTATAATCAATTTATTCAACCCATGTCCAAATCTAACCACTAATAATAATGGGTTCCATTTATAAAGCACTTCATATCTGATCTCAGATCCCAAAGTGCTACAGTAGTCAGCATGAACAGTATAAATAAACATTACACAACACGGTAGAATTAATAAAAAGCAATACAAAAATAAAAAATAAATAAAAGGGATATAAAAAGGTCTAGGCAAAGGCTCTTTTGAAGAGAAGGGTCTTGAGGCCTTTTTTAAAAGCCTCCACGGTCTGTGGTGCTCTCATTTGGTCGGGGAGAGCATTCCACAGACTGGGAGCAGCCGAGCAGAAGGCCCGGTCTCCCATAGTACGGAGCTTAGTCCTGGGGGGTTTGAGGAAGTTGGAGTTGCTGGAGCGGGTGGTCCGTAAGGAGGTATGGGGGGTGAGGAGTTCCTTGAGGTAGGGGAGGGGCAGTTCCATGGACACACTGGTGGGTGAGGACGGAGACCTTGAATTCGATCCTTAGTTTCACGGGTAGCCAGTGTAGTGCTTTAAGGATGTGGGTGATGTGATCATATTTGCGCACCTTCATCAGGATCCTAGCAGCGCTGTTCTGAATGTATTGGAGCTTCTGGATGCTTTTGTTAGGGATCCCGATGAGGAGTGCATTGCAGTAGTCCAGCCTGGAGGAGACAAAGGCATGGACCAGCTTTTCGGCGTCAGACAGAGTGAGTGTGGGGCGGAGTTTGGCGATGTTCCTGAGGTGATAAAAGGAGTTCTTGCACAGCTGTTTAATGTGGGCCTCAAAGGTCAGATGGGCGTCCATTTTAACACCCAGGTTGGTGACTATTGAGGAGAGGGTAATGTGCTGGCCGGAGAAGGTGATGGTGGTGATGGTGGATGACCGAACCTGGTGTGGGGTGCCAACTATAATTGCTTCGGTCTTGGTGCTGTTGAGTTTCAGGAAGTTTTGCTTCATCCACGCCTGTATCTCCTCCAGGCAGGCAGTGAGTGTGGGTGAAGGCAGGGCTGCAGAGGAGGTAGGGTTGATCCTGAGGTACAGTTGGGTGTCATCAGCGTAGCAATGGAATGATACTCCATGTCGGCTGATGATAGAGCCAAGGGGGAGCATGTAGAGTGTGAAGAGGGTGGGGCCGAGAACTGATCCTTGAGGGACACCACAGGTGACGTTGTGGGTACCCGACTCTGCCTCGCCCAACGAGACATACTCTGTTCTCCCGGTGAGGTATGATCTGAACCAGTCAAGGGGAGAGTCAGAGAGTCCGATGGTGGAGTGCAGACGATGGAGGAGGATGCCGTGATCGACGGTGTCGAAAGCTGCAGTGAGATCGAGGAGGATGAGGAGAGAGGGAGAGCCAGCATCAGCCGTCATCAGCAGGTCGTTGGTGACCCTGACCAGGGCAGTTTCTGTGCTGTGGCCTGAGCGGAAACCAGACTGGAACTTCTCAAATAGATTGTTGGAGTTTAGGTGGTCATGGAGCTGAGCAGCAACTACTTTTTCCAGCACCTTTGATAGAAAAGGAAGGTTGGAAATGGGTCTGTAGTTGGCCAGGACTCCCGGGTCAAGGGAGGGTTTCTTGAGACGAGGTTTGATTTCAGCGGTTTTTAGGGCAGAGGGGACATGGCCAGCCTGGAGTGAGAGGTTTACGATCTTAGTGATCATGGGGCTCATGGTACCGATGTACGATTTTACAAGAGCTGACAGTTGCACTGACATATTTAAAGAAAAAGCAGGCGATAAACATAGGCAGGAAGTTTGGTGTGGTGATTACTAGGGATGGGAACGATTAATCGAAATTATTCAGGTATTCGAATAATTATTCAGGTATTTGAATTTCTGGGAGGGATGCCTAAGTTGATTACATATTATCAAATTTTAATAAATCAATGTATACGACAGTGCCATAGCTAAATGTGTTAGGTCTAAAGGTGTGTTTTGCTCCGCTCACCGGCCCCTCGCAGCGGGCAGAGCTGCGGGCAGAGCTGCAGGTGTTGATCTCTCTGGAGGATTGGGAGAATGTCATATGGTCAGATGAAACCAAAATAGAACTTTTTGGTAAAAACTCAACTAGACGTGTTTGGAGGAGAAAGAATGTTGAGTTGCATCCAAAGAACACCATACCTACTGTGAAACATGGGGGTGGAAACATCATGTTTTGGGGCTGTTTTTCTGTAAAGGGACCAGGACGACTGATCCGTGTAAAGGAAAGAATGATTAGGCGCATTCACACTGCGGTACTTTTCCCACAAAGGTTCATGCGAACTTAGTTCATGTGAACTCTTTTATCGCGTTCACACCAAAAAGAGCCGGTACTAAAATTAGTTCATGAGAACCTTTTGACCCGCTCGACAGTCCCTGCTAGAGAGCAGGGACTGTCGAGCGGCTCTTTTGTGAGAAAAGAGCTATATTTCTGATTGGCTGGGCGGATTGCAAACCACGCCCCGTAAAACTCCCAAAAAGTTTTGTGAAGCCGCCATTTTATTATCCTCGCATTAGCATTATTATCATTAGCATTAGCCCAGCGCAGAAACGCAGAGACACTAACTTATGGCAACACAAAATAAAACATGGGAGCGGTGGAGATGAGGAGGTGTCGGCGTTCTGGTGATTTACTCGGAAGGCTTCAGTTTCTACTCAATCCAGTCCCCAACTCCGGGGACTTCCGGCCGGGGACTTCCGGCCGGGGACTCCGGGCGGCAGTATACGCCGTGAAGTGGTTTGCGGCCTGCCAGTAAACCCAAAGCAGAAGAAGAAGAAGTGACGTCTGCGGCTTCATTTGCCTAATCCACCCCCAGTGACTTTTTCCGGTGTGAACGCGATCTGTACTTAGTTCATGCGAACTAAAGAGTTCTCATTAACTAAGTTCGCATGAACCTTTGTGGGAAAAGTACTGCGGTGTGAATGCGCCTAATGGGCCCTGTATCGTGAGATTTCGAGTGACAACCTCCTTCCATCAGCAAGGGCATTGAAGATGAAACGTGGCTGGGTCTTTCAGCACGACAATGATCCCAAACACACCGCCCAGGCAACGAACGAGTAAGAAGCATTTCAAGGTCCTGGAGTGGCCTAGCCAGTCTCCAGATCTCAACCCCATAGAAAATCTTTGGAGGGAGTTCAAAGTCCGTGTTGCCCAGCGACAGCCCCAAAGCATCACTGCTCTAGAGGAGATCTGCATGGAGGAATGGCCAAAATACCAGCAACAGTGAAAACCTTGTGAAGACTTACAGAAAACGTTTGACCTCTGTCATTGCCAACAAAGGGTATATAACAAAGTATTGAGATGAACTTTTGTTATTGACCAAATACTTATTTTCCATCATAATTTGCAAATAAATTCTTTAAAAATCAAACAATGTGATTTTCTGGATTTCTTTTTTCTAATTTTGTCTCTCATAGTTGAGGTATACCTAGGATGAAAATTACAGGCCTCATCTTTTTAAGTGGGAGAACTTGCACAATTGGTGACTGACTAAATACTTTTTTGCCCCACTGTATATGCACGAAGGAGGTGTGATAACCAGGTGGTGCTTTGCTAAAGCTGATTGGGGGAAATGTAGGATATGGTGTGAGGAGTCGGTACACCTGCCAACATCAGAGGGAAGCATAGAGGTCATTACAAGCCAAATAACGCAACATATACTAAATGCAGCAGAGAACAGTATACCCAAAGCAACAACCAAGGGTAGGAAGAAAGTGGTGCCATGGTGGAATGAGGAATGCAGCAGGGCTATTAAAGAGCTAAACGATGCATTTAGAGAATTAAAGAAAAACATGACACTAAATAATGTTATCGAGTATCAAAGGAAAAGGGCAGCTGCTCGAAGGACAATCAAATATACAAAAAAGAGAACATGGAGAGAATTGTGTTCTACCGTTGGCAGAGGAGTAACATTAGGTGAAGCCTGGTCCATGTTTAAGGTGATGAGTGGGAAAAGGAAATCCATTAAAATTCCAGGTTGATGGAGAGAGGCTGGCAGTGACAAATAAAGAGAAGGCAGATATGTTAGGAAGGACACTTGCAGCAGTACATAGTGGGGAGCATCTCAGTGATATTCATAGGCAGCAAAAACAGCAGTTACTAGCAGAGAATGAAACCGTGAAGGAGAAGAGACATGATAATAGGTCAGCTCTGGATGTGGAATTAGTAAGAGTGAGTAATGATGTGGAAAAAACACTGAAAATGAAAGGGATAATGGCAATAGTGTACGTTGACATTGAAAAGGCGTATGACTCTATGTGGAGGGAGGGATTACTGATCACATTGAGTAGAATGGGTATGGGAGGGAGAATGTTCAATTGGGTAAGGGCCTTTTTAACAGACAGGACATTTAGAGTAAAGGTTGGAGCAGATATTTCCAATTATTTTCAAATAGAAAATGGTATTCCCCAAGTGAGTGCAGTCAGTCCAATATTATTTAACATCATGATTAATGATATATTTACATGCTTAGACACATGCATCCAATCGGCTCTGTACGCAGATGATGGGGCTATTTGGATGAGGGGAAGAAATGCCCCATACGTAATGGAGAAGCTAGAGCGATTTAAAAAAGTGGAGAGGTGGTCATATAACTGGGGATTCAAAATGTCAGAAAGCAAGTCATGCTAATACATAATGATAATATATAATAATAATTCAAGTACATCCTTTCAAACTGCTAGTCACATCCTCATGTAAATGGCAATTTATCGAGTTCATTTTTATTTATCGTACGATAAGTCAATTAATTGCTTATTGCGACACACAATAAAACAGTGGAAACAAACATCTGTTTGACTTTCATTAGTGAATGAAACTTTGTGTCCTTTATAGTCTGTGTCCAATATTGTATATATCCTATATATATATGTTAAGGTCCCGCTACTGACACGATAGCAGTCATTAAGTGCGCATATGTGTAATTAAACCCATGATATCAAAATCTCACTCCAGCCAGGTACCCAAAGTTGGCAACCCTGTCCTAATGTTCATACATTTGTAACACTGTACACCAAAAACATCTGACTCCAAGCTGAACTCAAAGGTTGGCAGCCAGGGGCTGAACAAAATTATTAATTACATCAATGCAAATGTGAAACAAACTCATTTTTGACCAAAAACATAAAACCAACACAGGTGATATGATTAGGCCAATGGCCAGCACCCATTAGATTTTTGGCCTACCCATTGGCTAAATTACTTTGTGACACTTGAGTGACTTCCTGTTAGCTAGAGCGCGAAATTATTAGCTAACGTGGATGTTGAGCAAAGTGAAAAATGTATCGTTTTTTTATTCCTAACACGTCCATGTGTAAGCGAGAGGAATTGTGAATCTGCACATAATAGGCATCGTGAGGCAGAGGCTGAAGGTGTCACCATCACCGACCAGGAGGAGGACCAAGAAAAGCCGATGGAGGATGGAGGAGGAGTTCTATATTCACCTTGCAGGTGCAACTCTGTGGCTTGTATCCTGGATTATATGTTTAAGTCATGGATGTTTAAAGCTCATATTTGTCTAATATTAGTTTACTTTTCATTAATGAAGAATGACGCTGCGCTGTCAGTACACTTGTCCCTGTTTGTGATTGGTCAAATGTAGCTAACCCCGCCCCTTTCACGTGAACGCGCACTCAGCTGGAGAGAAACCCTGGCTTGATTTACCGAGTTGACAACCAGTGTCGTAGGACCGCTTAGCGAGATCTCGTTTGTTAGGGTTAGTTAAGATAACTCAAACACATCCAGGGTCTGTTGAACTGGCTTCGTAGTACAGGGCACAGGTGGCTGCATAGCAGCGCTAATGTCAAAGACACAAACATTATACATTATATTTGACCAGGATGCAGTGACACAAATATTTGGGAAGGCTCAGCCTTCCCTAGCCTACGGTGCCCGCCGCCCCTGGACAAGTGGCTCAAAAATAGCAAACATGATTGTCAAGGGACATTCAGCTTTGGTTATGGAGAACCGAAAGTACATGCAGGCCGTGGTTGAAAGCCTTCGCTATTCCGCTTGTCAGGGAATCGCACAGCGAGGTCACAGCGAGGGTGGGGACTCCTCTAATAGGGGTAATTTTATCGAGCTTTTGCACCTCATCAAAATGTTTGATGTTACAGTGGATAAAAAATTGGCAAGCAATCCATGAAATGCCACATACAGAACAAATTATTTGATATAATGGCTGATATGATACGAAAATAAATAAGTGATGGGAGGGGGAGGCAGAGTACTTTGCTGTTTTGGTGTATGAAAGTAAAGACATTAGTAAGAAGGAACAGATTTCAGTGATCGTGCGGCATTTACAGCCACTGTAAAGGAGATGACCTGGGGCCTCAGACGTTGCATGAGGAATTCTTGCATTTCACCCCAGCAGATGGGTTAGACGCAGACTCACTACTAAACAGCATAAAGCTTACACTCAGTCAGTGTAATATAGACATTAATGGTTGTGTTGGCCAGTGCTATGACGGAGCATCTGTAATGTCAGGATGTAACAATGGAGTTCAGGAAAGAACTGCCACAGGCAATTTATATACATTGCCATGCTCATAGGCTCAACTTGGTGCTGGTGGACTGTGTGCATAATGTCAACGCTGCAGCAGAGTTTTTTGAGACACTACAAATGCTCTATGTCACAGTCTGCTTTCTCACTCACCTATTTTCTGCATGATCATTCCTTAGTCACCTGGTAGTCACACCCTGTCTCTCTCTCACTCTGTTACACCCATCAGCTCCATTAGTATTTAGGCCCACTTCACTTTCACCTCAGTGCCAGATCGTACTTTGCAGCATGCCAGTCTTTCCCGCATTACCCTTCAGATTGCTCTCCCGGTTTCGACCCTGCCTGTCCCTGACCAGCCTGCCTCGCCTGCTCCCTGACCCGTTCTGTGCCTGCGACTCCCGTCCTGCTTTCTCCTGGAACCCTCGCCTGTCCCAGACCAGCCCTTTGCCTACTATCTGCC
The DNA here is from genome assembly GCA_902827135.1 of Harpagifer antarcticus. Taxonomy (NCBI): domain Eukaryota; kingdom Metazoa; phylum Chordata; class Actinopteri; order Perciformes; family Harpagiferidae; genus Harpagifer; species Harpagifer antarcticus. The sequence goes on along the minus strand of CADEHL010001229.1, from coordinate 597,273 downwards.
GTTTTGTCTCCTACCAGCCTATTGCCTTCAATAAAGCTGGTTACCGACTATCCCTGGTTTCCCGTGTTCTGCATTTTGGTCCTCAGCTCATTTGTGACACTCTACAAGTTTTTCTCTGGGTCAGTGGTGCACGATCTGTTCATGAAAAAACAAAAGGAACTCGAGCCAACAGCACAGTGCGTAGAACTCAAGAAGCTGAGTGATACTAGCTGGGCATGCCAATATACTGCAATCTGGGCAGTCAAGAAACCTCTCCCAGCAATACTGGCTACCCTGCGTGACATCATCGGCCTGTCAAATCCACACCGGAGGACAGAGGCGAGAGCTCTCAGTGCAATCATGGACGAGACATTTGTTGTACATCATATTATTTTCGGAGATGTATTCAGAACAACCAAGTTCATGTCGGATCAGTTTCAGTCCGCCACTTTTGATCTTGAAGCGGCAGATGATCTGACCCAGTCTGTTACCACTGCCATATCTGAAAAGCGGACCGAGGACAAGTGGAGGGAAATCAGAAATGAAGCAGAAAGTGTGTGAAGGCGGGAATTGCACCACAGACGCAACGTGAGAGAAGGCGGGCCCAAACATCTCGACATCTGGAGGGGTTTGTAGTAGAAGCCCCGTTAGAAAGAGCACGCTTAGAAACAGATGACCTGAGAACACACTCGTTCTATCCTGTTATAGACAGGTTGTTAATGGAGATTAAACGTCGCTTTTCAACAGAAACGAATGAGGTACTGAGAGGTGTGTCCGCCCTGAGCCCCAAACACACATAATTTCTGGACCAGAAAATGATACTGCCCAGGGCCCGCCACTATGGAATCAGTGAGGAAAACCTATCTGCAGAGCTTTACCAAGTTCGCCAGCTGTTGCAAAGAGAAGAAGAACAGGGACATACTATCACCAGCACCAAGGAGTTTCTATCCCTCATGAGGCCATACAGAGATGCATTTATAGACTTGTACAAACTGATATGCATATCTCTGACACTTCCCGTGACCTCAGTGAGCTGTGAGCGCAGTTTTTCTTGTCTGCGTCGTTTGAAAAACTACCTGAGGAACACCAGTGGGGACTCTCGAACCAGTAACCTGACACTGTTGGCGATAAACACCGTGAGAACAAGGGCCCTGGACAGCGACAAAATCATTGATGCATTTGCCCTCAACCACAACAACAGACGCATTGTTTTGTTATGAAGACGTCTAATGGTAAGTGCATGATGATGCACCCCCTCTGTTGCCTATTATAAATGTAATGCATTGATGGTTGAGGCAAACATTCTGACTGTTTATAGTTATTTCTATGTGGCCTACTTGTGTTTAATTCTATGTTCAGAGCCAGTGTGTTAGGCTTGTGGACCTTACCCACTGTAACAGTTGTAAATATGCAGTGGTGTTTGTTTGTACATCATTTAAATTAGTATAATCACACTAGTTCTGTGTTCTTCGTTTATTTATGTTCAATACCTGACAAGGTCGGAGATCAGTGGGCGGAACTTCTGAAATGTAGTCACTATACTCAGAAGATTATTTTTGTGGGTACCCCCACCCCCCTTTATATTGTCCCTCACTTTTCCTCTTCCCTTTTTGTTTTTGTAAATATTTCCACGTGAGAGGAGTCACTGTGAGGGATACAAAATGTAATACTGATTTGTTATATCTGTTGTCAGCTTGTCAGTGATTAAAAGGAAATCGTCTAAACTGTATGCTGGCTCGGGTCTCATCCACGAACAACGCAAAACACAACGCAGAGACCGCTTAATGTTGCTCTCAAAGTGCACCAATTGATGCATTTAACTTCAACATTTAAAATAAAATCTTCACGCCTTCATTGTAACAGTCGCTGGTGTACTGTGTGTGTGCGTGTGGGGAGTGTTGCAGTAGAAAATGCAACTGTAGCGCCGGTGCATTAATGGGAAATCCTAAATGTTTGAGCACCCCCTATGTAGTTCCTTGCCTTCTTACAGTGCAGACGCTTTTCTGCTTGCTCTTGCCTCTGCTTACTTTTTTATGCTCTTTTTCTATTTTTCTTTTCTGAAAACTTCAAGCAGCGGCTCCTGGACATTAACCTATCACTGGGACAGTTATTCTTCGTAAATAGACGGAGGGTTTCAGCCATATTTCAATATTTTTACAACGACCTCAGTCTTACAGTAGCGTGGCCTAGCAACAGCTAAAGCCTGGTACTGCATGCTATTTAGCTTAAGCTAGTTAGCAGCAAAATGCCTCAGTTCTCTACAGATGACTTCCACAAACTTCTACAGAAGATAGCTGTGTTGGAAATGAAAATGCAACGGTTGGAAGTTAACGTGGAAGTGAATGGACTAGGTTGGAATGACACCACTTTGTACCGGGTAATAAATCTACAAGTGGTAGTCCTCCCTGGAACTCTCTGGGTGCAAAGCCGAAGAGTAAATCATTTCCATGGGATTTGGGAGGACGAACAACAGGCAGAGCCCAGCGCTCTGAAATCTGTGATGCGACCGGCTGGCCTGCATTGTTATCACCCAGGAAGAGCGCCTCTTCAACCCCTATTCATACTAGGAATCAGCCGTGGACAGCTGCTAAAGGGAGAACTACAAAAAATCCTCCTAAACTACCGAGTGTGGCAATCCAGAACAGATACGCTCCGCTGACCGAGAACCGGAGATCTCTTTCTGATGACCTGGATAACCCGTCCTCTTCACATAGCAGGGTAAGGACCAATAGCTACTCCAAAAATAAAAGGCTAGAGGGAAAGCTAACGACTGGGCCTGAAACTCTGATTGTGGGTGACTCTGCTGTAAGAGATGTAAAAAGTCTGTGCATATTGGGGCTGAACATCCAACTGTGAAGAATGTGGTACTGCACATTGGAACAAATAATGTTGTGAAACAACAGTCAGAAGTGCTGAAAAAAGACTTTAAATGTCTGTTGGAAACTGTCAGCTCTCTAAATGCAGAGGTGTTCATCAGTGGCCCTCTACCGCCAGTCAGAAGAGGAGTGGAGAGATTCAGCAGATTGTTTGCACTGAACACCTGGCTTTCCAATGCCTGTACTGACCATTCTGTCCATTTTATTGACAACTTTAACTTTTTCTGGGACCGCAGACATCTTTTTAAGGCAAATGGAGTTTGCCTGAACAAGTCAGGAGTGAAATTGTTTATCTCTAACGTATTCAACTGCCTACGTCATCAATCTGTTCCCTTTGCCAAGGACAAGCAACAAGAGGAATCAAAACAAGAGAAAGACACAACACATCGCGCAGAAAACCTTGAAAATCTATCACTGCACCCGCCTGAGGAATGTCTTGATTATGGGAGACAAATGGAGGAGTCTCCACCGCCCTTCACCCCCCCTATCACCTCTGAGGATACTCCTCCTTCACCCCACAGCTCTCTCTACTCTCCGTTCACCCTTTCACCCTCGCCCACCCTCCTGGAGATCGCTGAACACACAAAGGAGATACAGAGGGTTGGCACCGATTCCTTCTTGGAGTTCAAAGACCAAACTAAGGCGATAGGCAGGGTTGGCAGCATGTCATTTCCCCCCGCTCCTCAACGACGCCCACCAAAATCACTGCAGAGATGCGCACCATCTCCCCCGTCTTCATCACCATGCCTACGTCAACCACCTCCCCCCGCTGGCAGCATGTCCTCTACCCCCGCATCATCTCCCCCGTCTTCATCATCGTGCCTACGTCAACCACCTCCCCTCCCTTCAAGAAAGCATCTGCAGTCTCCGAAGCCTGATAAGGATGTGTGTGTACAAAATACACCACATGGCCCCACTGCTGTGTGAACTCATCAATCAGGCTCCATTTTAGGTAGCTATTTCCTGGAGCGTCAGCTTCAGCGTCAGACTGACAAAGACATTGGAGTCCTACAGGAGTCACGAGGGAGGCAAAGAGGAGGCAAATCCTACTCTGATTGAGCTAAGTATCGCTGGTACTTTATTTCATTTTGGTTAGTCCCGCATGCTATAATCATGTGTATTTTCTCCATTCCCGTTCATGTGTCCTCTCGCCATTATCACTGGCCCCGTGTATCTCGTAATCGAAATATTCGGCCTGTTCTGGTCTATCCCTCATGCTCCTCTGACATCCAACACTTAGTATCAGGTGGCCTGTGGAACTGCCAGTCAGCTGTTCCTAAGGCTGACTTCATCTCTGGCTACGCTTCCCTGCAGTCTCTGGATTTCCTTGCCCTCACGGAGACCTGGATCACTCCATCCAACACATCCACCCCAGCAGCTCTCTCCACAGCATATTCCTTCTCACATACGCCCAGACCCACTGGCAGAGGAGGTGGCACTGGTCTCCTGCTCTCTCCAAAATGGAGCTTTTCCCTCTTCAAGCTTCCTAACTTCACTCCTTCCACCTTTGAATTCCATGCAGTCACAGTAACCCATCCTATACAATTAACCATTGTTGTTCTCTACCGTCCGCCAGGCGCCTTGGGGGACTTCTTGGAGGAGTTAGATCATCTTCTCTCACACATCCCTGAAACTGGCCCTCCGGCTGTACTTCTCGGAGACTTCAACCTCCAGACGGGGAAGATAGACGAACTAATATCTCTGTTAACCGCCTTTGCTTTCTCATTGTCTCCATCCCCACCAACTCATAAAGCTGGCAATGTCCTTGATCTCATATTCTCAAGGAACTGCACTACTTCTAACCTCTCTGTTAACCCGCTCCACACATCCGATCACTTCTTCCTTTCATTCTCTCTACCTCTTTCCAAACATAACAAAATAACCTCTTCTCAGCCTGCACCTGTCCGCCGTAACCTTCGTTCCCTCTCCCCCTCTACCTTTGCCTCATCGGTGCTCTCAGCCCTCCCTTCCTCTGATTCGTTTCAACTCCTGCCTCCAAACTCTGCTGCAGAAACTCTCCTCTCTACTCTCTCATCCTCTCTGGACTCTCTCTGTCCTCTCACATCTCGGCAGGCTCGTCAGTCCCCTCCTGCTCCCTGGCTAAATGACGCACTGCGTGCTAATAGAACCGTCCTTCGGGCAGCAGAGCGGAAATGGTGGAAATCCAGACACCGTGACGACCTCCTAACCTATCAGGCTCTCCTCTCCTCTTTCTCTGCCTCCATCTCTCAGGCAAAGAGCGCTTTCTTTCAAGATAAGATCCAATCTTCCTATTCCAATCCCAAAAAACTATTTTCCATCTTCTCCACCCTCTTGGACCCTCCCAAAGCCCCTCCCCCCTCCTCACTTCTGTCAAGCGACTTTGTTAACCATTTCGAAAAAAAGGTTGATGATATTCGCTCTTCTTTTTCTGACTCACCTTTACTCACCGCTGGGTCACCAGACCCTCTTTTCAACCACTCACTAACCTCCTTTTCCCCTCTCTCTCCAAGTGAGGTTCTTACCCTCATTACCTCTGCCCGCCCTACCACCTGTCCTCTGGACCCCATCCCTTCAAACCTCCTTCAGACTATCGCTCCTGATATTCTACCGTTTCTCACCCATTTCATTAACACTTCTCTAACTTCTGGTCACTTTCCAAACAGTCTCAAGGAGGCGAGAGTAAACCCTCTCCTAAAGAAACCCACTCTCAACCCGTCCGATGTTATAAACTACAGGCCTGTCTCTCTCCTCCCGTTCCTGTCTAAAACACTTGAACGCGCTGTCTTTAAACAACTCTCCTGTTATCTCCACCAGAACAACCTCCTGGATCCGCACCAGTCTGGTTTCAAGGCAGGTCACTCCACAGAAACGGCCCTCCTTGCTGTCACTGAGGAACTGCACACTGCTAAAGCTGTATCCCTCTCCTCTGTCATCATCATGTTGGACCTGTCAGCTGCATTCGACACGGTGAACCATCAGATCCTCCTTCGCACTCTCCAAGAACTTGGAGTTTCAGGCTCTGCACTCTCCCTCCTCGCCTCATACCTCAAAGACCGTACCTACAGGGTAACTTGGAGAGGGTCTGAGTCTGACCCTTGTCAATTAACTACAGGGGTCCCTCAGGGCTCTGTTCTTGGTCCCCTCCTTTTCTCTCTGTACACAAACTCGCTCGGCTCGGTCATTAGCCCGCATGGTTTTTCTTACCACTGCTATGCTGACGACACCCAATTGATTCTGTCCTTTCCCCGCTCAGAGACCCAGGTCGTCGCACGCATCTCTGCTTGTCTAGCTGACATCTCTCAGTGGATGTCTGCTCATCACCTCAAGCTCAACCTTGACAAGACTGAACTGCTTTTCCTTCCGGGAAAAGATTGTCCTACTCTTGACCTGACGATCAACATCGGCACCTCTGTTGTTTCCCCGACTCTGACCGCAAGGAATCTGGGTGTGACCCTGGATAACAACCTCTCCTTCACTGCAAACATCGCTGCTACAACTCGTTGCTGCAGATATACGCTATACAACATAAGGAAGATTCGTCCCCAGCTGACCCAGAAAGCCACCCAGGTTCTGGTCCAGGCTCTCGTCATCTCACGCCTAGACTACTGCAACTCCCTCCTGGCTGGTCTACCTGCATGTGCCATCCGACCTCTGCAGCTCATCCAGAATGCAGCGGCTCGTCTGGTCTTCAACCTTCCAAAATTTTCCCACACCACTCCGCTCCTCCGCTCCCTTCACTGGCTCCCGGTAACTGCTAGAATCCACTTCAAGACACTAGTACTTGCATACCATGCTGCGAATGGATCTGGCCCTTCCTACATCCAGGACATGGTTAAACTGTACACCCCAGTGCGTGCACTCCGCTCGGCATCAGCCAAACGACTCGCTGCACCCCGCTGCGAGGTGGACCCAAGTTCCCATCAGCAAAAACACGTGGGTTTGCTATCCTGGCTCCAAGATGGTGGAATGAGCTCCCCATTGACATCAGGACGGCAGAAAGCCTGCACATCTTCCGGCGCAGACTGAAAACTCATCTCTTTAGATTCCACTTCGAGCGATAGAATTACTATCAAAGCACTTATATACTAACATAGGACTGGCTTATCTATAGCCAGCTGACAAAGCATTTATATACTAACATAGGACTGGCCTATCTATAGCCAGCTGAGTAGCACTTGAAATGTGTGGCTCTATGATACCTGTTGTACTTATATGATTCTGTTTTTCTTCTGGGCTGTGTCTTCCTGGTCGTATGTACTTATTGTAAGTCGCTTTGGACAAAAGCGTCTGCTAAATGCAATGTAATGTAATGTAATGTAAAAATGCAACAAACTCTTACTGATATCTGCTGGGTCCAGGCTCAAGGGCGTATGGCACTCTCAACTCTTTCCAGGAAATGCCAGGGCCCTGCCTGCCAGTAGCTTTGCCGATATCTGTGTTGATAGGTAATAGATTAAGAGCGGTGAATCATCTTAGATACAGGAAGCGCTCAAACTTTGTGTGAGTTTATCTAATTTAGCAGTGATTCCATGTCAGCCACAGCTTGTTACAAAAAACCTGACTGATAGTGTGTTTAACAAACTTAAACTAGCTTTATTAAATGTCAGGTCTTTGCCAGGAAAAACGTTTTTTTAATCAATGATTTTATCACTGAGCAAAATCTTGATTTTATGTTTTTAACAGAAACTCGGATTGAACAAAATAACAGTGCAGCTGTTCTTATCGAATCAACCCCTCCCAACTTTAGTTTTATGAGTCAGGAAAGAATGCATAAGAAAGGTGGTGGAGTTGCTATTTTGTTCAATGATTCCCTTCAATGCAGGAAGACATCTTATGGGAACTTTGCTTCTTTTGAATATGTGGCCCTTCAGCTGAAATGCTCCTCTTGAGCTCTGTTCCTAAATATCTATAAACCACCCAAATACTGTGCAAGCTTTTTTGATGGCTTTACTGAACTGCTGTCTATAGTGTGTATTGACTTTGACCGTTTAGTCATTGTTGGTGATTTTAACATCCATGTTGACAACCCTCAGGACAGAGGGGCTAAAGAACTGTTTTGTGTTCTTGATATCTATGGACTGACTCAGCATGTGACGGAGCCCACGCACAATAAGGGACACACTCTGGACTTAATTATCTCAAAGGGTCTGAATATCTCTAAGGTTGTGCTGACTGATGTTGCGCTCTCTGATCATTCCTGTGTTTTCTTTGAGAGCTCTATTTCTGTTCACAAAAATGTTCAAAAAGAGGTAACCACAAAGCGATATTTAACTGAAAATACTAGGGAAATGTTTACTCAGAATTTTTCTTCCACACTTGCCCCTGCTAACATCTCAGTAAATGAGCTAGTAGATCATTTTAATTCAAAAATTAAAAATGTTATAGATGCCATTGCTCCAACTAAGGTAAAGGAAGTGACTGGGAAGAACATATCTCCATGGAGAAAGGCCATGACCGTGAGAGCAGAAAAAAGAGAGAGTGTCGAAAAGCTGAACATCGGTGGCGAAAACCAAATCTCCAGGTTCATTTTGAAATCTATAAAGAGAGACTTGGCCTTTATAATTTGGAATTGAAAAACGCACGACAGTCTTTCTTCTCTGACATCATTACCAAAAACAACTACCGTCGACAGACTAACTAACCCCCCAGTGTCAGTAGCCTCTGAATTTCTATCCACCAGGTCATGCAATGATTTTGCCTCCTTTTTCACTGACAAAATTCAGAACATCAGACAAGCAGTCAGTGCCTCTGCATCAGGAACAGCAAATGTGTTGTCTCTGTGTCCACTTAACATCAATTCAAACACCATGACACAATTCCATCAGATTAATGATAAAAACCTAGAGGACATTATTCAACTTCTGAAATCCTCCTCCTGCTGCCTTGATATTATTCCAACAGGATTTTTCAAAGATGTTTTGCCTTGCATGGTCTCAGATCTACTTCATATAGTAAACACATCTCTTCACTCAGGTATTTTTCCACAGGCCCTGAAAACTGCAGTCATTAAACCACTCTTAAAAAAGAATAATCTAGATGCTTCAGTAATGAACAATTACAGGCCCATATCAAACCTGCCATTTCTAGGTAAAATCATTGAAAAAGTAGTTTTTCAACAGTTGAGTAATTTCTTGCATTTAAATAGTTGTTTCGATGTGTTCCAGTCAGGCTTTTGTCCAAACCACAGCACTGAGACTGCTCTTGTAAAGGTCTTCAATGACATCCACTTAAACACAGACAGTGGTAGAACTTCAGTGTTAGTATTATTAGATCTCAGTGCTGCGTTTGACACTGTTGACCACAACATATTACTCGACCGACGAGAAAACTGGGTGGGACTTTCGGAAACAGTTCTAAATTGGTTTGAATCCTACTTTTTCTGTCACTCAAGTAAACCCCTGAATTAAGTGGCAGGGAGGCCAAGGGAGGAGGGATCAAAACCGGTTTTGTCTATTTTAACGGAGCTGGATTTTTTTTATTTATGAATGACTCGCGATCTACCAGCATTGCCCCCGCGGTCGACGTACTGGGCACCTCTATATATAATATGTTCTAGATACATGAATCATTGGTTCTTTTAGACCAGAACAGACTGCGAACTCAACAGGAACTATCAACAACATCCCAATCAAAGTTTAAAGTCACAATTTTTTATTAAACAAACAGATTATTGGAGAAACTACTCGGCAGATTAATGAACAGTGAAACTCGCTCATGGACTTTAAGGTGAATACTTTAACCTGTTAAGCCCAGAGCCTGTTTTTCAGGTTTCAGGCTCGAAAATTACATTCCCAGAACAAATGACCATATCTTCCCTTCTAATAAGGGTTAAATTAATAATCTTTTTTCCTCAAAGTAATGATAAACCTGTGAGTTGGATGTAGAAAGGTCAGATTCAACATAGATGTTTTTTATTTTAAAGAAAATTCAGATTAAACATGGTAAAAAACTGTAAATTATTGTGTCCGTCCAAAAAATATTTTGTACTTATAGTGAAAACTAACCTTGGATGATGGGTTAGTAGAATAAAAGCTTTAGGAATCCGAAGTACAAAATATAATAATTACCCTGTATCAAGATTGATGCAAAACAAGTGATATTTGACCTTTTTAGACAGATTTAGCAAAAAAAAACTCTTTTGGGGCCATTTGGGTGGATTTTTCATATCTCTGGCCCCCCTTGCTGGATCATGACATGTGACATCTCTTTCTGACTGTCATGGCCAATGGAATCGATGGGAACTCACACATAGTCCTTATTTGGTCATGTGTGTGTTAGACTGCCGCATAGCCTAGACCGGAAGCAGCAGCCACTCTGGTGGCTACCATTAGCAGCTAACTTTTGATCTCCAATTTTTACAGAAAAATGGAATTATGTATTATAAATGAAATCATTTTTTTTATACAGAGACGTTAAAAACCTATGGATTAATCGATTCAGCCGCGTTTTAATGCCATTGAACACGTCTTTTGATCAGATCGACAGCTACGGTGAGACGATCTCCCTAGAAGCTCTATAAAGGTACGTGTTGTGATGTCTGTGTTTGCTTCCCCTGTCACGAGTTCGGATCACTCAGTGATGATACTATATACCTAAATAATCTGTGGAACCTCAGCTTTAATCGGATATCTTGTATGTGCAGCTACGATAAGTAATAAGGGTACTTTTATCTTGAGTTCTGTGCCAATGTCAGTTAGCATTTTTTGCTAAGGGGTCATTTAGATGCTTCTTATGAGACTTGTGTCATCAGTTAGCTGAGATTATTTCCGTTAATCTGGTATAACTCATTAATAGGTTCTTAAATATTAGGATCCCCTGAGACAGTGTCGTGAAAAAAAAACCCCGGGACCCCGCCGGCAGGTTAAGAAAAAGTTTTCCCACACTTTTAACACCACTATGGTTTTTCTCCAGTGTGAATAGTTGATGTTTTTTGAGAGCACCCGATGTAATGAATGTTTTCCCACACTCTTCACACCAGTACGGTTTTTCTCCAGTGTGAATACGGTGATGTTTTTTGAGAGCATCTGATGTAATTAACATTTTCCCACACTCTTCACAGCTGTACGGTTTTTCTCCAGTATGAATACGTTGATGTGATGTGAGAGCACCTGATGTAGTGAAAGTTGTCCCACACTCTTCACACCAGTACAGTTTTTCTCCAGTATGAATACGGTGATGTGATGTGAGAGCACCTAATGTGGTGAAAGTTGTCCCACACTCTTCACAGCTGTAAGGTTTTTCTCCAGCATGAATACGTTGATGTCTTTTGAGATTACTTGATGTAGTGAAAGTTGTCCCACACTCTTCACAGCTGTACAGTTTTTCACCAGTATGAATACATTGATGTGATGTGAGAGCACCTGATTGAGTGAACTTTTTCCCACACGCTTCATAGCCATACGGTTTTTCTCCTGTGTGAATAAGCAGGTGGCTCTTTAAATGTCCAGATGTTGTAAAGGATTTCTCACATTGCTGACAGCTGTGACGTCTCTCTCTTCCTTTCGGTTTCTAGAACAGACGACAGAGAAAGAGAGAAAGTCAATCTAAAAAGCATAAATACACAAGTTAACACAATAAAAACTCACTTAATATAAACCTTGAGTTAACAAAATACTACTTATCAACTGTTTGTGTTTATTATATTTGTATTATATTTGATACAGTAATATTCTAACCAAAGTATATACCAGAGGTGGGGGACTCGAGTCACATGACTTGACTCGCATATTTTTTGACTTGAGACTTGCTTGACTAACATTGATAAAAGACTCGACTTGACTTTGAATTCATGACTTGAGACTTGACTTAGGCGTGAGACAGATGACTCGAAAAGACTTTACTTTTTAAAATAAAAATATTTGCATTGTACTAAGCACCTAGAGGGCAATGAAAAAAAAAGAGAAAGTATCTCGTTCGCAGGAGAAAGTAGGAAGTGGAGCGCACAGGAGACAGCCGTTTCATTGCAGACCGTCATGTTTATGTGGGGAAATACATACATTATTTGAGATACATTTCAAACTCGGACTTCATTTTAGGGATATTTCGGCCAGGGGTGTAGAGTTATTTGTTCAAGCACCGGATCGGCAAAACATTAGAGTCTGTGAACCAGTCTGCCTTGACCTATGTATTCATGTCTGTGACTCACAGTATCTGCTGCCCACAGCTGTTTTATAGAAGGAAAACCTCCTTCACTTCATGAAATCTCTGCAGCACCAGGAGGCAGTAAGGCAAGGCAAGGAAATGTATTTATATAGCACTTTTCAACAAAAGGCAATTCAAAGTGCTTTACAAAAAATGAAAGACATTAAGAAAATGGCATTTAAAATCAGTCATTAAAAGAAAAGCTAATAAAATAAACATTAAAAGAAGAAATACATGGATAAACATTAAAAGAAAAAATACATGGATAAAAGTTACAGTGCAGCCTGGATTTAAAAGTAGTCAGAGTTGCAGCGGACCTGCAGGTTTCTGGGAGTTTGTTCCAGATGGAGCATAATAACTGAACGCTGCTTCTCCATGTTTAGTTCTGACTCTGGGGACAGAAAGCTGACCAGTCCCTGAAGACCTGAGAGATCTGGATGGTTCATCATTTAGCAGGAGGTCAGAAATTTATTTTGGGCCTAAACCATTAAAAGCTTTATAAACCAGCAGCAGTATTTTGAAATCTATTCTTTGACACACAGGAAGCCAGTGTAAAGACTTCAGAACAGGAGTGATGTGATCCACTTTCTTAGTGTTAGTGAGGACTCGAGCAGCAGCGTTCTGAATCAGCTGCAGCTTCCTAATAGATTTTTTTGTGAGACATGTGAAGACAACATTGCAGTAGTCAAGTCTACTGAAGATAAAAGCATGGACAAGTTTTTCCAAATCCTGCTGTGACATTAGTCTTTTAGGTGATAGTAGGCTGATTTAGTAACTGTTTTAATGTGACTGTTGAAACTCAGGTCAGAGTCCATGACTACACCTAGATTTCTGGCTTTATCTGTTGTTTTGAACATTGCAGACTGAAGCTCAGCGCTAACTTTTATACGTTCTGCCTTGGCTCCAAAAACCATTACCTCAGTTTTATCTTTGTTTAATTGGAGAAAGTTCTGACACATCCAGTCATTGATTTGTTCAATGCACTTACTCAGTGTTTGAATTGGAGCATAGTCTCCTGGTGAAACTGTTACGTAAATTTGTGTGTCATCTGCATAGCCATAGTAACTTATTTTGTTGTTTTTCATTATCTGAGCCAGTGGTAGCATGTAGATGTTAAAGAGAAGAGGCCCCAAGATGGAGCCTTGAGGAACCCCACATGTCATATTTGTCAACTCAGATGTGTATTTACCAATAGAAACAAAGTTGTTTCTGTCCTTTAAGTAGGATTCAAATCAATTTAGGACTGTTTCCGAAAGTCCCACCCAGTTTTCCAGTCGGTCTAGTAATATGTTGTGGTCAACAGTGTCAAACGCAGCACTGAGATCTAATAATACTAACACTGAAGTTCTGCCACTGTCTGTGTTTAAGTGGATGTCATTAAAGACCTTTACAAGAGCAGTCTCAGTGCTGTGGTTTGGACGAAAGCCTGACTGGAACACATCTAAACAGTTATTTAAATGCAAAAAATTACTCAACTGTTGAAAAACAACTTTTTCAATGATTTTACCTAGAAATGGGAGGTTTGATATGGGCCTATAATTGTTCATTACTGTAGCAGCTAGATTATTCTTTTTTAAGAGCGGTTTAATGACTGCAGTTTTCAGGGCCTGTGGAAAAATACCTGAGTGAAGAGATTTGTTTACTATATGAAGTAGATCTGAGGCCATGCAAGGCAAAACATCTTTGAAAAATCCCGTTGGAATAATATCAAGGCAGCAGGAGGAGGATTTCAGAAGTTGTATAATGTCCTCTAGGTTTTTATCATTAATCTGATGGAATTGTGTCATGGTGTTTGAATTGATGTTAAGTGGACACAGAGACAACACATTTGCTGTTCCTGATGCAGAGGCACTGACTGCTTGTCTGATGTTCTGAATTTTGTCAGTGAAAAAGGAGGCAAAATCATTGCATGCCCTGGTGGATAGAAATTCAGAGGCTACTGACACTGGGGGGTTAGTTAGTCTGTCGACGGTAGCAAACAAGGCACGTGCATTGTTTTTGGTAATGATGTCAGAGAAGAACGATTGTCGTGCCTTGAGTATGAATCATCACATCATTCCAACTCTTTAACTTATGTTCTAATCAAAATTAAATATAAATAAATCAATAAAACCATGAAATAAATAAAACAAAAAACAAATCTATGTTCTTTCCTGACCTAATGTTAAATTCATTTTCCTACCCCAGTTTCACTCAAGAATTTAAACAGTGCCTTTCTGGTAGCTCTTACTCCCTTTCCTTTTGTTCCCAAAACACCAACCACACTCCACTCCCTCTCTGCCTCTCTGCCTCTCTCCCTCTCTCCCTCTCTGCCTCTCTCCCTCTCTCCCTCTCTGCCTCTCAGACTTTAGCCTTTAGTTTTTCTCTTTCTGCTTTATAGATGTCAAAATGTAACAAGATGTGTTCTACATCTTCTTTTACTCCACAGTTCCCACACTTGTCTCTGTCACTTTCCCCATGACATACAGCGTACTATTCAAAGCTGTGTGATTTATTCTGAGTCGAGCCATCGTGATTTCCTCCCTTCTGTTTCTTTCTTTATAAATATTAATTGTAATTGTATTTTGTACTTTATGATACTCTTTGCCTTTCTGGTCTTTCTCCCACCTCTTCTGCCAGATCTCCATCCCTTTCTTCTTAATGACTGCTTTTCCTTCTCCTTCTCCAAGTTGAACTGGTAAAGTTATTTGCTTTTGTAGTGCACTTTTTGCTACTTTATCAGCACACTTGTTCCCTTTCACCCCCTCATGTGCAGGCACTCAGCAGAACTGTAGATCTATGCCGCTTCTGTGCAGTCTTAACAGGCTATGATTCAGTTCTATGAGAATGTCTTCTCTAGTAGTTGTTGTTGATTGTATGCTTTGTAATATGGACAATGAATCTGTGCATATCACCACCTTATCTGGTCTGACCTCTTCAACCCACTGCAATCCTATTATTACAGCCATTGTTTCTGCTGTGTACACTGATAATTGATCAGATGCTCTTTTTAAAATAGATATTTTAAAGTCTGGGATGTATATACCAACTCCAACACTCTTCCTTGTTCTTAGAACCATCTGTGTACATTTGTAGGTAATTGTAGTACTTTTCGTTCAGGTACTTGTTTTAATTCCCACCTCATTTATTTGCCTCTCTTTTTTCCTTTCTATGATACTCACATCTATGTTAGCTTCTGGGAAAAGCCATGGAGGAACACGGCTAAATGGGCTTGCTTTGGCAAACGTGATATTCTCCACTCCATATGCCCTCGTTCTTTCCTCACTCGTCCAGCCAAACCCACGCCCCTGGAACTTTGTGTATTCCCAGCAATCCTGTAATATTCTGTTTGTGATATTTTCCTCTCCACTTCCTTGTAGTCTGACCCAGTATGACAGAGCAAGTCTCTCTCTTCTGATCTCCAGAGGCGTCTCTCCTGCTTCTATCAGAACTGCATTGATAGGGGATGACTTTATCGCTCCAATACACAGCCGTAATGATTCATATTGTAGTCTATTTTTAAGTGATGTTTTTGCTGCTGCTCCATACGCTACACAAACATAGTCTATTGTGGACCTCATCATTGATCTGTAAATGTCTATTAATGCTTGTTTGTCTGCGCCCCAGTTGCATCCAGCTACAGCTCGCAATACATTTAATAATTTTTAGCATTTTGTTTCCACTTGTTTAATGTGCATTTCCCATGTATATTTGCTATCAAACCACAGTCCTAGGTATTTGAACTCATTCACCGTTGTCATTGGACGATCATATAGTGTTAGCTGTTGGCCATCAATCTTGCGTTTGTTTGTAAATACCATGTAGCATGTCTTGCTTTCTGACATTTTGAATCCCCAGTTATATGACCACCTCTCCACTTTTTTAATCGCTCTAGCTTCTCCATTACGTATGGGGCATTTCTTCCCCTCATCCAAATAGCTCCATCATCTGCGTATAGAGCCGATTGGATGCATGTGTCCAAGCATGTAAATATATCATTAATCATGATGTTAAATAATATTGGACTGACTGCACTCCCTTGGGGGATACCATTTTCTATTTCTAAATAATTAGAAATATCTGCTCCAACCTTTACTCTAAATGTCCTGTCTGTTAAAAAGGTCCTTACCCAATTGAACATTCTCCCTCCCATACCCATTCTACTCAATGTGATCAGTAATCCCTCCCTCCACATAGAGCCATACGCCTTTTCAATGTCAACGTACACGGTTTCATTCTCTGCTAGTAACTGCTGTTTTTGCTGCCTATGAATATCACTGAGATGCTCCCCACTATGTACTGCTGCAAGTGTCCTTCCTAACATATCTGCCTTCTCTTTATCTGTCACTGCCAGCCTCTCCCCATCAACCTGGAATTTTAATGGCTTTCCTTTTCCCACTCATCCCCTTAAACATGGACCAGGCTTCACCTAATGTTACTCCTCTGCCAACGCTAGAACACAATTCTCTCCATGTTCTCTTTTTTGTGTATTTCATTGTCCTTCGAGCAGCTGCCCTTTTCCTTTGAAACTCTATAACATTATTTTGTGTCATGTTTTTCTTTAATTCTCTAAATGCATCGTTTCGCTCTTTAATAGCCCTGCTGCATTCCTCATTCCACCATGGCACCACTTTCTTCCTACCCTTGGTTGTTGCTTTGGGTATACTGTTCTCTGCTGCATTTAGTATATGTTGCGTTATTTGGCTTGTAATTACCTCTATGCTTCCCTCTGATGTTAGCAGGTGTACCGACTCCTCACACCATATCCTACATTTCCCCCAATCACCTGGTTATTACACCTCCTTCCTGCATATATACATTATTATTCATTTTAGTAAGCACTGGATAATGGTCTCTTCCTACAGTGGAGTTATTCAAACAAACCATTTGCATGTATGAACCAAAGTTTGACACTAATGTCAGATCCAGGCATGAGACTTTCCCCCTGTGCACATCTACTCTTGTGCCATGTCCACCATTAAGGCATACTAGTGTTCTTTCCTCCAGCATTTCTTGATTGTAGTATTTATTACATGTACAGCACTTTGGCCCGACCAAAAATCGCTTTTAAACGTGCTTTATAAATAAACTTTTATTTTATTTGACAGTACACCTCAAATACATCACTACACAACCTGTGGTATTTGAAAATAAGGGAATGACATGTTTATAATATGCTGCCAAACACAACAGATATGCAGGGTTGCGAGTCTGTTTCTAAGGCCATTTTATTTTTGGTAGTCTGATCATTTTAACAATAGGATCAAACTGAAAACATCGTAAATGTGTTCTAGATACATGAATCATTGGTTCTTTTAGACCAGAACAGACTGCTAACTCAACAGGAACTATCAAAAACATCCCAATCAAAGTTTAAAGTCACAACATTTTATTAAACAAACAGATTATTGGAGAAACTACTCGGCAGATTAATGAACAGTGAAACTCGCTAATGGACTTTAAGGTGAATACTCTTAACACCACTATGGTTTTAAGAGTGTGTGAACACGAAGATGTGATTTGAGATGAGTTGATGTAGTGAATGTTTTCCCACACTCTTCACACCAGTACGGTTTTTCTCCAGTGTGAATACGGTGATGTTTTTTGAGAGCATCTGATCTAGTGAACGTTTTCCCACACTCTTCACACCAGTACGGTTTTTCTCCAGTGTGAATACGGTGATGTAATGTGAGAGCACCTGATGTAGTGAACGTTTTCCCACACTCTTCACACCAGTACGGTTTTTCTCCAGTGTGAATACGGTGATGTTTTTTGAGAGCATCTGATCTAGTGAACGTTTTCCCACACTCTTCACACCAGTACGGTTTTTCTCCAGTGTGAATACGGTGATGTAATGTGAGAGCACCTGATGTAGTGAACGTTTTCCCACACTCTTCACACCAGTACGGTTTTTCTCCAGTGTGAATACGGTGATGTGATGTGAGAGCACCTGATGTAGTGAACGTTGTCCCACACTCTTCACAGCTGTAAGGTTTTTCTCCAGTGTGAATACGGTGATGTAATGTGAGAGCACTTGATGTAGTGAACGTTTTCCCACACTCTTCACAGCTGTAAGGTTTTTCTCCAGTGTGAATACGGTGATGTGTTTTGAGATGAGTTGATGTAGTGAAAGTTGTCCCACATTCTTCACAGCTGTAAGGTTTTTCTCCAGTATGAATACGTTGATGTGTTTTGAGAGCACCTGATGTAGTGAAAGTTGTCCCACACTCTTCACAGCTGTAAGGTTTTTCTCCAGTATGAATACGTTGATGTGTTTTGAGAGCACCTGATGTAGTGAAAGTTGTCCCACACTCTTCACAGCTGTAAGGTTTTTCTCCAGTATGAATACGTTGATGTGTTTTGAGAGCACCTGATGTAGTGAAAGTTGTCCCACACTCTTCACAGCTGTAAGGTTTTTCTCCAGTATGAATACGTTGATGTGATTTTAGATTACCTGATTGAGCGAACGTTTTCCCACACTCTTCACAGCTGTAAGGTTTTTCTCCAGTGTGAATATGCAGGTGGCTCTTTAAATGTCCAGATGTTGTAAAGGATTTGTCACATTGCTGACAGCTGTGACGTCTCTCTCTTCCTTTCGGTTTCTAGAACAGACGACAGAGAAAGAGAGAAAGTCAATCTAAAAAGCATAAATACACAAGTTAACACAATAAAAACTCACTTAATATAAACCTTGAGTTAACAAAATACTACTTATCAACTGTTTGTGTTTATTATATTTGTATTATATTTGATACAGTAATATTCTAACCAAAGTATATACCAGAGGTGGGGGACTCGAGTCACATGACTTGACTCGCATAATTTTTGACTTGAGACTTGCTTGACTAACATTGATAAAAGACTCGACTTGACTTTGAATTCATGACTTGAGACTTGACTTGAGACAGATGACTCGAAAGGACTTTACTTTTTAAAATAAAATATTTGCATTGTACGAAGCCCCTAGAGGGCAATGAAAAAAAAAAAAGAGAAAGTATCTCGTTCGCAGGAGAAAGTAGGAAGTGGAGCGCACAGGAGACAGCCGTTTCATTGCAGACTGTTATGTTTATGTGGGGAAATACATACATTATTTGAGATACATTTCAAACTCGGACTTCATTTTATGGACATTTCGACCAGGGGTGTAGAGCTATTTGTACATTTGCCTTCTGCAGACCATGTCTGGCCATTCAACTTTCCAAGATACACCTGAGTGACAGCACGAACAGGTATGGCGAGGTGCCCCGGCCTCTACGCTGCTACAGCCGCGAGGCTATGCTAGAGCTACAATGCGATCGGCTTCCTACGAATACACCAAGCCACCTGTGCTCTTCGATATTGGATGAAATCCCTCGGGAGCCGCTTAGAAACACCAGGAAAAAGAGACGAGGAAGGAGGGGAGGCGTTCAGAATCGCCTACGGCGGAGATTCAGCCGGCCACCACTTCCATCCATCATTCTCACAAACCTGCGCTCATTGAGCAACAACGTGGACACACTAAGGACATACACAAGGTACTGTCAATAATTTCTTGAGGCCTATTTATTATGTTTCACGGAAAGTTGGCAACAATCTACAAAGTCTGAATCTCTTTGAAGTACCCGGATTCACCCTTGTTCGAGCAGACAGTGATGCGAACTCGGGGAAAACCAGAGGAGGCGGTATTTGTGTGTATATTAATGATCTGTGGTGCTGATCATACTCAGTAAAATGTAAAACCTGTGATCCCAACGTAGAAATTCTCGGCATAACGTTAAGACCCTTTTATCTGCCTAGAGAATTCGGGTGTATTTTACTGTTTGTTGTTTACGTGCCTCCCAGCGGCAGAGGATACTGTGTTCACGAGCTACAACTCAGCCACCGATGCACCGGCAATAGTGCTCTGGGACATGAAGCAATGTCGCCTGGAGACTGTGTTCCTGGGTTCCAGCTGTATGTTAGGGATCACAGCAGGAAAGACAATATCCTGGACAAATGCTTTTTTTAATGATGAAGGAGCCAATAGAGGTTTCTCAATACTCAAATTTCCCCTCCTCGACTCCTATCCTCAATACTTAGTCCCGCCCACAGGAGATGCAAGCGGAGGACTGAGGAGAGAGGAGGGGAAGCAGCAGGCGGTTAGAGAAATGAGAACTCCTCTCCTCCGAGCGGTCATTTTAAAGAGACGTCCATTAATGATGACAGGAGGCACAGCAGCCCTCTGTCTGATGGACAGATGTATTCATGACCACTTATATATATTAGGGCTGTCAAGTTAACGCGTTAATAACACGTTAACGCAAAAAAAATTAACCAAATGTTTAAATGAAAACAGAGGAGCGACATTTCGTCGACAACTGCGCCGAGCACTTGACTTTATGCAGGAAGCCAGACAGCGGGACATTGTACGAAAAGTCAGCACACTCAGCTCGGATAGTGAGCGCAACATGATCGCAGCGTCCAGGCAGCTCCCGTTCGAGCATATGCCTTGAGTTGCACATAGCTCCAACAATGCATCACACACACACACACACACACACACACACACACACACACACACACACACACACACACACACACACACACACACACACACACACACACACACACACACACACACACACACACACACACACACACACACACACACACACACACACACACACACACACACACACACACACACACACACACACACACACACACACACACACACACACACACACACACACACACACACACACACACACACACACTTTGTATTGTATTATTGAATGAGAGAGGTTCCAGGTTGAATTGAGGCGAATATTTGTAATGTTCAGAGGTTGTTGTGTTTGATATTCATGAGAATATTTGTCATTGTTTAAATGATAATAAACATTTGCATAAAGCATATTTGTCCACTCATATGTTGATAAGAGTATTAAAAACTTGAAAAATATTCCTCTAAGGTACATTTAGAACAGATAAAAAATGTGCGATTAAGTTGCGATTAACTATTTTAATCGACTGACAGCTATATATATATATATATATATATATTTACTTTGATTCATTCAGTGCAGTATAATGAGACAATAACAGGC
This sequence comes from Harpagifer antarcticus, assembly GCA_902827135.1. Classification (NCBI taxonomy): domain Eukaryota; kingdom Metazoa; phylum Chordata; class Actinopteri; order Perciformes; family Harpagiferidae; genus Harpagifer; species Harpagifer antarcticus. The sequence continues at coordinate 576,251 of CADEHL010001229.1, read as the reverse complement.
TACAGATGCGGGCACACACACACACACATTTATATAATTATATACCATTTCAGAATCAAACAAGTATGAGAGCACTCTCATAATAACGTAACACAATCAGAGACTGGATATATCCCCCCCCCCTCTCTCTGGTCGCTGAAATGGGGAATTTAAATTACGGGCCAAAAGTTGTATTTACAAGTAGGCTATTAAAAGAGGACACCAAACCAACTGAGACCCGTCTGTCCGCCGTACGCACTGTACAACACACACACACACACACACACTGTACCACATACACTGTACTAGTGTTAATTTCGTCAGCTATTTTTTTATTTATTTTGTCTTAGTCCTTTGTTAAATTTCATATTTAGTCACCTTCATCCTATTTTTATTTAGTCAAGTTTTAGTCGACTTTAGGCAACTGCCTGACGTTGACTCACAACTCTCCGTCTCTTAGCGACTGTAACTCCACAGTTGCCTACACTCTTTTCGGGTTTGCTAACGGTAGCTACTTTAGCTTGATAGCTAGCCATGACTCTTTCCCCACCCTCTGGTGTCATTTCCTGCTCTTCCTGTCTCATGTTTGGTTACTTCCCTACCTCCTTTACTGGTACCGATACATGTGTTAAATGTAGTATAGCTGTTAGGTTGGAGGCGGGAATCATAGCCATAGAAGCCCGGCTCCGCATCTTAGAAAGTAACTCAGCTACAGTAAAGCCCATGTTAGCCAGTGCGGACCGGCAAAAGGTAGCTCCTATTAGCCGTCCCCCGGCAACTCCCGAGCAGCAGGGAGACTGGGTGACTGTTCAGAAGGGGCATAACGCGAAACCCGCAGGTCCCCACCATCCCGTTCACGTGTCTAACAGATATTCCCCACTCAGCGAGACACCCGCTGAGAAGCCAACTCTGGTTATTGGTAGCTCTATTATGAGACACGTGAATTTAGAGACCGAAGCCTCCACAGTCGCATGCATTCCGGGGGCCAGAGCGGGCGACGTTGAGGCGCATCTTAAACTGCTGGCTAAAAATAAACGTAAATACAGTAGGATTGTTATACACGTCGGTGGTAATGATGTTCGTTTACGCCGATCAGAATGCACCAAACTTAATGTGGAGTCGGTGTGTAGTTATGCTAAAACAATGTCGGACACCGTAATCTTCTCTGGTCCCCTCCCCAATCTGATCAATGATGACATGTATAGCCGCATGTCATCATTTCAGCGCTGGTTGTCTTGGTGGTGGCCAGCAAACAATGTGGGTTTCGTAAATAATTGGACAGCCTTCTGGGGAAAACCTGGTCTGATTAAGAGAGACGGCATTCATCCTACTTTGGATGGTGCCGGTCTAATTTCTGCAAACATTTCAGGGCTTTGTGGACTCCATGACAAACTGGAGTTGAGACCAGGAGGCGGAGTCGCAGTCTTACACGCTTCTCTGCACTCTCTCCTAGGCAGTCATCCATAGGAATCCCGAACCCAATAAAATACCCAATATTAGCGGTGTATGTGTATGCCCAAGGACAATTTAAGGTAAAACCTAATAGAGGTGTCATACATAATAACAGTAAATGTAACGACTACTACAGTGCAACAAAACAGGAATATTAAATGTGGTCTCTTAAACATAAGATCTCTAGCATCTAAAGCAATATTGGTAAATGATTTAATATCAGATTATAATATTGATATATGCTGTCTCACTGAAACTTGGTTGAGACATGAAGAATATGTCAGCATAAATGAGGCCACTCCACCCAGCCATATCAATACTCATATTGCCCGAGGCGTGGGCCGAGGAGGTGGAGTTGCAGCAATCTTTGACTCAAGTTTACTTATCAATACCAAACCAAAATTAAATTATGAAAGTCTCGTTTTTAGTCTTACGCATCCGACCTGGAAAACTTTGCAGCCAATCTTATTTGTTACAGTGTACCGTGCACCAGGTCCTTATTCAGAATTCTTATCAGAATTCTCTGAGTTTTTATCAACTTTGGTTCTTAAAACAGATAAAGTAATTATCGTAGGTGACTTTAATATTCATGTTGACGATGATAAAAATAGCCTTACTGTTGCATTTAACTCTATATTAGATTCTGTTGGTTTCTGTCAGAGTGTAAATAAACCAACCCACTGCTATAATCACACTCTCGACCTTGTTCTGACTTATGGTATTGAAATTGAGCAACTATTAGTGGAACCGCATAATCCTGCTTTATCCGACCATTTCTTAGTAACTTTTGAAGTACTGTTACTAGACTACAAAGCATAAGTCAAAAGCTCCTGCAGCAGAAACCTATCCGTTAGTGCTATAGCCACATTTAAGGAAGAGATTCCACCAATGCTTAACTCGATAGCAGGTCTGCATGTAGGGGAGGAAACTTATACAAAATGTCCACCACCCCAAATTCAGGGCTCGACATTATAATTGGCCCGCTGGCCCGGAAGCACTATTTAGACACCCCGGGCCAGCATAACGTACTTTCCACTTGCCCGCTCGGGCCACTACAAATATTGTTTAAAAAAAAATGTTTCCTGTGGTATTGGTATTTTGACAAGCAATTTAGTTAAATTGTTTCATTTATTAACGCTCCAACACAGCGTTTCGTGAGTCGGTTGTCGTTGATGGGTGAAAAGCAAACAGCTGTTTGCTGCGGATCGCAGCGCGAGCAGGCTCCCGTGAGCGCGCTCCTTCACTACAGACTATCGCGCCACCTAACCATTTGCCAAAATGTTTTTAATACCAGCGGTAACCGACCAAGCGCCGGGCAAAAAACTATCTTCAAATAAAAGAAAGTCACCGGAGGAGTTAAAGGAGAGTGACAGGGAGCATGAGAAGAAGAGGGAGAGAAAGTTTCAGCCAGCTTGAGCGTGGTGCAGTGATGCGTCCTAAAACCCTTTTATAATATATCGATTAGATTTATGATTCCAAAATTTTAAAAGTAGGGTAGACATGTGGAGATGATCCGGCAGAACAAAACGTGCATTTATCAAACAGGTTTGTTTTCCACAGACCTTATTTCCAGCTATTTTCCAAAACCCTGTGGAGAAATCCCGTTGCTTTTTGTCGAGGGAACCAAATCCTGGTCTTAGGACGCGTCACTGCACCTCTCATGATGATGCCAATATAAACAAGGTCTTCTGTCGGCTCTGTACATTAATGCCGACCTATGCTGACAAGTAAGTGAAGAGTAGACAATATAAAGGTATTGGCTTTAGGGAAATGTCCCAGCAGTTTAGGATAATGAAGGATCTAATCTAATCTATAGCCATTACATTTCTAACTCCTAACGACAGGAAGGCAGAAAATAATAATACTCATAATAGCAGACATTTTTTTAACAATGACCACAATATCATTATTTTAATAAACCAAATTATGCATAAATTACTATTGCAACAAGTGTGTTAATTTTCTTCACTATTAGTCGATTTTTTTTTTTTTGGACGAATGCTCCGGGCCAGTGGTTACAATGGTGGGGCCAGTGACAATACAATTCCACCGGCCCGGCGGGCCAGTGGCTTTTTACCCTTAATGTCTACCCCTGCCAAATTGATCATGTTGTTGATAGTGCTACAGATGCGCTGCGAATAAAATTAGACTCTGTTGCTCCTTTGAAAAAGAAGAAAATAAAACAACATAGATTAGCTCCATGGCATAATGCCGAAACCCACAAAATAAAGCAAAAGTCGAGACAACTTGAAAGGATATGGCGTTCCACTAAACTTGAAGAATCTCGTTTAATTTGGCATATTACTCTCAATGAATATAAGAAAGCACTGCGTAAAGCGAGAGCAGCCTACTACTCTTCATTAATAGATGAGAATAAGAATAATGCAAGATTTCTTTTCAGCACTGTAGCCAGGCTGACAGAGAGCCACAGCTCGATTGAGCCTTCTATTCCCATAGCACTCAGTAGTAATGATTTTATGTGCTTTTTTAACGATAAAATTGTTACTCTTAGAAACAAAATTAATGACCTCTTGCCTTTGACCAGTATAGTGTTATCAACTCCCGGAAACGTAAGTTCTAATATTACACTAGATAGTAAACTAGAATGCTTTTCAGCCATAAACCTTGAACAATTAAATTCAATGATTCTCTCTTCTAACCCATCAACGTGTATGTTAGACCCAATTCCAACTAAGCTGTTGAAGGAAGTTTTTCCATTAATTAGCACTTCTTTATTAAATATTATGAATATGTCTTTATTATCAGGCTATGTTCCACAATCATTCAAAGTAGCAGTGATAAAACCGCTTCTTAAAAAGCACAACCTCGATCCAGAGGTTTTAGCCAATTATAGACCTATTTGTAATCTTCCGTTCCTCTCAAAAATTCTTGAGAAAGCAGTCGCAAAACAGCTGTGTGATTACTTAAAAAACAATGATTTATTTGAAGATGTTCAGTCTGGCTTTAGAACACATCATAGCACAGAGACAGCTCTGGTCAAAGTCACAAATGACATTCTAATAGCCTCTGACAAAGGACTTGTCTCTATTCTTGTTTTGCTCGATCTCAGTGCTGCATTTGATACTATCGACCATGATATCCTATTGCAAAGACTAGAGCACTTAGTTGGCATACAGGGAACTGCCTTAGGCTGGTTTAGGTCCTATCTATCTGAACGCTCTCAGTTTGTACGTGTCAATGATGAATCTTCCACGCAAACCAAAGTTAGTCACGGAGTGCCACAGGGCTCAGTGCTCGGACCTATTTTGTTCACATTATATATGCTTCCGTTAGGCAATATTATAAGGAATCATTCTGTAAATTTTCATTGTTATGCGGATGATACTCAACTATATTTATCAATCAAGCCTGATGAAATTAATCATCTAAATAAAATTCAAGACTGCCTCAAGGACTTAAAAACGTGGATGACCTTAAACTTTTTGATGTTAAACACGACCAAAACTGAAGTTATTGTACTTGGCCCGAAGAATCTACGAAACAAATTATCTAAAGATATACTAACTATGGATGGCATTAATTTGGCCTCCAGTGAGACTGTAAGGAATCTTGGTGTTATATTTGATCAGGATTTATCCTTTAACGCCCACATAAAATCAATTTCAAGGACCGCCTACTTCCATCTACGTAACATTGCAAAAATCAGGCATATCTTGCCTCAAAACGATGCAGAGAAACTAGTCCATGCATTTGTTACTTCAAGGCTGGATTATTGTAACTCTTTATTATCAGGGTGTACCAAGAAGTCAGTCAAGTCGCTTCAGCTAATTCAAAATGCTGCAGCTCGTGTACTAACCAGAGTTAGGAAAAGGGACCACATTACTCCTGTTCTGGCTGCCTTACACTGGCTCCCTATAGAACACAGGATAGAATTTAAAATTCTTCTTCTCGCCTACAAAGCCCTTAATGGGCAGGCGCCATCTTACCTTAAAGAACTCATTATACCCTACTGTCCTACTAGGGCATTGCGTTCCAAGAATGCAGGGTTGTTGGTTGTTCCTAGAGTCTCTAAAAGTACAATGGGAGCCAGAGCCTTTTCTTATCAAGCTCCACATTTGTGGAATCAGCTTCCAGTTCGTGTTCGGGCGGCAGACACCCTATCCGTTTTTAAGAGTGCGCTTAAGACCTTCCTTTTTGATAAAGCTTATAGTTAGGGCTGATTAGATTCAGCCCCTAGTTTTGCTGATATAGGCTTAGTTTGTCGAGGGACATCTTACTTCTTCCTGCTCTCTGTCTCTACCTGTGTACTCTCATGTTCCGATTAACCCAGCTTCCCCACATCTCTTTCTTTTTGGTGTCTATATACGCTGGGATCCGGAGTCATGGATGATCCTGCGGTCCTGTGTCCTGCATCGCGAGCCCTGGATCTTGAGTCGTAGCTGTGGTCCTGGATCATAGGTCCTGGATGGATATCCTCGTGGATTCATCTTCCTATTATACACACATGCATTTCCAAACATTTGGACTAACTATGTTGCAAATGTATTATCTTTTCAATTTACACACGGCATCTATTGCACGTCTGTCCGTCCTGGGAGAGGGATCCCTCCTCTGTTGCTCTCCCTGAGGTTTCTCCCATGTTCCTTTAAACTGTGGGTTTTCTTCGGAAGTTTTTCCTTGTACGATGTGAGGGTCTAAGGACAGAGGGTGTCGTATTGTCATACTGATATTTTGTACAAACTGTGAAGTCCACTGAGACAAATGTAACATTTGTGATATTGGGCTATATAAATAAACATTCATTGATTGATTGATCCACTCTGTGCTCCGTGCGCTCTGGGTCCTGCAATTCCTGCTTTCTTACGTAGTAAACAATAAGTAAAGTCTGCTGCGTAATGTGCTTACGCTGGCTGGCATTCTTTATACTTTACGCAGGACCATATCTCTGGAACCCATTGGTCGATTTGGGTGATTTACACCTTTTTCTTAACCATTACATCCAATAGAATCGATGGGCAGTTCCCAAATCCACGTAAACATTACCATAGCGGACGTAATAGAGAAGCAAACGAAGCATATCTGAAAGTACAAGCCTGGACGGTAAAACTTTATACCCAGTATATTGTCATAAATATGATGATGGATTATCAGTAAAAATGTCTACGTGACACAAAGAAATTGGATTAACCTTGAGCGGCGTTTTTATTCCGGTGAACACAATTTTGATCACAAATCAAAAAAGGTAAGACGTAATTATTGTAATATTTTTGAAACCGGATGTTGTTTACTTTCTCTTTTCTGGCTGATAGCTCCAGGAATTCGGGGTCGTACAGTGATGACATTACATGTGTGTAATCTGTGGAGTCTCAGCTTTAATCGGATATCTTGTTTGTGCAGTTACGATAAGTAATAAGGGCATTTCTACCGTGAGTGCTGTGCAAAAGTCCGTTAGCATTAGTTGGCATTCTTTCGCTTCATGCTAATTCAAAGGCTTGGTATTACTCTTGTTTCTTTTAGCTAAAAATGGTTCATATTGTCAGTTAGCTGAGTTTCTTACCGTTAAAAGGGTATGGAACATTAATCAAATCAAATCAAATCAAATTTTATTTATAAAGCACATTTAAAAACGATGTTTGGTCGAGCCAAAGTGCTGTACATGTAATAAAAACATTTCACTGCAGTGTAATTGTAAAAAAGACAGACATTTAGCAACAGCAAATATAAAAAACAATACACAGGGAAGTGTCAGTAGTCGTGCTCCGCTCTAGCTAGAAAGCCTGAGAGAAGAAGTGAGTTTTTAAATATGATTTGAAAACCCCTAGGGTCTGGGCCGACCTCACATGGAGGGGCAGAGTGTTCCAGAGCCTCGGGCCAGCTGCTGCGAAGGCTCGGTGCCCTCGTGTTTTGAGCCTAGTCTTCGGCACTACCAGCAGCAGCTGGTCAGCAGACCTTAAAGCTCTGGCTGGGGTGTAGCGCTGGAGGAGTTCAACTATATAGGCCGGAGCCAGCCCATTTAGAGCTTTAAAAACAAATAAAAGGATTTTAAAATCAATTCTGAACTGAACTGGAAGCCAGTGTAGTGAGGCCAGAATTGGGGTGATGTGGTCGCGCTTTTTGTGTCCAGTCAGCAAACGTGCAGCTGCATTTTGGACCAGCTGCAGGCGTTTAATTGACGCGTGGTCCATACCCACATACAGAGCGTTGCAATAATCCAGTCTCGAGGTCACAAAGGCGTTGATGACCCTTTCCATGTCTTTAAAAGATAAATAGGACTTGGTTTTGGCCAATAGTCTTATTTTAAAAAAGCAGGATTTGACTACGCTGCTGACCTGCTTATCGAATTTAAAAGTGTTCGTCAAGGTCACGCCAAGGTTCATGACCGAGGGGAGGATGTTTAGTTGGAGGGAGCCCAGAATATCAACCTGAGAGGCTGGAGGTTGTGGTCCAAAAAAGATGACCTCCGTCTTGCCCTCGTTAAGAGTCAGGAAGTTGTTGCTCAGCCAGGATTTGATCTCCGTTAAGCAGTCCATCAACTGCTGTAGTGACTGTGTTATGTTTGCTTTGAGCGGGAGATAAATCTGGACGTCGTCAGCGTAGCAGTGGAAGGGAATGTTGTGTTTAGTTAGAATAGAACCTAGGGGCAGTATGTATAGTAGGAACAGGATGGGGCCCAGAATCGAGCCTTGGGGGACCCCACAGGTAAGAGGGGCTTTGGTAGAGGAGAAGGCACCTAGCTGCACTGAAAAGCTACGGTCCTTAAGGTAGGACCTGAACCATGCGAGGGCAGAGCCTGTGATGCCAGCGGACTGTTCAAGCCGTGACAGCAGGATGCCATGGTCCACGGTGTCGAAGGCAGCTGTCAGGTCCAACAGCACCAAGACAGCTGGGCTACCTGAGTCGGCGGCTAGGAGCAGATCGTTAAAAACTCTTAAAAGGGCTGTTTCAGTGCTGTGCATGGGTTTGAAGCCAGACTGAAACTTTTCATGGATGCCATGAAGGATTAAAAAAGACTGCAGCTGGGCGTAGACTACGCGCTCCAGGGCTTTTGATAAAAACGGTAGCTGGGAGATGGGCCTAAAATTTGCGAGAGTGGAGGGGTCGAGACTTTTCTTTTTAAGTAGTGGGGTAACCACGGCATGTTTAAAGGCAGCTGGGACACATCCTGAGGTAAGAGAGGTGTTTAAAAGTAATAAAATACTTGCTCCAACTGAATGGAAAACCTCTTTGAGAAGGCGTGAGGGAATGCTGTCCGAGGAGCAGCTTGTCGGTAGCAGGTGCTCCACTATGTCCGAGAGAGAAGAGAGGGAAATAGGCTCAAAGTGGTCGAGGACAGCAGGGCACAGAGAGGGAGCAGGATCGGGGGTAGCACTAGTGTGAGCTAGCCTAAGAGCAGATATTTTTCCAATAAAAAATTTAAGAAACTTATCGCAGAGAGCAGGCGATGGCACAACAGAAGAAACATCACGGGGATTAATGATGGAGTTGAGGACATTAAAAAGAACCTGAGGTTTGTGGCTGTTTTTAGAGATGAACAGAGAAATGTGCTCTGTTTTGGCTGCTTTGACTGCCGTCTGGTAGTCAGAGAGGGAAGCACGAAGGATTTCCAGGGAGACATGGAGTTTATCCTTTTTCCACCTTCTCTCAGCACGCCTGCAAGCGCGTCTGAGAGCACGAGTACAGTCATTGAGCCACGGTTCTGATAGAACTTTGTTGCGTCTAAGCGTAAAAGGAGCAACAGAATCCAGTATTGGTGTGCATGTCAAGTCAAACATAGAGAGAAGCTCATCAGCATTAAAAGCACAGTCCACATCTAATTTACAGATAGGAGAAGCTTTAAAAACATCAGAGAACTGTGAGGCAGTCAAGGGGTTAATCGAACGCAGACGACGCGCCGGGGCACTTGATTCGACTCCTGCGGAAGGGATGGAGGTTGTAAACAGAACCGGTAAATGGTCTGAGATACGCGTTGCTGCACATATTTCATCCACAGATACAGACAGTCCAAACGACAATACCAAGTCCAAAGTGTGTCCTTTTTCGTGTGTTGGGCCAGCCACGGACTGAACAAGACCAAAAGAATCAAGGAGATTTAAAAAGTCCCTAACCAGAGGTTTGGACTCACAACACACATGGACATTGAAGTCTCCGGAGATCAAAACACGATCATAATTCACCATGATCCCGGACAGAAAGTCAGAAAAGTCATTTATGAAATCCTTATTGTGCTTTGGCGGACGATACACAACTGCGCAGAGTATAGGCGAGGCCGGAGTCAGTTCAAAGAGCTGCAACTCAAAGCTAGCATAGCTAGTGACATGGTGTAGCAATCGGCACTGGAGGCTAGCTCTAAACACCGAAGCTATGCCCCCGCCCTGGCCGGTGGCACGGGGGGAGCTGAAGAATGTACAGTCAGGAGGAAGAAGATCAAAGAATGATGTGTACTCGCCAGCGTGTGCCCAGGTCTCCGTCAGGAACATGAAATCCAGTTCACGGGAGGTGAAGAAGTCGTTCAGCAGGAATGTTTTGTTTGCTATCGACCTAGCATTTAGCAAAGCCAGACGTAGTTTTTGCTCCGGGCTTGCCGACGGTGTAGATCGTCTCAGCTGACGAAGATGTCCGTGGTGAACGCCGCGCGAGCCGGGAGCAGTCAGGCGGGCAGGAGTAGCTGCCAGTCGGACAGGAGGAGCTGCCAGCGGATCCAGCAGAGTCCGTAGCTCCGGAAAGACAGGGCGAATCCACCGATCCCTCACATGGCGTGCAGCGGGAGGGCCATGACATCCGAGGCGTGGATAGGTCCCGGAAGAAGCCGTCAGGTATTCCTTCAGATGGACGAGTGCACCACCACGCTTTCCCCGTCGTCTGAAGCGCTTTCGGCGAGGCGGGATGCGGGGCAACCGGCACAGGTAGGTGGGTATATCCAACAGAAGAGGGGGGGGGGGGGCGATTTATGGTTGCCAGATGTAAGTTTGGGCAGCAGTATCAACTCCAGTGAGGGTCTGAGGTGGAGGAGGGCTTGGCGATCATAGACGAGCAGAGCAGAGACATTCTGACAAACATAAAACAAAAAAAAAGCTATAGGTAGACAGCTGAGCGAGCGGCGTGCCGACACAGGCGCCATCTTGAATCACCAATCACCACAATTAATAGTTTCATGAATGTTAAGAAGCCCTGAGACATAGTCTCGTAAAAAAACGGTGGGAGGGGTCCACTGGGGGGACCCTCGGGCTTAAGCCTCCACCACTCGCAAAAAGTTCAGACCGAGCTAAAGCTATTTCAAACGCCAAATATCCTTATGTTGCCATGTTAGCAAAGCGCTACCTGCTGTATCTGCTACCTCTGTCCCTAGAGAGGGTGTTCTCCACAGCAGGAGACGTTGTTAGTGCCAGCAGATCTGCCCTTTCGGCAAGCAATGTGGACAAGTTAATTTCTCTTTAAAAAAACATGAAAATACAATGACAAGCAAGTCCTAATGTCAAACTGGCTGCTTAGGAACTAGTACAGTTGAAATACAGATTATTTCAGTTCATCGAAATGCTGCACCTTAATGTTTATTTTATTATATTTTGTATTTATTTGAGTGAATACATTATTCACAGTTTAATAATAATTAAAAAATATATATATGTTATGTGATAATCTTTTCTGCTGTACCGAAAACGTACCGAACCGTGACCTAAAAACCGAGGTACGTACCGAACCGAAATGTTTGTGAACCGTTACACCCCTATTATACACACTGCTCTGCTTTCTGCACGGACCTCACAGCTGTTCTCTCTGGAAACATCGCAACGAGAGAAATGAGAACTCCTCTCCTCTGAGCGGTCATTTTAAAGAGACATCCATCAATGATGACAGGAGGCACAGCAGCCCTCGGTCTGATGGACAGATGTGTTCATGACGACTTATATATTTACTTTGATTCATTCACAGTGCGGTATAATGAGACAACAGGCTACAGATGCGGACACACATTTATATAAATATATACAATTTCCGAATCAAACAAGTATGAGAGCACTCTCATAATAACGTAACACAATCAGAGACTGGATATATCCCCCCGTCTCTCTCTCTCTGGTCGCTGAAATGGGGAATTGAAATTATGGGCCAAAAGTTGTATTTACAAGTAGGCTATTAAAACAGGACACCAAATCAACTGAGACCTGTCTGCCGTACGCACTGTACAACACACACACTGTACAACACACACACACTGTACAACACACACACACTGTACCACACACACCTACTACAGCTGAAATTCATTTCCGGGTCACTACCGGAGGACTGAGGAGTCGAAGGGGGATATGATGAAATGAGAAAGGGCCTATCTCTTTATGTATTAGTGATGGGAATCCCGGCTCTTTTTAGTGAGTCGGATCATTTGGCTCGGCTCACTAAGAAGACCCGGCTCTTTCGGCTCCCTAACGGCTCTTCATGTTACCACAGTTTACCAGAGCCTCAGTTTCGCCGCTGCGAGGCTCCGGCGCTCGCAGTTCACGCGGGTGCTCCACTAGCACAGGAACACGCTTTGCTGGCGGTGAAAAGAATCCCACCAGACTGCTTTGCCCCTCCAACAGAGGGATGTCCTTGTCCTTTTTCGTCATTTCAAGCGATAAAAAGTCTTTTGGACGCCCTCGGCTCGAGTCCAGGGCGTTCCGAGCTGAATAAGGGCGTCAAATGACAGCAAGACGCCCGCCTGGCGGAAACGCTGGAATTAGGAATATATTGTGATGAAGTGCACACTGACCTGAGCTCCAGGGGTCTCCTTGTTCTCCTCCATGCTGCTCTCAGTTCTCCTTCTCCGGATGGGTCTCTGAAATAATCAACACAACTAAAGCTGACACAAAACAAGACAACTCAATACAACCGACAGACACAACAAAACTAATCCACAGCTACTTCGTAGGTTCATAGCAGAGGTGAGAAGTAACTAAGTACATTTACTCAAGTACTGTACTTAAGTACTATTTAGAGGTACTTTTACTTTACTTGAATATTTCCATGTAATGCTACTTTGTCTGCGACAATAGGAGACAGTAATAAAGCTGCTTCACTGAAGAGGAGAAACTCACAGCTCCAGGACTCTGTAAGTCAGGAGGAGACTAGAAACAACATGTCAATAAACTGAGGCTTCATCCTGTAACATAAAGGAGTTACCTAACAGAAACCAGAATGCTAACGGTAATAAAGAAGAGTTACCGTACTAAAACAATATGCTGAAGGTAAAAGGGGAGCGTTTACTCAAACTAAACGGCATGCATATAACTTATGAATATACTGTGGGATAAATAATGTTAGAGAAAGTAATTATTAAGGTATCTCACACACACACACACACACACACCTGCATTTAAGCTGGAAACACTGAGAAGACCAGAGAGCTGCTTCAGGTCCTCTCTGGGAACACTGGGTCCTGATGAAGACCACAGAGCTGCTTCAGGTCCTCTCTGGGAACACTGGGTCCTGATGAAGACCACAGAGCTGCTTCAGGACCTCTCTGGGAACACTGGGTCCTGAGGAAAGACCACAGAGCTGCTTCAGGTCCTCTCTGGGAACACTGGGTCCTGATGAAGACCACAGAGCTGCTTCAGGACCTCTCTGGGAACACTGGGTCCTGATGAAGACCACAGAGCTGCTTCAGTTCCTCTCTGGGAACACTGGGTCCTGATGAAGACCACAGAGCTGCTTCAGGTCCTCTCTGGGAACACTGGGTCCTGATGAAGACCACAGAGCTGCTTCAGGTCCTCTCTGGGAACACTGGGTTCTGATGAAGACCACAGAGCTGCTTCAGGTCCTCTCTGGGAACACTGGGTCCTGATGAAGACCACAGAGCTGCTTCAGGTAGAAAACTGTCAGGAGTGAAGAGGAGGAATTCAAAGAGTGTATTCAATGATATGTTCTATTTCTAGATGCTTATATGTAGTGTTTTATCACACCATGTGCAGTGCCTTGTCTCATCGATGCTGCTGTGACGTAAACATGTTCCAAATTGATCCATTTAGTCAATGTGATGTTAAGCAGAGGAGAAAATTATAGAAAGGTCAGATAGTTATTAACATTACATGCAAATGACTTTAACCATTACGATAACAAGTTGGTTTTCTGTGTAAATTATTATTAATACAATACAAATATTTAGATATAATTCATCATAATCTGTGTAGCAACTTACATTCTAACTTACAGCTCACAGTTTGTTCACTTTTATTTCATTAAAATGACTTTATTCACATAGAAAGTGACATTTGTGGTGATTGACATTATTCACCCACGGATCTATGGGTTGGGGTATTGTTCCGCACGGACATTGAAGTGAGCCGGACTTCCTGGGTCCGCCCTTTTCTTCTCCCCGTGCATGAAAGTGTTTACGTGTGTGTTCCAATGATAAATAAAAGTGTAGCTTGTCGCTTCGATACGCCGCCTCCGACTCCCGTCTCTCGGCACCACATTGGTGACTCCGACATAAGTCCCGTTGAAGGATCCGAGACTGAACCGAGCATGGCAAGTAACGCCGTTTTTTTCAAACTGCCAGAGTTTTGGGAGACATCTGCGGCTGCATGGTTCGCTCAGGCGGAGGCTCAGTTCGCCCTCCGCGGAGTGCAACGCAGCACGTTATTTTCACGTCGTTTCAGCGCTGGGGAGCACCACTGCGACCCGGACGGTGGGCTTTATTACATCTCCTCCTGCCCAGGATAAATATGCAGCGTTCAAGGCTTTCCTGCTAAAGACTTTCGAGCTGTCACGGCCGGAACGAGCCCGACGCCTGCTCGCTATTCATAGCCTGGGGGACAACAAGCCTTCTGACCACATGGAGATGATGCTCAGCCTGCTGGGTACGGAAGAACCTAATTTTTTGTTCATAGAACTGTTTCTTCGGCACATGCCGCCGCATGTACAGACAGCGCTCGCTAACACAGCTATTACTGAGCCCCGCGCTTTGGCCGAAGAAGCCGACCGGTTCTTCCTGGCAACCCAGCGTTTTGCCCCGGAGGTGCTTGCCCCGACACGCAGCGGCACCTTCCCTGGTACAGGCATGCCACCTAGCAGAAGCTCCGGGGCCGACGTCAGCAACTCCAGCCCTGGCCTGTGTTGTTACCATGCACGCTTCGGGGCGAAAGCGAAGATGTGCCGTCCTCCCTGCTCCTACAAGGTAACGGGAAACGCCAAGGCCTGCGCTCGGTAGTGGCCGCGAGCGTGGGCACATCCAACCGGCTCCTGTTCATCAGGGACACCCTCTCTGGTCGCAGACTTCTTTGTGACACAGGAGCCCAGCGGAGCGTCCTGCCGGCTACCGTGGAGGACGCTGCCGGGGGAGGACACGGCCCACCTTTAACGTCCGCTAACGACACCCCTATTCGCACCTATGGCACAAAGACAGTGGACCTGTGCTTCGAGGGTCAGCGGTTTAAGTGGGATTTCGTCACGGCTGACATCTCCTTCGCTCTCCTCGGCGCAGACTTCCTGTGCGCTCACGGACTGCTGGTGGACGTCAAGAACAGCCGCCTGGTGGACGCACGGACGTTTGCCTCGTTCACGTGTACACGCGGCGAAGCGTCATTCAGCGGGCTCTCCAGCTCACTCTCACAGGGCGACAAGTTCCAGCACCTTCTCAGTGAGTTTCCCGTCTTGACGCAGCCCACCTTTTCCTCTGCCACTACCAAACACGGGGTAGAGCACCACATTGACACTGAAGGCCCCCCTGTCTACGCTAGGGCCCGGCGGCTCAACCCTGACATGCTGGCAGTCGCCAAGGCGGAGTTCGTCAACATGGAACGTCTGGGCATCATCCGCCGCTCAGACAGCCCTTGGGCTTCGCCGCTTCACATGGTCCCTAAATCAGCCGGTGGCTGGCGACCGTGTGGTGACTACCGCCGCCTTAACGACGCCACTACCCGGTCCCTCACATCCAGGATTTCTCTGCACACCTGGCGGGCAAGCTGGTTTTCTCCAAGGTGGATCTGGTGCGGGGCTACCACCAGGTTCCGGTGCACCCCTCGGACGTCCCCAAAACTGCGGTAATTACGCCGTTTGGGCTTTTCGAGTTCCTGCGTATGCCGTTTGGACTTAAGAATGCAGCTCAGTCCTTTCAGCGGCTGATGGATTCAGTGCTCAGGGACATGCCATTCATCTTCGTCTATTTAGACGACATCCTGGTCGCCAGCTCCTCCTCCGAAGAGCACCAGGCACATCTCCGCGTCCTTTTCGCAAGGCTCAACCAACACGGCCTGATTATCAACCCGGCGAAGTGTCAGTTCGGGTTGTCCTCCATCCATTTCCTCGGGCACCTCATCAACAAGGACCCCCTCCCGTCGAAAGTGGAGGCCGTGTCTGCCTTTCCACGACCGCCTACAGCTCGGGCGCTCCGAGAGTTCCTCGGGATGGTGACGTTTTATCACCGGTTCATCCGCCGGGCGGCCCACACCATGTGCCCGCTATACGAGGCCCTCAGGGACAAGTCCCCTGGCCAGGCCATTGACTGGACGACTGAAAGGGAGGTCGCTTTCAACGCCACCAAAGCCGCCCTGAGCGAAGCCGCCATGTTGGCTCACCCGTCACACAGGGCCCCCATCGCCATCACCACCGACGCGTCTGACTACGCAGTGGGCGCGGTGCACGAACAATGGGTCGACGGCGCCTGGCAACCGCTCGCCTTTTTCAGTCGCCAGTTGACTCCCAGGGAGCGCAAGTACAGCGCTTTCGACAGAGAACTCCTTGGTCTCCATTTGGCGGTTCGCCACTTCCGTTTCCTGCTGGAAGGCCGGGAGTTTGCGGCGTTCGTGGATCACAAGCCACTGACCTTCTGCACGTCCAAGGTGGCTGAGCCGTGGTCCGCCCGACAGCAACGCCAGCTTTCGTACATCTCCGAGTACACCACGGACATACGACACATCGCTGGCAAGGCTAACGTGGTCGCGGACTGCCTCTCCAGAGCGGTCATCGGAGCTGTGCAGCTGGGCCTCGATTACCTCCGCATGAGCGCTGACCAGGCCTCTGACCACGGGGTCCAGACCCTCAGGGCCTCGGTCACGGGATTACGCCTGGAGGAGGTCACGGTCGGTGACTCTGGCGCAAAGCTGTGGTGTGACGTCTCCACGGGCCAACCTCGACCGCTGGTCCCTGCGGACTGGCGTCGACCCGTTTTTGAGGCGGTTCACAATCTTTCCCACCCCGGTAGGAAGCCGTCCGTGAAGTTGTTGTCGCAGAAGTTCGTGTGGCAGGGGCTTAAGAAGGACGTGAGATCCTGGGTCGACTCGTGCGTGGCCTGTCAACGGGCCAAAGTCCACCGCCATACTAGGGCCCCTTTTGAACTTTTTGCGGTTCCTGAGAGGAGGTTTGACCATGTCAATGTCGACCTCGTAGGTCCGCTTCCCCCCTCTCACGGTTTCACCTACCTTTTTACGATGGTGGACAGGACGACACGCTGGCCCGAGGCCGTTCCCCTCGCCTCGACATCAGCTTCCGACGTCGCCCGCGCTTTCATCGGCACGTGGGTGGCACGCTTCGGGACCCCGTCTGACCTCTCCTCTGACCGCGGTTCTCAGTTCACCTCGGAGCTGTGGAACGCTGTTGCTGTGGGTTTGGGGGTCAAGCTGCACCGCACCACCGCATATCACCCCCAGGCTAACGGGCTGTGTGAGCGGTTTCATCGGTCCATGAAGGCGTCACTGCGTGCCGGCTTGACAGACGGCAACTGGGTGGATAAGCTCCCGTGGGTTATGCTCGGCCTCAGGTGTGCCCCCAAAGAAGACCTGCAGTCCTCATCGGCGGAGCTCGTCTATGGCCAGACGCTACGGGTCCCCGGGGAATTCATTCCCACCGCCACTGTGCCCTGGTCTGCAGCCGGGCAGCGCTCCTCCCTGCTGGAGACCGCCGGGACATTCACGCCCGTCCCAACGTCGCAGCACAGCAACCCAGCTTTCCGGGTGTCCCCCGGATTACGGTCGGCAGAGTATGTTTTTATTCGCCACAACGCCCACCACGGTCCCCTGCGCCCTCCTTATGACGGTCCGTTCAGGGTCATACGTCACGGGGACAAGAGCCTGGTGGTGGACGTTGGTGGCAGGCCTGAGACTGTGTCCGTGGATCGGATTAAGCCTGCTCACGTGGACATTTCCAGGCCGTTGGAGTTGGCTCTGCCCCCACGCCGGGGCCGCCCTCCCATGGCCCGCCCCCCGTCCCCTGTGGGTCTGCCCTCGCCTGCGGCCCCGCCTTCCTCGGCTCCTGTGGTCCGTACGCGCCGGGGTCGGGTGGTACTTCCTCCCAGGCACGAGGATTTTGACTATGGGTGAATACTGGGGGGGCTTGTGTGGTGATTGACATTATTCACCCACGGATCTATGGGTTGGGGTATTGTTCCGCACGGACATTGAAGTGAGCCGGACTTCCTGGGTCCGCCCTTCTTCTCCCCGTGCATGAAAGTGTTTACGTGTGTGTTCCAATGATAAATAAAAGTGTAGCTTGTCGCTTCGATACGCCGCCTCCGACTCCCGTCTCTCGGCACCACACATTAACGGTTGTTTGAACCACGGTTATAACGCTATCTGTGTCATTAACTATCACTAAGTTAACACAGAAAGCAAACATTAGCGAGTGAGACTGTTTAATGTACTC
Organism: Harpagifer antarcticus; assembly: GCA_902827135.1. Classification (NCBI taxonomy): domain Eukaryota; kingdom Metazoa; phylum Chordata; class Actinopteri; order Perciformes; family Harpagiferidae; genus Harpagifer; species Harpagifer antarcticus. The sequence goes on along the minus strand of CADEHL010001229.1, from coordinate 558,245 downwards.
CATGTATACAGTATTTTCTGTATATTCTTTAGATACTCTAGTGATATGTGTCCCGTGTGTAAACTTGCTGCTAATGCTTCATTTTTATTATATCTTATTGTATCTTTTAAATATGCTTAACTTATGTAATGCCTGAAAACACTTCTGCTGTGACACAATCATTTCTCAGTTTAAGATAAATAATTATTTAAATAAAGTATATCTATTTATCTAATGAGCTAAACCGTCGCTTAGCTTAGCATTAGCTGCTAACTGAAGAACCCCATTCAATTCAATGGGAAAAATGCTGCGTCACAGAATGGCGATGCTAACAAGCATATATTTAAAACTATATCTATGGTAAAGAGCACCAACACAACAACTCAAACTGTCTTAAAGACAACTGGTGTAATAAATAACTAAAATAAAGTCAGCTTAGCATTACAAATCAACTGTTACTCACCCGGAGCCGAACTGCAATAATAACTGTAGCTGTTAGCCGTTAGCTGCTAGCAGTTAGACTTTAGCTGTTAGACTTTAGCAGTTAGACTTTAGCTGTTAGACTTTAGCTGTTATCCAATGGCTTTTAGACTTTATTTAAAGATCATTTGAGACTATTTTTGGCGCACATTTTAAAGTTTTTTTGTGAGTTTCTTTCTTCCAATATTACAGCTGTGTTAAATAAGATAACTTCTGATTCGTGATTAACTGTACGCTAAGCTAACAGGTGTAAATAAACTTAATGAAACCTCTGCGTGTGTTTAATCCACTCACCTATTCTTCTTCTTCTTCTTCTTCTTCTTCTTCTTCTTCTTCTTCTTCTTCTTCTTCTTCCGTGTTTATTGGCGGTTGGCAAACCAACTTGTAGGTGCATTACCGCCACCAACTGGAGACTGGAGTGTAGACAAGAGACTAAGCAGAAAACAATAAACAAAAGAAAACTGGATAATGGTCACTTCCTACAGTGGAGTTATTCAAAACAAACCATTCGCATGTATGAACCAAACAGTTTGACACTAATGTCAGATCCAGGCATGAGACTTTCCCCCTGTGCACATCTACTCTTGTGCCATGTCCATCATTAAGGCATACTAGTGTTCTTTCCTCCAGCATTTCTTCCACTATATTTCCGTTGCTGTCTGTATGCTTGCTGCCCCATAGACTGTTGTGTGCATTGAAATCACCACACCAAACTTCCTTCCTATGTTTATTGCCTGCTATTTCTTTAAATATATCAGTGGTTAGATTTTCACATGGGTTGTATACATTGATCCTAATGTTATCTTGTTTCCTAGGGTTGCAAATGTCCACTATAATACAGTCTCATCAGGAGATTGCACCTCCCTACATGCCACACCATCTTTGAGAAACGTGGTACACCCTCTACCATTTTGACTATTAGCTCTATCGTGCCTTATACAGCTAAATCCTGGAATGACAAAGTCTAATTGAGGTCGTAATCAGGTTTCTTGCACACATATTACCTCAGGGACTACCTCTAGCTCATATATATATTTTTTGAATTCTTGACCATTAGCTATGAGGCTTCTTGCGTTCCACTGTAGTATGTGCAGAACCATGATTAAGGATCTAACCCTCATCCTGATTTTCATTTTCCCCAGCTCCATTTATAGCTAGCATTGCATGTATCTGATCTGCTTTCATATATTTCATGTCTAGGAATGTCCCAGCTGCCTCCACAATGGCTTTGATTCTATCACTTTTCTTTTTTAACTGTAATGCAACATTTACAGTATGGCATATGAATACCACAACATTCACCTTTTTCACTCCTAGAACATCATCATCCTCTTTCCTCTAGGTGGCGCTGTGGGGTTGGATTTGCAGATTACTTCTTGGTGTGTTCCTGCCATGTTGTATTGTAATGCTCTGCTCCATTCCACTAGGGGTCTTATTGATTGCTATTGTTTCCCTTACTTTCTTTATTGCTTCTGCGTATGAAACTTTGTTTGTAATCTTAACCCTCTGCACCTCTCTGGCCTCTCTCTGCACCTCTCTGGCCTCTCTCTGCACCTCTCTGGCCTCTCTCTGCACCTCTCTGGCCTCTCTCTGCACCTCTGCACCTCTCTAGCCTCTCTCTGCACCTCTCTGGCCTCTCTCTGCACCTCTCTGGCCTCTCTCTGCACCTCTCTGGCCTCTCTCTGCACCTCTCTAGCCTCTCTCTGCACCTCTCTGGCCTCTCTCTGCACCTCTCTGGCCTCTCTCTGCACCTCTCTGGCCTCTCTCTGCACCTCTCTGGCCTCTCTCTGCACTTCACATCCTCCAAACGCAGCACTGTGATCTCCTCCGCAGTTACAACATTTAACCTTTGCATCCTTTTCACATTTTCTATACTCATGTTGTCCTCCGCATCTCGCACACCTTAGCTCTATTCTTCTTTTTCTCTTGGTTTTTCTTCTTCTTCTTCTTCCGTGTTTATTGGCGGTTGGCAAACCAACCTGTAGGTGCATTACCGCCACCAACTGGACTGGAGTGTGGACAAGAGACTAAGCAGAAAACAATAAACAAAACAAAACAAAGAACCAAAACTCTAGATTATTTTTAAATGTATCAATTTCTCTTAGAAACGTAATAATCTCACAATACATATTGCCTGATGTTTTCCCTAACAGCCCTGATAGCGACAAGTCATGGAATGTTGCTTTCTCCAGTGTGTGGAAAAGCACATTTCTCTGAGTACTATATTTCCTGCAAAGCAGTAAAACATGCTCAACAGTTTCTGGCTGGCTGCAGTGTATACACTTTCCGGTTGGATGCTTTCCTATTATACTAAAAGTATGATTGAGACCTGTATGACCTATTCTCATCCCAGAAATGACATTTTCCTCCCTTCTTTTAAACCCCACCTTCCTTCCATCCCCCACATACCTTTGCATTTGATAAAGATGTCTTCCTGTATCACTAAGGTCCCAATGATCTTGCCATGCTGTTTGTGCATATTTCTGTATGAATGTTTGAACCTCCGCTTTGCTGAGTGGAACTTCTATGTCTATGTTCATACTTCTGAGTGTTTGTTTGGCCAGAATATCCACCTGTTCATTACCCTCCACACCAACATGAGCAGGAACCCAGATGAAACGAGTTGCTATGCCTTTGTTTTGCATTTTATATAAAATTAGAAATATTTCATTTATTATGTCCATTCTAGATGAAGATCTGCCTGATCGTATACTCGATAATGCTGAACAGCTGTCAGATGCAACACTATTATGTATTTCTTTCTCCTCTATCCATTTCAATGACAGTACCAATGCCAACAACTCTGTGGTGTATACTGACACATGGTCTGTTATCCTTTTCTTTATATGTGTATTACTCACTGGGATATAAACTGCTGCCCCTGCACGCCCTGTCTCTGGATCTTTGGATCCATCTGTAAATATGATTGTTGAGTCTGAGTGATATCTCGCAAAATAATTCTGGACTATGCGCCATACTGGTAGTTCAATCAGGAGAGACGTGATGTATGGAATACATGTTTATTATCGGTCACATTATATAAATGAAACATAATGATGACAGTTTATAAACAGTGAATGAAATGGTGTTTGGCGATTAGGCCCAGGTTTTGTAGGATATCATTCGGGAAGGGAAAGAACCGTTTCCGATGAACCCCCCCCCGGGTCTAGACACTGGTGGTGGTGATAAGTGGTTAGGTCCGGTTGGAAGGGAGAAGGTTAAGCTTGGCCCTGAGTTGGAAGCAGGAGGCGAAGGGGTGGAGGAGGGTTGCGCATTGACACCTGGAAGACAGCTGATAGAAAAGGGGAGAGCATATATAGAGGGATTAACAGGTGTGATAATTAGGCTTGTGAATGGAGGGAAGTGATAGGTTACCTAAGGAGTGGCGCTCCCTGTCATCTAGTGAAGGGAGCGAGTATTGCCATGACGTGCAATACGGAGTGATGGGTCTTCCTGCCTGATCTTGCGCTAAGCTTCATTTCAATCAGGAGAGACGTGATGTATGGAATACATGTTTATTATCGGTCACATTATATAAATGAAACATAATGATGACAGTTTATAACAAGTGAATGAAATGGTGTTTGGCGATTAGGCCCAGGTTTTGTAGGATATCATTCGGGAAGGGAAAGAACCGTTTCCGATGAACCCCCAAAAGAAGTGAAGTATGAAGTATTGAACGTGAAGAAATCTTACCTTGTGGGATGCAGTGGAAATCTATGGATGAAATGAGAGGAAGTGAAAAGGAGATAACATTTAAATTGCCATCTTAATGTTGAATAAGTTACCAAGTAAAGGGTTTAAATTGGCTCACATAAATATATGTAGTCTAAGAAATAAAGTGTCTGAGATAGAGGAAATATTATCATGTGGTATTCATTTGTTAGCAATATCTGAAACTCACTTAGATGACACATTTAATGACGCTGCTGTGGATATTGATGGATATAGAATATTTAGAAAGGACAGGAATGCATATGGAGGTGGGGTGGCAGTATACATTCAAAAGCAAATACCAGCTAAAGTGAGATATGATTTGATGTCTGCTGATATTGAAGTACTTTGGTTGCAAATTCATTTACCTCACTTGAAACCTTTGTTGGTAGGATGTTGTTAAGACCTCCAAATGCAAACTTAATTTATTTAGACAAATTATGTGAAATGTTAGACAAAGTTTGTGATCTTGACAGAGAGATTTATTTTATTGGAGATTTAAATATTGACTGGAATATGTTGCACTGTGCCCTTAAAAACAAGCTGCAGACAATAATTAATACATGTAACTTGGTACAAATGGTGACTAAACCTACTAGGGTATGCATAAAGAAAGATGGGTCAAAAAGTGCAACTTGTATTGATCATATATTTACTAATTTTAGCCATGTATGTTCTCAGGCAATATCGATTCCAGTAGGGTGTTCTGATCATAATTTAATAATTATCGTGAGAAAGACAAAGGTGTCAAAAGCTGGACCAAAAGTAATTGTGAGGAGATCAATGAAATATTTTAGTGAAGCGTCATTTATACAGGATGTTCAAAAGATATGTTGGAAACATGTTTTTGAGAAAGTCGATCCAGATGATGCTCTTGATGTCTTTAATTTGTTATTCATGCAGGTGATTAATAAACATGCTCCACTTAGAAAACAGACTGTAAGGAACTTTAGAGCACCCTGGTTAGATGAGGAATTAAGGGATCTAATGAAACAAAGAGATAATGCAAAAAATGTAGCTCTCTCATCAAGTTATGAGTCAGATGGGCAAATGTATAGAAGGTTAAGGAATTATGTTACAGCATTAAATAAAAAGAAAAAACAGTTGTATTATGGAAATAAAATTAAAGAGATAAAGGATGACAAGAAAAAACTGTGGAGTTTAGTGAATGGCATGATGGGCCGTAAGCCGAAATCCACCTCAACATATTTTGAGGTGGATGGGACATTTTTGACAAAACCAGTACAAATTGCGAATCATCTGAATGATTATTTTCTTGATAAAGTAAAACATTTGAGGAGAAATATGAATCAAACTATAAATAGTAAATCCACATTTCTAATAAAGGATTTAATTATGAAAAATAAGAAGTGTACATTTAAAATAGAAAAAGTGACAATTATAGATGTTGAATGTCTACTCGGTAAATGTAATGATAAACCACCAGGAGTGGATAATTTAGTTGGTACATTTCTTAGATATGTTGCTAATTTTGTTGCAGAGCCGATCTGTCATATTATAAATTTGAGTATTGATAAATGTATTTGCCCACAGGCATGGAAAATAGCAAAAATTATTCGACTTGCAAAAAATCCAGCTGGACCATTTTCTGGTACAAATAGCCGTCCAATAAGTTTATTACCAGCATTAGCAAAGATAATGGAGAGAATCATTTTCAATCAAATACAAAAATACTTTGAAGGTAACAAACTTAATACTGTGTATCAACATGCTTACAGACCTGGCCATTCCACATGCACCGCTTTAATACAAATGACAGATGACTGGAAGGGCAAACTAGATAATAGGAAGTTAGTGGGTGCAGTACTAGTCGATTTTAGTTCTGCTTTTGATGTCATTGACCGTTCTTTGTTGTTACACAAGCTGGAACAATATGGTTTTCTTTTTGAAACGCTGAAGTGGTTAGAAAATTACCTGACAAATCGAAGTCAAACTGTTTTTTTTAATGGAAGTCTCTCAAAGATGAAAACAGTTACTTGTGGAGTACCTCAGGGTAGTTGTTTGGGACCACTTTTATTTTCTATTTTTACAAATGACCTACCATTAGTGTTAGAAAAAGCTAAAATTGTAATGTATGCAGATGACTCAACAATATATTATGCAGCATCAACTACAAGAGAGTTGACAAATGTTATGAATAAAGATCTACTACTGATATCAGAGTGGGTCATAAATAATAAGTTGGTACTTAATGCGGGAAAAACAAAATCATTATTAATAGGATCAAATCATCAGTTAAAAGGTGAACCAAAATCGCAACTACATTTAAACCATATTGAAATTGAACAGGTCAAGGAGACAAAATTGCTAGGTATAACCCTGGATCATAAATTATCTTGGTCTAAACAAATTGATAATGTTGTATGTAAAATGGGAAGGGGTGTGTCACTTGTAAAAATAATTGTAAAATATTTGCCTATGGATGTCAGTAGACAAGTTTTGGATGCTTTGGTTCTGTCGCAGCTTGATTATTGTTTGGTTATATGGTCTAGTGCTGCTGAAAAGGATTTAAACAAACTACAAGTAGCACAAAATAAGGCAGCACGATGTGCACTGCAGTGTTCCTACAGAACCAGAGTCACTGAAATGCTGGAGACACTGAAATGGTTAACTGTCAGACAGAGGTCAACATATATATTATTAAATGTTGTCAGAAATATTACAGTGACTCACTCACCAGATATATTATCACAAAGGTTTATAGCGCAATATGCACAACATAACTATCAAACACGACATACAATAGAAGGAAGGTTTGTATTACCCAAATCTAAATCAAATATGGGACAGAAAACGGTCATGTACAGAGCCGTGATCAGCTGGAACTCTTTACCAGTTCACATCACTCAGGAAAATTGACAGGAAAATTACAGTACAATTCAAAAGGTTGCTAAAAAATTATTTAAGTATTACAAAGTAAATTTGAACAGTGCCTGTGGCTATGTATGCATATATTATTATGTACACTTATTTGTATTTACTTTTGTTTGGCCTTAGGATGGCGATAATTGGATGACCATTTTAGTTTTCACTTCATTTCACTGTAAATTACATGAAATTATGAGCTGTTTTGTTTTAATTTTGTTGTATGTATGTTTATGTATGTTTTGAGTGTGTGAGGACCACAGGAAGAATAGCCGATGCTCATGCTAGTGCTAATGGGGATCCTAATAAAGACAAAGACAAAGAGGTTAATACATGTGGGAATTTAGACATACCGATGCCTCCCAGGCATCCTTCCTGGACGTACAAGGCATCCTGGACGTACAGGGCGTCCCGGACGTACGGGGCATCCTGGACGTACAGGGCATCCTGGACATACAGGGCGTCCCGGACATACGGGGCTTCCCGGACGTACGGGGCATCCTGGACATACAGGGCATCCTGGACATACAGGGCATCCTGGACGTACAGTGCATCCCGGACGTACGGGGCGTCCTGAACATACAGGGCATCCTGGACATGCAGGGCATCCTGGACGTACAGTGCATCCCGGACGTACGGGGCGTCCTGAACATGCAGGGCTTCCCGGACGTGCGGGGCAACCTGACTTAGCAGGGACACATTTATACAGACCCGAAGGTTACGACCTGGACATACAGGGTTAGACATGGCAAGAATAAACATGAGCCGCGGGGCGAACATACGTGCTGACATGCTAAGAACCACCACCAGTTATATGCATACGTACCAATTATAAGGTTGGAGAGACCTTTGGATAGCCAGCACGGCACTGAGGTCCGGACGAATGTAGGATGAGAAAGCGTCCGAGTTGTTGCAGGGATGAGGATGAGACTCCTTGATTAGCAGCAGAAGTAGCTGCACCTATTCTAAATGAATGCCCCGTGTATAGAAGGGGTGATAACCCGGATTTAATGAGAACTTGCTTTAAATAGTGATTGAACTGTCGTTGAGTTAAGGATTAGAGGTAGGTCTAAGCTGTAGGAATTTGATCATGGATTTATAAGGGCAGAACTGGGAGTCGTTGCGGGCGGTGATGACGGAGCAGGCGCCGCCGCATTTGGAGTGCTTAAGATATAAGCTAAAATGGCTGACGTGAAAGGATATGTCAGAAAAGCTGACGTCTCGATTGAAATCGAACGTAAGAGAAACTGTGGTAAATTCACCTGGTCTGAGGAAAGCATACAAAGCTAGGAGAAATAAAGCATCATGTAGCGCATCGATATAAGGGGAGAACAACCCACTTCTAAGTTTGGAGAGCATAAGGCGTAAAGTGGAGAGTGTAATAGGACACCTCCGGTCTAAGACGGGGGGAAACGTTTTAATAAGACCTTTGAGAATGAGTTTGACTGACTGGTTTGCGAACAGGCTGGGAAAGCCGGGATCGAAACAGCGAACATTAAACTGAACTCCTGCTAAGAGGCCCCGGATGTATTGGGGTTTGAGGTGGCGATCAGTGGCGCAGTAGCACATGAAGGCGCACACGGTGGAGATGAGAACAGTTTTAAGTGTAATGCCTACGGAAAAGCAAAATAACACGAACGTTTTCCAAGCAAAATCATATGTTTTGAGGGTGGACGCGGCTAAGCCCTTCCTCATAAGAAACTGTTGTGGCAGATATCTCTGCTCCGCGCCGATCCTATATGAGTGTGCTTTAAAAGAAGGAAAACTCAAAACAACCAGGATGAGGGTTAAACAATAATCTGTTTTAATGATAAACGGTAAGAATACATTACACTTTCAAAGGAGTGGACCCCACCCCCTGCTCTGGTCCAAATGCCGGGAGAACCTTTCATCTTGACGGCAGGAGCAAAAGAGAAAGAACTAAAAGATAGAATAGGCTTACATGCAGAAAATAAACCAGGAGGAGCTGTGGTCATAGCAAATCAGTGCGAGCCAGCAGAGGACATGGAAACAAGAGTCTCATATTACTGCAGCTTTCATCCATACACACCCCCTTTCTGCACATTCCAGAGACTTGAGTTGTGTCTAAAGAATATCCCCTTGTTCACAAAGATAATACATATTAATACTCTCATATTTCCAGCTTCTGGTTACACAGACTGCTTATTATGAATACAAAGTAATTAAACACACACATATACTATTCAAGATATGTAGACTTCCCTGAAACATGACATACTGGAGATCTTAAGCAGAAGGTACTCTCATCCACCTAGCCCCCTGTCCTGCCTAACTACACCTCCCCCACAGAGCAATAAAAACTGTTTACTCCAAGCACTCCAGAATGTTCATGCAGCTTCAGTCCTCACATTTATGAAAGGATAAAACAGAGAAATCAATACAAGACACAAACACAGGTATTGTTTGAACAGTATTCACTTAACTGCTACTATTGATAATTACCAGAGAAACTCCAGGGGCCTCTTTCAATATCTGGAAATTGCAACAAGACTTTCTGACATTTCAAATGTAACACTCTTCCCAAATATCAGATGATAATAATCTTCAAAACCTGGCGGATTCGAGGTGCCTTGCTAGGGGGCTTCTATTTAGAAGAGAGAGAGGAGATGCAGGGGAGGAATCCTGACGGGTTGAGCGCTGGCTCCTGGGCAGAGGTTCCGGAATGTCTGGAAGTGGAAGCGAGAGAGGGAATCAGCCACTGAGTTAAGGTGGCCGGGAACGTGACGAGCGGAGATGAGGAAGTTGTGGGTGATGGAAGACCATGTGATGCTTCTCATGAACGGCATGATGTCGCGGCACGGGGAGCGCGCTTTATTAATAATCCCGACCACTGATTGGTTGTCACAGAGTACTGAGATCCGCTTCCGGGGCCAGAGGTGACCCCACACGTGGCAGGCAACAGCGATCGGAAAGATCTCATGCAGATCGGAGGAAGAGGCATGGCTGGGGAATGACGGAGGCCACGAGCCTGCGAACCACTCTCCCTGGAAGAAACCCCCAAAACCCACGGATGGGGCAGCGTCCGTGAAGAATCTCATGTAGTCGGAGGAGTACATGAGGTCGTCGTAGAAGAAGGTGACGCCATTCCAGTGTGCGAGCAGGAGGGACCAAAACCGCAGGTCTGAGCGGCAGCCTTCATCTAGGAAGACGTGGTCATGGAGGTTTTCTGCAGCCGACGCTGTATCCAGGAGCCGGGAAATAAAAGAGCGCCCCTGAGGGATGATACGCATGGCGAAGTTGAGGTGCCCGAGCAGGGAGAGCAGCTGCTGCTTGGTGATAACTTGTTGCTCGCAGAAGGCTTTTGAGATGTCGTGAATGCGCTGCAGTTTGTCCGTGGGGAGAGACGCTTTCATGTCTACAGAGTCGAGTGTAATGCCCAAAAACTCCAGGCGTGTGGTGGGACCTAGCGTTTTCTCTTCTGAGAGGGGAAAACCTAACTCCTGAAAGCATAGTTTGAGTTTTGCTAAAGAGGCGCCTGAGTTGTCCCGAGGGGGATCTATGAGGAGGAAATCGTCCAATAAGTGAAGGACAGAGGGGATTCTGACGATGTTCAGGAGGATCCAGCAGAGGGCTTCGGAAAAAGAATTAAAGATGCAAGGGCTACTTCTGCACCCGAAGGTTAAACGGACAGCGAAGTAGAATTTGGACTCCCACCTGATACCAAACATGTGCCACTGAGATGGGTGAATGGGAATTATTTTGAACGCGTCGGTGATGTCTGCTTTGGAGAGCCACGCTCCTTGCCCTGCAAATTTGATAAGCTTGATGGCATTATCGACTGAAGCGTAATGAAGCGAAGAATACTCTGGGGGAATAAGGCTATTAATGCTGCAAAACGGACCAGCGCGAGGAGCGGACAGATCGAAAATGAGTATTTGCGTGTAGCGACCCCTATTGGGCTTGTCCGGAATACTGGGAACGGAGAGGAATGGAAAGGACCGATTAAATATCCTTTGTTGAGCTCTTTTTGAATGAGCTGAGAGACTATGGTGGGTTCTTTGGGGGCTGACTGCAGGTTTTTAGCCACTAAAGTCACTGAGGGGGGAGAAAGGACCCCTACCCTGAACCCTTGAGAGAGCCCTGACAAAAGATAATCAACGAACACGGGATTTGGGTGAGTCGAAAGCGCAGCTGCTAAGTGTGTGGTGTTAATGGGAGTCGAGGGGTGATGTTTTAAAAGGTTTTTCCACCACGTTGATTCTGACGCGGGAAAGGGGGCCGGCGCCTGGGGCAAACTGAACTCGGGTGAGCATCCCTGCAGGTACTGCAAATGTGAAGAAAAGTACAATAAGGGTAAGAATACACGTTCTCATTAAAAGAAACGCATCTTATTATCCCTTTGCTTGATCACCTGACGGTTTGGTTTATTGTTCCCGGAATACTGCGTGGGGAAAATGCTAGACCCGGAGAGAGGCACTGAAGGACAGAGCGGAGAGGTGTGGCCCTGCGCTCGGCAGCTAATGCACGAGACGACTTGTTGCCCGCCGGTAGCCATTACGAGCAGCTCGGAATCCAGCACGGACCAGTCCAGGCGGATGTTACAATGAGCTAAGTGTAGCTCTGCTTTGCTAGAGAAGCTTTTATGGTATTGATAGAACACTGATTTCCCGTATTTGATGTGAAGATCGCCAATCATGGCCAGATAAGCATCTAACTCCACTCTCCTTTCAGGGTAAACTGCGCAGAGGACATCGCGGAAGATGCTAAAAGCTACCAGAAATTGCCCTATAGAAAGGTCTTTGAGGAGCCGGGGGTCTGCGGATTTAAATACCGCAGTAATGTTTCCTCCCGTGGTGATGGCTTTGTCGCACTCCGGGGAAGGCAGAATAAGGCTAACCAAATTAATGTCTTTCCCGTCGAGGATTTTTGCTCTGAGCCGTGAGGAGATGTTAGCGGCTTGGGGAATATAGGGCCTAACTGAGGGAGGAGCCGGGGGGGCGGAAGCCAGAGAGTGAGAAGGAACTACCATGCCAAATGCAAAATCCTGACCTGGCGGGGCCGCCGAAGAGGTTGAAGCTCCGGCCTGGCCTCTCTCCATGGACTGAAGGCGAGCGTCGATTAGCAGCATAGAACTTGCCAGAGATTGCAGTGTGTTGGCTAGGCTGCCATCGAAGAGGGGCTGAGTGCCGGAGCTCCCAGGCTGGGCGGCGCTGGGCGGCGCTGGGCGGCGCTGGGGGGCGCTGGGCTGCTGAGCGGCGCTGGAGTGAGCCTGAGGAGTGGAGGATTTCTTGGCCGAGCGAGCTCCTGGAGGACTCGCTTTTCTAGACCTTTTGCCCCCGCGGCCCCGTGTAACTTTTCCTATATGATTGCTCCATGTTAGCTTTCCGTCAAACCAAACACCAAGACATCTTATTGTATTAACCTGTTCAAGAGGTTGCTCATACCATTTTAACCATATAGGAGCAATGTTATGCCGTTTTGTAAAACAAATGACCTGCGTCTTAGCTACTGACAGATCGAATGCCCAATTATTTGTCCATTTCTCCACTTCAACTATTGCAGCTTGTATTTTCCTTCCAACATGTCCTACGTCATCTGCATACAAAGATTTTCCCACACTTGGATGAACTTGATTAAAGATGTCTTGTATCATTATATTGAACAGCAACGGCCTACACACACTACCTTCCGGAGTACCATTTTCCACAGCATAAACACTTGAATATTCTGCACCTACTCTTACTTGTATTTTCCTGTCCAGTAAAAAATTCATAACCCAATGATATGCTTTACCACCAATTCCCAATGATTTGAACTTGATTAGTAGTCCTTCCTTCCAGAGCATGTCATAAGCCTTTTCAATATCAAAGAAGACTGCAATCACTACTTCCTTGTTGGTCTGTGCTTTCCTGATGTCTGATTCTAAGCCCAATATAAAATCCATTGTATTCCGACCCCTCTGGAACCCACTTTGATACGGGGACAACAGAGCTTTACTTTCTAAGATATATGTTAACCTTTCTGTAACCATTCTTTCCATGATTTTGCATAAATGAGATGTCAGGGCAATAGGCCTGTAGCTAGATGGATCTGAAGGGTCTTTCCCTGGCTTCAGGATGGGCACTATTATCGCTTGTTTCCACACTGAAGGAAGTTGGCCAGAATCCCACACCCTATTAAACAACCTTAACACAATGACTAGAGAGTTATCTGTCATGTGTTCCAGCATTTTGTAACAAACACCATCTTTCCCAGGAGTGGTTTGACGAGCACTAATAATTGCTCTTCTCAACTCAAACATACTAAAATGCAGGTCCAACTGATCCCCTAACACTTCTACTCTATCCAATATTCTCGGGTTTTCCATTCGTGTATTATTTCTGCACTGCCTGGCTCCCTCTGTAATGTTATCTGAACTATGAACTTTCCTAAATGTTTGAGCTAGACGTTCCGCCTTTCCTAAGTTTGAGACAGCCATTTGGTCCCCTCTGCTCAAAACTGGCAACTCATAATTCCTTCGAATTCCCCCCATTCTCCTAATCATGCCCCAAACATCTGCAAGCTGTACTTCTCTTCCAATACTATTGCAATGTTGCCTCCAAAAAGTGCGTTTTTGCGTTCTTATTGTTCTCCTCACTATAGCCTGGGCCCTTTTATCCTGATTCAAAGCTTCCTGAGAATGGAGTTGTTTGAGTAGCCTGAATGCTTTATTCCTGTCTTTAATGGATTTACTACATTCACCATTCCACCAGGGTACACTCTTGGTACAACTAACTCCTGCAATTTCCGGAAATGTTTCTTTAGCTGAATGAATGATAACCTTAACCAGCTCATCATTGAATTTATTTATATCATTTTCCTCTTAAAGTGTTTAAGACATATCTGCCTTCTTTTTATTGTCACTGCCAGCCTCTCTCCATCAACCTGGAATTTTAATGGCTTTCCTTTTCCCACTCATCCCCTTAAACATGGACCAGGCTTCACCTAATGTTACTCCTCTGCCAACGCTAGAACACAATTCTCTCCATGTTCTCTTTTTTGTGTATTTGATTGTCCTTCGAGCAGCTGCCCTTTTCCTTTGATACTCTATAACATTATTTTGTGTCATGTTTTTCTTTAATTCTCTAAATGCATCGTTTCGCTCTTTAATAGCCCTGCTGCATTCCTCATTCCACCATGGCACCACTTTCTTCCTACCCTTGGTTGTTGCTTTGGGTATACTGTTCTCTGCTGCATTTAGTATATGTTGCGTTATTTGGCTTGTAATGACCTCTATGCTTCCCTCTGATGTTAGCAGGTGTACCGACTCCTCACACGATATCCTACATTTCCCCCAATCAGCTTTAGCAAAGCACCACCTGGTTATTAAACCTCTTCCTGTATATATACATTATTATTCATTTTAGTAAGCACTGGATAATGGTCTCTTCCTACAGTGGAGTTATTCAAACAAACCATTTGCATGTATGAACCAAAGTTTGACACTAATGTCAGATCCAGGCATGAGACTTTCCCCCTGTGCACATCTACTCTTGTGCCATGTCCATCATTAAGGCATACTAGTGTTCTTTCCTCCAGCATTTATTGATTGTAGTATTTATTACATGTACAGCACTTTGGCCCGACCAAAAATCGCTTTTAAACATGCTTTATAAATAAACTTTGATTTGATTTGATTTGACAGTACACCTCAAATACATCACTACACAACCTGTGGTATTTGAAAATAAGGGAATGACATGTTCATAATATGCTGCAAAACACAACAGATATGCAGGGTTGCGAGTCTGTTTCTGGTTTTTTTGGTAGTCTGATCATTTTAACAATAGGATTAAACTGAAAACATCGTAAATGTGTTCTAGATACATGAATCATTGGTTCTTTTAGACCAGAACAGACTGCTAACTCAACAGGAACTATCACAAACATCCCAATCAAAGTTTAAAGTCACAATATTTTATTAAACAAACAGATTATTGGAGAAACTACTCTGCAGATTAATGAACAGTGAAACTCGCTCATGGACTTTAAGAAAAAGTTTTCCCACACTCTTAACACCACTATGGTTTTAAGAGTGTGTGAACACGAAGATGTGATTTGAGAGCACGTGATGTAGTGAAAGTTTTCCCACACTCTTCACACCAGTACGGTTTTTCTCCAGTATGAATACGTTGATGTGTTTTGAGAGAACTTGATTGAGTGAAAGTTCTCCCACACTCTTCACAGCTATACGGTTTTTCTCCAGTATGAATACGTTGATGTGTTTTGAGAGCACCTGATTGAGTGTAAGTTTTCCCACACTCTTCACACCAGTACGGTTTTTCTCCAGTATGAATACGGTGATGTTTTTTGAGAGCACTTGATGTAGTGAACGTTTTCCCACACTCTTCACACCTGTAAGGTTTTTCTCCAGTATGAATACGTTGATGTAATTTGAGGGCACTTGAATTAGCGAATGTTGTCCCACACTCTACACAGCTGTAAGGTTTTTCTCCAGTATGAAAACGTTGATGTGTTTTGAGTTGACTTGATGTAGTGAAAGTTGTCCCACACTCTTCACAGCTGTAAGGTTTTTCTCCAGTATGAATACGGTGATGTGATGTGAGAGCACCTGATGTAGTGAAAGTTGTCCCACACTCTTCACAGCTGTAAGGTTTTTCTCCAGTATGAATACGGTGATGTGATGTGAGAGCACCTGATGTAGTGAAAGTTGTCCCACACTCTTCACAGCTGTAAGGTTTCTCTCCAGTATGAATACGTTGATGTGTTTTGAGAGCACCTGATTGAGTGAAAGTTGTCCCACACTCTTCACAGCTGTAAGGTTTTTCTCCAGTATGAATACGTTGATGTGATTTGAGAGCACCTGATGTAGTGAAATTTGTCCCACACTCTTCACAGCTGTAAGGTTTTTCTCCAGTATGAATACGTTGATGTGATTTGAGAGCACCTGATGTAGTGAAAGTTGTCCCACACTCTTCACAGCTGTAAGGTTTTTCTCCAGTATGAATACGTTGATGTGATTTGAGAGCACCTGATGTAGTGAAAGTTTTCCCACACTCTTCACAGCTATACGGTTTTTCTCCAGTGTGAATATGCAGGTGGCTCTTTAAATGTCCAGATGTTGTAAAGGATTTGTCACATTGCTGACAGCTGTGACGTCTCTCTCTTCCTTTCGGTTTCTAGAACAGACGACAGAGAAAGAGAGAAAGTCAATCTAAAAAGCATAAATACACAAGTTAACACAATAAAAACTCACTTAATATAAACCTTGAGTTAACAAAATACTACTTATCAACTGTTTGTGTTTATTATATTTGTATTATATTTGATACAGTAATACAGTAATATTCTAACCAAAGTATATACCAGAGGTGGGGGACTCGAGTCACATGACTTGACTCGCATAATTTTTGACTTGAGACTTGCTTGACTAACATTGATAAAAGACTCGACTTGACTTTGAATTCATGACTTGAGACTTGACTTAGGCTAGAGACAGATGACTCGAAAGGACTTTACTTTTTAAAATAAAATATTTGCATTGTACGAAGCCCCTAGAGGGCAATGAAAAAGAAAAAAGAGAAAGTATCTCGTTCGCAGGAGAAAGTAGGAAGTGGAGCGCACAGGAGACAGCCGTTTCATTGCAGACTGTTATGTGGGGAAATACATACATTATTTGAGATACATTTCAAACTCGGACTTCATTTTAAGGACATTTCGGTAGAGTTATTTGTTCAAGCACCGGTCGGCAAAACAGGAGAGTCTGTGAACCAGTCTGCCTTGACCTATGTATTCATGTCTGTGACTCACAGTATCTGCTGCCCACAGCTGTTTTATAGAAGGAAAACCTCCTTCACTTCATGAAATCTCTGCAGCACCAGGAGGCAGTAACGTGTAACTCAGAAGAGCAGCACCAGCTGCAAAGAGCTGTGCCTTCACTGTGTTTACCTTAATTAGAACAGCTAAGGAGCGGCCGCAGGCCGCTACGTTTTAACCACACACACCTCGATACACACACACACACTGAACTGCCCAATTATTCCCCGTTTTATGATTTCAGAGCCCCACTCACCATTGTTGTTAATGTTGAAAATAAAACCCTAGTTTTCATAACCACTGTCTTTTAACTGATTTAAATGCGGAAACTGGGGTTATTCATCAGGATTTCGTACGACTTGACTTGCTTGACTCTCACCCCAGTAACTTGAGACTTGTACATGTATGACTTACTCCCATCTCTGGACAGCGGGAGACGGCATCCTTTCACTGCAAGTCTCAGTATGCTCCTTTCGTCTTGTTTTAGTTTTTTTGGTCTAATTATTGTCTAAACTTTGTTCTGTCTGTATGAAACGTCATTTTGAGAGACTATGCTTTTGATCCTGTGGATTACATTTGCCTTCTGCAGACCATGTCTGGCCATTCAACTTTCCAAGACACACCTAAGTGACAGCACGAACAGGTATGGCGAGGAGCCCCGGCCTCTATGCTGCTACAGCCGGAGGGCTATGCTAGAGCTACAATGCGATCGGCTTCCTACGAATACATCAAGCCACCTGTGCTCTTCAATATTGGATGAAATCCCTCGGGAGCCGCTTAGAAACACCAGGAAAAAGAGACGAGGAAGGAGGGGAGGCGTTCAGAATCGCCTACGGCAGAGATTCAACCGGCCACCACTTCCATCCATCATTCTCAAACCTGCGCTCATTGAGCAACAAGTACCCGGATTCACCCTTGTTCGAGCAGACAGTGATGCGAACTCGGGGAAAACCAGAGGAGGCGGTATTTGTGTGTATATTAATGATCTGTGGTGCCGATCATACTCATTAAAATGTAAAACCTGTGATCCCAACGTAGAAATTCTCGGCATGACGTTAAGACCCTTTTATCTGCCTAGAGAATTCGGGTGTATTTTACTGTTTGTTGTTTACGTGCCTCCCAGCGGCAGAGGACACTGTTCACGAGCTACAACTCAGCCACCGATGCACCGGCAATAGTGCTCTGGGACATGAAGCAATGTCGCCTGGAGACTGTCTTACCTGGGTTCCAGCAGTATGTAAGGAAAAGGTCTGCCTTATGGACAGAGTTAACATGGGATTTGTCCTTCAAATGTACAAATGTCCGCGCAATGGAAATGTGACGTCAACTTATAATGCAAAGTCCCTGCCACCGACAGGACAAATTTGACCAACTGTACCTACATACATTCAACACTTGGGTATGCTCTATGCATGTGTCTGTGTCAACCCCGTGGATCATGTACATTACATCTGGGGTCCACGAAGCTGACACCCTGCTAACAGCAGTGATACCTGCAGAAAAGCACTGATCTGAGGGTAAAATATTCATCATTCTGTATCTAAATATGTTATGTCAATATCCTGGACATTTCCTTTTAAATGTGGGTCCACGAAGCTACACCCTGCTAACAGCAGTGACTCTGCTGCCCTTATGTTCTTGTACATTTCATGAGTCAAAAACAGCTTTCTGCCCTGGAAATGATTTCTAACCATTATTACCGTTATGGAGGGGCTGCAGGAACACTTTACCCAGCTTTCACACACTCATTCCGGGGTAATAAAGCCATGTTCATCACCCTGGAGCTCTGCCTGGGACCGTGGGACCCTGTGCATCAGCCTGGAGCTCTGCCTTGGACCGTGGGAGTCAAAAACAGCTTTCTGCCCTGGAAATGATTTCTAACCATTATTACCGTTATGGAGGGGCTGACCTTAAGGTTCCCAGGGGCACGAGGTTCTTGATGGTGTGATCATCTGGGTTTAGTCCGTGGGGGAGTGCTTAAGTTCGGGTACACATCTTTGCCAGGCGCACCCACCCGTGGAAAGACGAAATATGACAAAACAGTTCAAGTGTGAACCTCCAGCACATGGGGGGTGGTGCCGTGAAGAAGGCCGAAAATTGATGCTGGTGTGCGGACAGTAAAGCACCACAAAATCCACCACCTTTAAGTGTTACCAGGGCCATGAGAACTTCCTCCACGGGAGGATAGGTGGTGCTCTGAATAAGGCCGAATATTGATGCTGGTGTGCGGACAGTAAAGCACCAGTCCGTGGGGGGAGTGCTTAAGTTCGGGGGCCCGGGGTCTCGCGGTGTGCAATGTTATAGAAGTGTGCATGTCAGGGAGAGATGCTGGAGCTGATTAGTCCGTCGTTTGGGGCTCTGTGAGGGGCTACAAATAGGTGATTTTCCCGGTCTATTTCATGATTTTCGAAATTCCAGTGCCAACGGAGGAGGGGCTCAAAAAAGCTCAAGTCTTCAGCGCTTCCAGCGGAAGCCCCGGACACATTTTCAGTCCCCGTTTCAATTTACAACGGAGAGGGGATTCGAGACCTCCCTTCCTCCGTCAAATAAATCTATTCATGTTTCCAAGCTACCATCTGCACGAAATCGGAAACCCGGTTTTTGAGAGCACTTAGAAAAAAAATGGCTGTTTGACATCATGGAGGAATGCGTCCGCTACATGAGTGCTTTGGCTCGGATACAATTGTTGCCTGGAGGACCCCAATCATAGTTCTTACAAAACTTTAAGTTTTTGAACTGGTCTCTGGAGGAATGCAAGGAGAGTTTGAGGGGATTCTACCTGTATTATGATGCACTATTTTCGGATACATTTGGCCCGGTTTCATGGTTCTACAAAAAGATAACATAGTATTTCCAGACTCTGGAGGAAAGTAAGGGAAGTTTGATGGGACTCTACCCGCATTATGATGCACTATTTTGGGATACATTTGGCCGGTTTTCATGGTTCTCCAAAAAAGACAACAGAGTATTTCCTGCCTCTGGAGAGGCCGAGAGATGACCGGGATCTCTGCCCGCCTAACGAGTGCCTAAATGGGACACCTTTCGCACGATGATGCAAATGGAAAAAACAATGTTTTGAAAATAACCTGGAGAGATTTGACACGGGGTCTTTCTAGTTCGCTGAGTGCAACTTTCTTGAGTCTTTTCACATTTCCTTCTTTGTCGCCCCCGGTTCTAGGGCTGTAACAAACGACTAATTTGATAATCGATTATCTATCGATTAATGAAACGATTAATCGATTATTCGGATCGTTAAGGTTTTAACTGTACTACTACTTATCGATCCGGTCCTTTTAACGATAGTATTAACGGTTCTTTTGACAAGAAATAAGGTAAAACTAACTAAACAAAATTGTGAACAAAACTAACATTGCTTTTTATTTTAATTAAATGCATAATATTTCACATCAAAAGAAACAACAATGTTTTAACAAATCATATTAAATAATGTGATGACAGAACTGTAAACAGAATAGCTCCTGACGTGGAAACGTTACTCGTGGATGGGGTTACAGAGCTGCTAGAAACACAGTGGAACCCGGTGCATTTCTCCGTCTGAATGTAGAGCACTTTGATAAATGTTTAGACAAATTGCTCGTGTTACCGCCCTTACATAATAAACTGTTATTGCACTTTTGGTAACGAGCATTCTCCACATCGAGACGGGTAAAGTTTAACCACACCTCGGAGCGCGTTCTCTCCGCCATCTCCTCCGTGTGTGTGTGTTGCTGCATGTAGCAGCTGCGCGTGTGTGTAAACTGCCCCGCCCCCTCGCAAGCAGGCGGGGGAGAGATCTCTCGTCTGAATTGGGAAGATCGAAAATACATTATAGACGCATTTAGTAGTCATATTGCATATTAGAAACGCAGTTGGCGACACTAAGACTGCGATATAATGTTTATGTAGCAATAATACATATGACATATGTTTTAAATGTCTCCTGTACCGATCAAAAAGAGCGATAACGTTGGAGCTTAACGGGGTGTAGAACACATGTGATGACGTCACCAACGAATCGACGACTGAATTAGTTGCCAACTAATTTGGTAATCGATTTTAATCGATTAAGTCGATTAGTTGTTGCACCCCTACCCGGTTCTATACATTCTACTGGGTACACTTCCCGGTACCAAAATGCTCATGCATACAGATAGGATGTTGATGTGTTGTCCGATCTGTAAGAGTTCCTACCGCGCCCTGAGCAAGCACCTGCAGAGGAACCATAGTGTGCGTAATTTAGTTGAAAGGATGTGAGTATAGCGGGACAAGGCTGGACCGGCACTTGGACAGAGACCATGTTGAGCTGTCCCGGGAGGAGATATATGTGGTCGTAAATAAACTAAAAATGACAGTGGCAACGAAGGAGCTTCATGCGCTCCGACTGACAAACTCCACAGTAGCGATGATTGCCTCTTGGGATGTGGACACTGAGGGTGATGAGGTCCTGTCACAACCTCCACCCTTGACCCCAGTGATTGAATGTGACAACCCGGACTGTAAAGAATGGAGGATGGAGGCAAACACAATGAGGGCTCAGAGGGACAGATATGCTGCCGAGGTGAAATCCCTGCGCTGCAAGCTGCAGCAGAGGTTAAAACATAAGCGACAGAGGAGGGACCAGAGGACATGCATGGGTTCGATGAAGAGTATGGGGAGGAACAAGAGCGGGTGTTTCTAAAGAAACGACCCCGAACAGAGGCAACACCAACGAGGCAGTCCAAGTCCAAAGGTCCCTCCTTCAGCAAGTCCCCCATTCCCTCGTGCAGCAAGTCCCCCATTCCCTCGTGCAGCTATTCCCCCATTCCCTCGTGCAGCAAGTCCCCCATTGCCTCTCAGACACCTGTATCCAGCTCCTCAGAACCTGCATCCATAGATACCGAGGCCTCATCAACCTCCCCTCCCATAAATTCCCCCTGGTTCCGCGGCAGGGGCCGGGGGAATATAATGAGGGACATAACATTCCCACGCATCATGGGTAAGTGTGTTAGATATGTCACAAATGCAGTTTCTGTAACACACAATGTGTTGTCATTAAAGTACTGTGTTATGTTTCACAGAGGAGTATCTGCAAGGCTACTGGGAGCATTATGAGGGCATCGACCCAACAGTGAGGCTCCAAAATAAGCAGAGTGAAATCGTTCCTAAGCTTCATGGCACACGGTTTCAAACGCCTGTCTGACTGGCTCTTTCTGAGGGATCTGAAGAGGATACGTGGGTGAGTAACATCAAACAACTGTCCATGATGTAAGCATCATTGTGTGTGTTCTCCACATTGACGCAATACGATGTACTGATGCGTTTTCCTTTGCCAACAGCTGGTCCCGGAGCCTGATAAAGTCCAGCCTACAGGTCACGACCTCTGACTTCTATATCAAAAATATATCACACTTTCTAAAATACATGGCAGCCACACCATGCAAGTGGAGCAGGCTCAACCAAAACGACATGATTGTAATCCAACGGGAACTTGCTGCCATCCTGAAGTCCCTGAGGACGAAGGTGGTTATCCACCAGATGCAGGTGAAGCGGGACAAGATGGAAGGTCTGCCGAGCCATAAAGACATCATGGCATGTTTGACTGTGGCCAAAACTCGCATCCCTCAGCTCCTGAACGTGATGGCCAGCAATCCGACTACCGCAACCCGGCTCTTGCTCTATGGGTACATGACCCTCCATTGGAGCTGCATTTATGGCCACCGTCCGGGGGTTTACTCGTACATGACCAACGCCGAGGTCCGAAAGGCGGAGACAACTGGCACTGACTTTGGCTACCTAGTGCTATTACAAAATGTGTTTATTCTGGCAGTGATAAACATGTTGTGCATGATTGATACTTGTATTGACGCTCTCTACCTCTGTCATAACAGGTAAGCAACCACAAGACGGCCAACGCGTTTGGTGAAGCGCAGCTGTACCTCACCATAGAAGAATTCGGATGGATGAAGAGGTGGCTGGAAATCAAGGGGACGCTGACCTGCACCCAGAACCGCTACTTCCTATACATTACATTACATTACATTACATTTAGCAGACGCTTTTGTCCAAAGCGACTTACAATAAGTACATACGACCAGGAAGACACAGCCCAGAAGAAAAACAGAATCATATAAGTACAACAGGTATCATAGAGCCACACATTTCAAGTGCTACTCAGCTGGCTATAGATAGGCCAGTCCTATGTTAGTATATAAGTGCTTTGTCAGCTGGCTATAGATAAGCCAGTCCTATGTTAGTATATAAGTGCTTTGATAGTAATTCTATCGCTCGAAGTGGAATTTAAAGAGATGAGTTTTCAGTCTGCGCCGGAAGATGTGCAGGCTTTCTGCCGTCCTGATGTCAATGGGGAGCTCATTCCACCATCTTGGAGCCAGGATAGCAAACCCACGTGTTTTTGCTGATGGGAACTTGGGTCCACCTCGCAGCGAGGGTGCAGCGAGTCGTTTGGCTGATGCCGAGCGGAGTGCACGCGCTGGGGTGTACAGTTTAACCATGTCCTGGATGTAGGAAGGGCCAGATCCATTCGCAGCATGGTATGCAAGTACTAGTGTCTTGAAGTGGATTCTAGCAGTTACCGGGAGCCAGTGAAGGGAGCGAAGGAGCGGAGTGGTGTGGGAAAATTTTGGAAGGTTGAAGACCAGACGAGCCGCTGCATTCTGGATGAGCTGAAGAGGTCGGATGGCACATGCAGGTAGACCAGCCAGGAGGGAGTTGCAATAGTCTAGGCGTGAGATGACGAGAGCCTGGACCAGAACCTGGGTGGCTTTCTGGGTCAGCTGGGGACGAATCTTCCTGATGTTGTACAGCGTATATCTGCAGCAACGAGTTGTAGCAGCGATGTTTGCAGTGAAGGAGAGGTTGTTATCCAGGGTCACACCCAGATTCCATGCGGTCAGAGTCGGGGAAACAACAGAGGTGCCGATGTTGATCGTCAGGTCAAGAGTAGGACAATCTTTTCCCGGAAGGAAAAGCAGTTCAGTCTTGTCAAGGTTGAGCTTGAGGTGATGAGCAGACATCCACTGAGAGATGTCAGCTAGACAAGCAGAGATGCGTGCGACGACCTGGGTCTCTGAGCGGGGAAAGGACAGAATCAATTGGGTGTCGTCAGCATAGCAGTGGTAAGAAAAACCATGCGGGCTAATGACCGATCCGAGCGAGTTTGTGTACAGAGAGAAAAGGAGGGGACCAAGAACAGAGCCCTGAGGGACCCCTGTAGTTAATTGACAAGGGTCAGACTCAGACCCTCTCCAAGTTACCCTGTAGGTACGGTCTTTGAGGTATGAGGCGAGGAGGGAGAGTGCAGAGCCTGAAACTCCAAGTTCTTGGAGAGTGCGAAGGAGGATCTGATGGTTCACCGTGTCGAATGCAGCTGACAGGTCCAACATGATGATGACAGAGGAGAGGGATGCAGCTTTAGCAGTGTGCAGTTCCTCAGTGACAGCAAGGAGGGCCGTTTCTGTGGAGTGACCTGCCTTGAACCCAGACTGGTGCGGATCCAGGAGGTTGTTCTGGTGGAGATAACAGGAGAGTTGTTTAAAGACAGCGCGTTCAAGTGTTTTAGACAGGAACGGGAGGAGAGAGACAGGCCTGTAGTTTATAACATCGGACGGGTTGAGAGTGGGTTTCTTTAGGAGAGGGTTTACTCTCGCCTCCTTGAGACTGTTTGGAAAGTGACCAGAAGTTAGAGAAGTGTTGATGAAATGGGTGAGAAACGGTAGAATTTCAGGAGCGATAGTCTGAAGGAGGTTTGAAGGGATGGGGTCCAGAGGACAGGTGGTAGGGCGGGCAGAGGTAATGAGGGTAAGAACCTCACTTGGAGAGAGAGGGGAAAAGGAGGTTAGTGAGTGGTTGAAAGGAGGGTCTGGTGACCCAGCGGTGAGTAAAGGTGAGTCAGAAAAAGAAGAGCGAATATCATCAACCTTTTTTTCAAAATGGTTAACAAAGTCGCTTGACAGAAGTGAGGAGGGGGGAGGGGCTTTGGGAGGGTCCAAGAGGGTGGAGAAGATGGAAAATAGTTTTTTGGGATTGGAATAGGAAGATTGGATCTTATCTTGAAAGAAAGTGCTCTTTGCCTGAGAGATGGAGGCAGAGAAAGAGGAGAGGAGAGCCTGATAGGTTAGGAGGTTGTCACGGTGTTTGGATTTCCACCATTTCCGCTCTGCTGCCCGAAGGACGGTTCTATTAGCACGCAGTGCGTCATTTAGCCAGGGAGCAGGGGGGGACTGACGAGCCTGCCGAGATGTGAGAGGACAGAGAGAGTCCAGAGAGGATGAGAGAGTAGAGAGGAGAGTTTCTGCAGCAGAGTTTGGAGGCAGGAGTTGAAACGAATCAGAGGAAGGGAGGGCTGAGAGCACCGATGAGGCAAAGGTAGAGGGGGAGAGGGAACGAAGGTTACGGCGGACAGGTGCAGGCTGAGAAGAGATTATTTTGTTATGTCTGGAAAGGGGTAGAGAGAATGAAAGGAAGAAGTGATCGGATGTGTGGAGCGGGTTAACAGAGAGGTTAGAAGTAGTGCAATTCCTTGAGAATATGAGATCAAGGACATTGCCAGCTTTATGAGTTGGTGGGGATGGAGACAATGAGAAAGCGAAGGCGGTTAACAGAGATATTAGTTCGTCTATCTTCCCCGTCTGGAGGTTGAAGTCTCCGAGAAGTACAGCCGGAGGGCCAGTTTCAGGGATGTGTGAGAGAAGATGATCTAATTCCTCCAAGAAGTCCCCCAAGGCGCCTGGCGGACGGTAGAGAACAACAATGGTTAATTGTATAGGATGGGTTACTGTGACGGCATGGAATTCAAAGGTGGAAGGAGTGAAGTTAGGAAGCTTGAAGAGGGAAAAGCTCCATTTGGGAGAGAGCAGGAGACCAGTGCCACCTCCTCTGCCAGTGGGTCTGGGCGTATGGGAGAAGGAATATGATGTGGAGAGAGCTGCTGGGGTGGATGTGTTGGATGGAGTAATCCAGGTCTCCGTGAGGGCAAGGAAATCCAGAGACTGCAGGGAAGCGTAGCCAGAGATGAAGTCAGCCTTAGGAACAGCTGACTGGCAGTTCCACAGGCCACCTGAAACTAAGTGTTGGATGTCAGAGGAGCATGTGGGATAGACCAGAGCAGGCCGAATATTTCGATTACGAGATACACAGGGCCAGTGATAGTGGCGAGAGGACACATGAACGGGAATGGAGAAAATACACATGATTATAGTATGCGGGACTAACCAAAATGAAATAAAATACCAGCGATACTTAGCTCAATCAAAGTAGGATTTGCCTCCTCTTTGCCTCCCTCGTGACTCCTGTAGGACTCCAATGTCTTTGTCAGTCTTACTCCTGTAGGACTCCAATGTCTTTGTCAGTCTTCGTCTGTCTGACGCTGAAGCTGACGCTCCAGGAAATAGCTAACTAAAAAGGAGCCTGATTGATGAGTTCACACAGCAGTGGGGCCACGCCCCTCTAATTAGTTAACTCTCTACAGCTGATGGGCGACAGCTGGGCAGGGCGTGTATATTCTCACGCGGTTTCGACTGGGCTTCAGAGATGAGCAGAATTACAGCTTTCCTCTGAGCAGATCTGAGATGTACAGATCTCTACCAGCTAAAATGACTGCAGAACAATTGAAAGAGTAAACTGACTGACACAGAGTAGTAGAATTAACCAAGAATATACCTTACAGTGGTTGCTGCTTCAATCGATCTTGCCGCGACCGGATCGCTATGAAGACTGAGTTTTTTTCAGTTTTTAAATGCGTATTTAACACAGCGGGGAAGAACCCGTCGAGGAACCTTGCCTACTTCCTGAGGTTGGCATGGGCTGATGTGGGACTAAAAGGTCCCATTAACTTCACCAACCTCCGCACAGTCCACGCAGATAATGCGAAGAGGTTTCAGGACATAGGCAACCGCCAAAGAGTGAGTGATTTCATGTGTCACAACACTGCAACTGCAGACAAATTTTATGCCAAGAATCCTTCTTTGAAGGAGGCTGTGGACATACGGCTGCTCTTCACAGAGTCACTGCAAGCAGCGGCAGCAGCATCATCGGTGAGTGAAGACAATTTGGGGGACATTGACAGTGACAGCTCTGGAGAGGAGCATAGCCCCACTCCCTACCATGACTCCCCCGATGCCGAGACGTCAGACGAAGAATTCGACTTAAACTTCAACGCTTGGAGAGCGGCGAACAGGGAACAGTCAATGGCCAAACACAGTCGCTCAAACATGGGTGAAGAGATGGTGCCAGACTCTGCACCAACTTCACCCGATACGGACAATGATACCAGTGCACAAGCCAATGACCAACTTGTAAATATGGAATGTGTTGTTGTACTCAGTCCCCTTGTGCTGTATGAGTGAACAATGTTAACATGTTATAAAGTGACAATGTCAATGTATATAATTCTGTAAATAAAGTTTATTTAAATTACTTACTTGGTCCTATTTTTTAAAAACTATTACACCCTAGTTGAGTTGGTACCGGATAAATGGAGTGAACAAGTGGCAATAGTGAGCAGTGTGAGAGGGAAGGTAAAGCAATATGCTGAAAATATGGGTGTTTTCCCCTTTAAGATCCCCAGGGGCACGAGGTTCTGGTGGTGTGCATGGAGGGGTTCAGTCCGAGTGAGGAGTGCTCAAGTGTTGGAGGATGTGTAAGGCAGAGGAGGGTAAAAAAAAGTTAAAGTGTGAACCTCCAGCAGGGCAGGTGAAGAAGGCCGAATATTGATGCTGGTGGGCGGGCGGTTGAGCACCGCAAAATCCACCCCCTTTATGTATTACCAGGGGCATGATAACACCCTCCACAGGAGGGTGAGTGGGGCTGTGAATAAGGACGAATATGGATGCCGATCGACGGACGATAAAGCACCGCAAACTCCACCCCCCCCTTTAAGGTTCCCAGGGGCACGAGGTTCTTGAGGGTGTGATCATCTGGGTTTAGTCCGTGGGGGAGTGCTTAAGTTCGGGGGGCCCGGGGACCCAAGGTGCGCGAGGTTATGGAAGTGTGCATGTCAGGGAGAGATGCTGGAGCTGCTTCGTCCGTGGTTTGGGGCTCTTTGAGCGGGTACAAATAGGTGGTTTTCCCGGTGTATTTCATGGATGTCTGACATAGCCTGTTTGCTCATGCCAGGGAGAGATGCTGGAGCACTTTACCCGCCTTGTAAACCCTTCTTCCTGGGAAAAACAATCAATGTATTTCCGCCTGCTTTCCATCAGCACCTGACAGCCTGTTTGCTCATATCAGGTCGATATACTGGAGCTGCTTCGTCCGTGGTTTGGGGCTCTTTGAGAGGGTACAAATAGGTGGTTTTCCCGGTGTATTTCATGGATGTCTGACATAGCCTGTGATAGCCTCTATTTACAATACTTTTCCCCCCCTTTCAAACACGTATTCCTGGGTTGAAAAGTCAGGTGCTGCACCACCTGTGCTCTGGGTCTGTATTCACAACCCTTTTCCCGACATTTCAAACAGTTTTCCGCACGTTTTAAACACTTATTTGCAATGTCTATTTCATGGACACCACTCCATGTATTAATGACCGTGATATGGACATGTTATTCTGTACACACCACGGACAATGATGTCCACTCAGTGGACATTACGCACATTTTATATCTCTGCTGGGAAAGCTCGTCAGTCTCCGGTTCTTTTTCCACGTGGAAGGCCCCTGCACTGGCTATCTATGTAGCACCCCAGCTTATTTTTATTTTGCTCTGGGGCCGAACTGAATGCCTGTACACTTGGGAGTACCGCGACTTGTAGTTAATGTCCACAAAGTGGACACACATGTCCCTAAGGTATGTTAGGGATCACAGCAGGAAAGACAATATCCTTGAAAAATGCTTTGTTAATAAAGGAGCCAATAGAGGTTTCTCAATACTCAAATTTCCCCTCCTCGACTCCTATCCTCAATACTTAGTCCCGCCAACAGGAGATGCGAGCGGAGGACTGAGGAGGGGAACCGAGGAGAGAGGAGGGGAAGCAGCAGGCGGTTAGAGAAATGAGAACTCCTCTACTCTGAGCGGTCATTTTAAAGAGACGTCCATTAATGATGACATTAATGGACACATGTCACAATGTCACAGCAGCCCTCAGTCTGATGGACAGATGTGTTCATGATGACTTGTATATATTTACTTTGATTCATTCCTGTGCACGGCTCACAGCCCGGGTCACAGAACAAGCCACCAACACTGCAGGAGAGCACTTGGCATTCTCCTCTGCTTTAACAATCACAGTAGGTGAAGAGGACTGCATAGTAGGCGGTGGACCCTCAGCCTACACACGGCTGCCAGCCAGGCCGTTACCCAAGATAACATCCACACCACCAATTGGCATTACAGGACGGACCCCCATGGCGACCTCACCCTGCACCAGACCTGAGTAAAGCACAACAGAATGCAGAGGAACGGGCACAATATTCATTCCCATCCGGACAAAATCCCCAGTTCCAGATTTGTCCGAAAATGGTAACACAGAGCTCAGAATGTATGAGTCATACGATGCAGTGTCTCTCAAAATCTTTACCGGCACGCTGATATCACTTCCCACCAATGACACGTATCCGGTTGACACGAATGCAGAAAACACTGGGTCCTTCCACCCGGATGGCTCATTAATCTGCTGACAGGCAACGGCACCACAGACACAGCACAAGCAGCAGGCCAACTCTTACGCCTTTAACACAGCAGTCTTAACAGTCAGATAAACCTGAACCATGACAGGAATGACCTCTTCAGCTAAACCTATTGTGACGGACAAGACATACTTGATCCATACCAATTTGCCTATAAGCAAGGGGGTGGTACTGTTGCTACTCTGGTTCATATCATCACTAAACATTTAGATAAACGTCACACCTATGCAAGAGCACTCTTCCTAGACTTCTCAGCAGCAACACAATACAAGCAGACATCTTGGTGTCAAAAATGGCCAAAATTGAAGTAAATCCATACCTGATTTACTGGTATGCCGCTTTCCTCACCAGTAGAGAGCAACTTGTGAAGGTTAACAAAACCCTGTCATCTGCCATCACAACCAATGTAGGGGCCCCCCAGGGCTGCGGGAGTTCAGCTGTGCTCTTAGCTTCTTTTAGCTTCTTTTGATGACTTCACTGAGCTGCTGTCTATAGTGTGTTTTGACTTTGACCATCTAGTCAGTGTTGGTGATTTTAACATCCATGTTGACAACCCCCAGGACAGAGGGTCTGTCTTGATAACTATGGACTGACTCAGCATGTGACGGAGCCCAAGCACAATAAGGGGCACACTCTGGACTTAAGGATCTCAAAGGGTCTGAATATCTCTGAGGTTGTGGTGACTGATGTTGCGCTCTCTGATCATTCCTTTGAGAGCTCTATTTCTGTTCACACAAATGTTCAAAAAGAGGTAACCACAAAGCGATATTTAACTGAAAATACTAGGGAAATGTTTACTCTGAATGTTTCTTCCACACTTGCCCCTGCTAACATCTCAGTAAATGAGCTAGTAGATCATTTTAATTCAAAAATAAAAATGTTATAGATGCCATTGCTCCAGCTAAGGTAAAGGAAGTGTCTGGCAAGAAAATATCTCCATGGAGAAAGGCCATGACCGTGAGAACAGAAAAAAGAGAGTGTCGAAAAGCTGAACGCAGGTGGAGAAAAACAAATCTCCAGGTTCACTTTGAAATCTATAAAGAGAGACTTGGCTTTTATAATTTGGAATTGAAAATTGCACGACAATCTTTCTTCTCTGACATCATTACCAAAAACAAAAACAACGCACGTGCCTTGTTTGCTACCGTCGACAGACTAACTAACCTCAGTAGCCTCTGAATTTCTATCCACCAGGTCATGCAATGATTTTGTCTTCTTCAGACAACATTCAGAGAATCAGACAAGCAGTCAGTGCCTCTGCATCAGGTACAGCAAATGTGTTGTCTCTGTGTTCACTTAAAATCAATTCAAACACCATGACACAGTTCCATCAGATTAATGATAAAAACCTAGAGGACATTATACAACATCTAAAATCCTCCTCCTGCTGCCTTGATATTATTCCAACAGGATTTTTCCAAGATGTTTTTCGTTGCATGGCCTCAGATCCACTTCATATAGTAAACAAATCTCTTCACTCAGGTATTTTTCCACAGGCTCTGAAAACTGCAGTCATTAAACCGCTCTTAAAAAAGAATAATCTAGATGCTTCAGTAATAAACAATTACAGGCCCATATCAAACCTCCCATTTCTAGGTAAAATCATTGAAAAAGTTGTTTTTCAACAGTTGAGTAATTTCTTGTATTTAAAAATAGTTGTTTCGATGTGTTCCAGTCAGGCTTTCGTCCAAACCACAGCACTGAGACTGCTCTTGTAAAGGTCTTCAATGACATCCACTTATGGCGCATTTCCACTGCAGGGCCTCGCACGGCTTAGTACGGCCTTGGTAGGCCAGGCTCACTTTATCCTGCGTTTCCAATACAGTTTAGAAACTGGGGCAGTAACTATAGTAACGCAGTGTAGGCGGAGCCGTGACGTCATCTTCAATGTGAACCACAAAAGCAACATCAGCTGTTAGCTGTTAGCACGCAGAGCTCACAGCTCCTCATATCTGTTCAGAAACTAGACAGAAGTGAAACAAGTACAAACCACAGACTGTGTCATGGCGAATACAGTCGCTGGTTTATTTATGTCTGTAGGCCGTTGTTGTGAGTGTGGACGGTCGGAGCATATACTGCGTTAGCTTAGCTGATCTCCATTCAGAAAACACGCATTTTAAAAAGGTTTCTCGCCTGCCGTCTGTCTGCAGACTTGTCAAAGCATTAATTCATGGTTTTTACTAACCGGTATCAGCATGTTGTTACTTCGGCAAAACTGCTCCACCTGTTAGAAATCTGCTCAAAGATTGTTGGTCACCCTGTCAGAGACTTTCTGACTCACAGACCATAATAACCTGAGAGGCTGTCCAACAGCATCATCTGGGACCCAAAGCATGCTCTAACAGAGAATCTGAACTGCTACCATCGAATGGAGATTCACTAAAGTCAGCCTGAAGCATCCTTTGTGCTCCAGTCAGTCCTCTCGGTGAACAGAGCTACAGATCAGATGCACGCTGAAGGCTCTTTGAGCAGCTCTCACTGGTCCTGCTGTTATGTTACATGTTAGTTGTTTGTTTCTCATGTATTGTGTTTGTCTTATGTGTCGATGTTGATGTTACACATGGAGCTGCTGTGATGCAAGTCACATTTAGACTTGATCTGACAATTAAAGAAACGTAGACAACAACGTTCTAACCTCTATCTAACCATATTGTGCATTCATATTGTATATTTCAAACAGGTTGTGATCTTTCATTTGGGGATAACAGTGTTAGGCATTCGTGAGGTGCAACAACATTAACATGAACCTTTCTGTTGGCGGCTTGTTAGCAGACCCTCCACGCGATAGCAGAGCGAACAGGTACAGCAAGCGAGGGATCATTGTCCACTAGTAAATCGATTGCAGATGGCGTCGTGCTCGCAGAAGGATACTAAAATAATAATGAATGGGTCGGGAAATATACTTTGGTGGCCGTTAAACCTGGGCGGCCCAAGTAAAGTCTATGTGAGGGAAACCCTGGACTTGAATTTTGAATTCAGCCGTCCCTTATAGATACTGTGGAAGCTATTTTTTAAATTTATTTAATGTATTTATTTGTTATATTTCGTTTTGTAGAATTAATTTACAGTCATATTATTTGAGTTAAGTTGTGTTCCAGCTAAAATGCTTTTATTTTGAAGGTGATAGGTCAATTTGGACACACAGCTGGGTTTATTTAAGTCAATCAGGGCACAGCAGCAGTCAGTGGGCACCGGGAAGGTCTATGGTTTTTTACCAGTATCAGGGCTGAGTTCAGCAAACATTTCAACACCTTTTGCTGTATTGATCTTGCCAAGGTGAAGCTAATAAATACCACAAAAATGTCGATACCTTGTCTGGACACATTACAAACTCATGATCTGCGTAAGATGCACTATATCTGGTGCCTCAGTGGCCTTTTGAAGTTGTATTGTTGTTGACAAATAATCACTACAGATACTATCTCTTTACGTATTAGTGATGGGAATCCCGGCTCTTTTTAGTGAGTCGGATCATTTGGCTCGGCTCACTAAGAAGAGCCGGCTCTCTCGGCTCCCAAATGGCTCTTCGTGTTACCACAGTTTATCAGAGCCTCAGTTTCGCCGAGGCTCCGGCACTCGCAGTTCACGCGCGTGCTCCACTAGCACAGGAACACGCTTTGCTGGCGGTGAAAAGAATCCACCAGACTCCTTTGCCCCTCCAACAGAGGGATGTCCTTGTCCTTTTTCGTCATTTCAAGCGATAAAAACTCTTTTGGACGCCCTCGGCTCGAGTTCAGGGCGTTCCGAGCTGAATAAGGGCGTCAAATGACGGCAAGACGCCCTCCTGGCGGAAACGCTGGAATTAGGAATATATTGTGATGAAGTGCACACTGACCTGAGCTCCAGGGGTCTCCATGTTCTCCTCCATGCTGCTCTCAGTTCTCCTTCTCCGGATGGGTCTCTGAAATAATCAACACAACTACAGCTGACACAAAACAAGACGACTCAATACAACCGACAGACACAACAAAACTAATCTACAGCTACTTCGTAGGTTCATAGCAGAGGTGAGAAGTAACTAAAACGGTATGAATATACTGACACACACACACACACACACACACACACACACACCTTCTTTTAAGCTGGAAACACTGCGAAGACCACAGAGCTGCTTCAGGACCTCTCTGGGAACACTGGGTCCTGATGAAGACCACAGAGCTGCTTCAGGTCCTCTCTGGGAACACTGGGTCCTGATGAAGACCACAGAGCTGCTTCAGGTCCTCTCTGGGGACACTGGGTCCTGATGAAGACCACAGAGCTGCTTCAGGTCCTCTTTGGGAACACTGGGTCCTGATGAAGACCACAGAGCTGCTTCAGGACCTCTCTGGGAACACTGGGTCCTGATGAAGACCACACAGCTGCTTCAGGTCCTCTCTGGGAATACTGGGTCCTGATGAAGACCACAGAGCTGCTTCGGGTCCTCTCTGGGGACACTGGGTCCTGATGAAGACCACAGAGCTGCTTCAGGTCCTCTCTGGGAACACTGGGTCCTGATGAAGACCACAGAGCTGCTTCAGGTCCTCTCTGGGAACACTGGGTCCTGATGAAGACCACAGAGCTGCTTCAGGTCCACTCTGGGAACACTGGGTCCTGATGAAGACCACAGAGCTGCTTCAGGTCCTCTTTGGGAACACTGGGTCCTGATGAAGACCACAGAGCTGCTTCAGGTCCTCTCTGGGAACACTGGGTCCTGATGAAGACCACAGAGCTGCTTCAGGTCCTCTCTGGGAACACTGGGTCCTGATGAAGACCACAGAGCTGCTTCAGGTCCTTTCTGGGAACA
Source organism: Harpagifer antarcticus (assembly GCA_902827135.1). NCBI lineage: Eukaryota > Metazoa > Chordata > Actinopteri > Perciformes > Harpagiferidae > Harpagifer > Harpagifer antarcticus. The sequence continues at coordinate 524,004 of CADEHL010001229.1, read as the reverse complement.
CTGGGTCCTGATGAAGACCACAGAGCTGCTTCAGGTCCTCTCTGGGAACACTGGGTCCTGATGAAGACCACAGAGCTGCTTCAGGTCCTCTTTGGGAACACTGGGGTCCTGATGAAGACCACAGAGCTGCTTCAGGTCCTCTCTGGGAACACTGGGTCCTGATGAAGACCACAGAGCTGCTTCAGGTCCTCTCTGGGAACACTGGGTCCTGATGAAGACCACAGAGCTGCTTCAGGTCCTCTCTGGGAACACTGGGTCCTGATGAAGACCACAGAGCTGCTTCAGGTCCTCTCTGGGAACACTGGGTCCTGATGAAGACCACAGAGCTGCTTCAGGTCCTCTCTGGGAACACTGGGTCCTGATGAAGACCACAGAGCTGCTTCAGGTCCTCTCTGGGAACACTGGGTCCTGATGAAGACCACAGAGCTGCTTCAGGTGGAAAACTGTCAGGAGTGAAGAGGAGGAATTCAAAGAGTTTATGATATGTTCTATTTCTAGATGCTTATATGTAGTGTGTTATCACACCATGTGCAGGGCCTTGTCTCATCTATGCTGCTGTGACGTAAACATGTTCCAAATTGATCCATTTAGTCAATGTGATGTTAAGCAGAGGAGAAAATTATAGAAAGGTCAGATAGTTATTAACATTACATGCAAATTACTTTAACCATTACGATAACAAGTTGGTTTTCTGTGTAAATTATTATTAATACAATACAAATATTTAGATATAATTCATCATAATCTGTGTAGCAACTTACATTCTAACTTACAGCTCACAGTTTGTTCAGTTTTATTTCATTAAAATGACTTTATTCACATAGAAAGTGACATTAACGGTTGTTTGAACCACGGTTATAACGCTATCTGTGTCATTAACTATCACTAAGTTAACACAGAAAGCAAACATTAGCGAGTGAGACTGTTTAATGTACTCCATGTATACAGTATTTTCTGTATATTGTGTATTCTTTAGATACTCTAGTGATATGTGTCCCGTGTGTAAACTTGCTGCTAATGCTTCATTTGTATTATATCTTATTGTATCTTTTAAATATGCTTAACTTGTGTAATGCCTGAAAACACTTCCGCTGTGACACAATCATTTCTCAGTTTAAGATAAATAATTATTTAAATAAAGTATATCTATTTATCTGATGAGCTAAACCGTCGCTTAGCTTAGCGTTAGCTGCTAACTGAAGAACCCCATTCATTTCAATGGGAAAAATGCTGCGTCACAGAATGGTGATGCTAACAAGCATATATTTAAAACTATATCTATGGTAAAGAGCACCAACACAACAACTCAAACTGTCTTAAAGACAACTGGTGTAATAAATAACTAAAATAACTTAGCATTACAAATCAACTGTTACTCACCCAGAGCCGAACTGGAATAATAACTGTAGCAGTTAGCAGTTAGCTGTTAGACTTTAGCTGTTAGACTTTATTTAAAGATAATTTTACAGCTGTGTTAAATAAGATAACTTCTGATTCGTGATTAACTGTAAACTAAGCTAACAGGTGTAAATACACTTAATGAAACCTCTGCGTGTGTTTAATCCACTCACTACTACTACGTCTTCGTCTTTGTCTTCGTCTTCGTCTTTGTCTTTGTCTTCTTCTTCTTCTTCTTCTTCCGTGTTTATTGGCGGTTGGCAAACCAACCTGTAGGTGCATTACCGCCACCAACTGGACCGGAGTGTGGACAAGAGACTAAGCAGAAAACAAGAAACAAAAGAACCAAAACTCTAGATTATTTTAAATGAATCAATTTCTCTTAGAAATGTAATAATCTCACAAAACATATTGCCTGATGTTTTCCCTAACAGCCCTGATAGCGACAAGTCATGGCATGTTGCTTTCTTCAGTGTCTGGAAAAGCACATTTCTCTGAGTGCTATATTTCCTGCAAAGCAGTAAAACATGCTCAACAGTTTCTGGCTGGCTGCAGTGTATACACTTTCCGGTTGGATGCTTTCCTATTATACTTAATGTATGATTGAGACCTGTATGACCTATTCTCATCCGAGAAATTACATTGTCCTCCCTTCTTTTAAACCCCACCTCCCTTCCATCCCCCACATACCTTTGCATTTGATAAAGATGTCTTCCTGTATCACTAAGGTCCCAGTGATCTTGCCATGCTGTTTGTGCATATTTCTGTATGAATGTTTGAACCTCCGCTTTGCTGAGTGGAACTTCTATGTCTATGTTCATACTTCTGAGTGTTTGTTTGGCCAGGATATCCACCTGTTCATTACCCTCCACACCAACATGAGCAGGAACCCAGATGAAACGAGTTGCTATGCCTTTGTTTTGCATTTGATATCAAATTAGAAATACTTCATTTATTATGTCCATTCTAGATGAAGATCTGCCTGATCGTATACTCGATAATGCTGAACAGCTGTCAGATGCAACACTATTATGTATTTCTTTCTCCTCTATCCATTTCAATGACAGTACCAATGCCAACAACTCTGTGCTGTATACTGACACATGGTCTGTTATCCTTTTCTTTATGTGTGTATTACTCACTGGGATATAAACTGCTGCCCCTGCACGCCCTGTCTCTGGATCTTTGGATCCATCTGTAAATATGATTGTTGAGTCTGAGTGATACCTATCAGGCTCTCCTCTCCTCTTTCTCTGCTTCCATCTCTCAGGCAAAAAGCACTTTCTTTCAAGATAAGATCCAATCTTCCTATTCCAATCCCAAAAAACTATTTTCCATCTTCTCCTCCCTCCTGGACCCTCCCAAAGCCCCTCCCCCCTCCTCAGTCCTTACAGTAATAGTGTACTGCCAATGTGTGGGGAATACCGCGAACGATAGGTTTATTGATATATATTTTTTATCGATAGTCATGAACTTTTTATTGGACAAAATAGACTCTCCATTAGCAAACGTTTACTCTGTGTTAACGTTATTTTGGTGTGTAGAAGTGAGATTACATGTGTAGATGATTAAATTAATCATTTATTCGTTCCACAACGGAGACATTTACAGTGACATGTTTTTGCCATCGATTATTTTGTCATACTGTTCTGTACAGATGAGACTTTGTCATAGATTTATTTATATGTGTGTCTGTGATTATTTTACCGTCCTGTACAGATGAGACTTTGTAATCAGATGTAGCCTATGTATATGTGTGTCTGTGATTTTATACTGAATGTAAAGTAACTGGAAATACCTGTGTGTGTGTGTGTGTATGTGTGTGAGAGTGTGTGAGAGAGAGAGAGAGACCCCTTCTCCAACCTCCCAAACTTTCTTTTTATGTGTGCATTGTTATTTGTGCTTGAGCAACATTTTACTTGAACTTTATTTCAATGAAATTAGTTGTAATTATTGTCCTACATTTTAATTTGTTTTACAGAGATGTTTCACAGCTGTCTGGGCCGAGTGGCCCACAGGCGGCGTTTATCCAGCAGCCAGAACATCCATCTGTGCCGGCCCCCAGGTCAAGATCTACTGTGGCTCAAGGGCCTTCACCAGAGCCATCACCACCAAGGACCAGCAGACCAGCATCACTACAGCTGCCTCCACCTCCACCTGCGGCTGCCACCAGGTCAAGATACACCTCAGCACAAAGGCTCCACCACAGCCATCACCTTCAACCCAGCCAGCAAGGAGGTCTCGTGGAGGTCTCGTATAGCACTTGTACCCCCCATCTTCACAGCAGCCAGACCCACTGTCTTGGAAGACAGACAAAGACCTTGACACTGTCTTGACATTTATAATGAATAGTTGGTTGAAAGTTCTGATGTTCAATATTGTAAATAGTTAGATTTTCCAGTTTCTTATATTTATAATAAATTGTTGGTTGAAAAAAAAAGGTTGAATGCTCAATTTGTATTTGTACACATCACATGAACCTTGGTATGTAATATGAAGTCAATATTCAGTCCTAATGTATCTCAGTCCCTGCTGTGGTGAAAGTAGAGTGATAAATACCTATTTTACTCAAAATTAGAATTTAATTTTTTTCATTTTAGACATGAATAACACATGTATATACAGTGTAATTCAAATATGTCACTGCTTTTGTGATCCTAAGACTTTGGTAACCAAATCTAAAACACCAAAACTATTCGATCACATGAGTATATTTATGTTTTCACAAACGTTTTGAAGATTTTCCGAAAATCGGATGTCAAATTGTAAGCTTTTGAGCTACTTATCTCATCAATCAGTGCTCTAAGGTGAGTAATATGCATATATAGCAATACCAGAGATTGTCCTGAACATTTTGATATGTAACACATGGGGTGCCATGTTAGAAGAAATACATTTAAAAGGTGATTTAAGAAAACATCAAAAAATCATATAGTATTTTATACCTGTTTTTCACCTATTCTCTTACTTTTTTATAACTTTAATGATCATATAAAGTCTAGCAAGGTTACAGCAGAGGTACTCATTAAACTGAGCGCCCTCCAACCTAACAAGGCCACTGGCCACGACAATATCCCCTCCAAATTCCTCAGAGACACAGCAACCACCATCTCACCAGTCATAGCTCACATAATTAACCTCTCCATAAAACAGGGGAAAGTACCCAGAGACTTCAAAATTGCAAGAGTAACCCCCCTGCACAAAAAGGGCAGCAGATTGGACCCAGGCAACTACCGCCCTGTTTCTATACTTACCTCCATCTCCAAACACTGACCAAAGCCCCCCCCCCAGGCAACTACCGCCCTGTTTCTATACATACCTCCATCTCGAAAGTCATGGAAAAATTGGTATATGAACAGGTCGAAATGTACCTCGCGGAAAAGAAACTAATCTATGAATTTCAATCTGGCTTTAGAACATCCCACTCCACTGACACATGCCTTCTTTATTTGAGCGACCACATCAAACAAGAGGTGGACGAGGGCAAGTACTGCGGCATGGTGATGCTGGACCTACTTACCTTCAAAGCCTCTCTGAAAGAGCACCTTCGGGGGAGAGCATTGCAGAACTGGCCCCGGTAATGGTACAAATCTCAACCTGTCGTACAATGGACAGCTTCCCCCCCCATCTATGTATATACTCGCATTTTAGACTCTGTTACTAACTGTATATCTGTAGACTTGGTTGGTCTTAAATGTCCGGTTAGGATGTATTAGAACGAAATCTAAAATGAAAATTGTAAATAAGAAATCTGTATGTAAAAAACCACCTGTATGTAAATTGTAAATAACCCATCTGTTGTCAAATATGTCTTACATGTCTTAAATGATATGATGAATTGGAAATGGGGGACCCTGATGTAAACAAGACGAAAGTCTTTCTCTGGTCTGCATCCCCTTAACAATTGTATGTTTTGAGCTGTACTGTACTGTACCCAATATACAAGCTGTTAATAAACTTTTCAATCAATCAATCAATCAGAGAGCTCTCTAAAGCTCTCACCCCCGCGGCCGCTTACACAGTAAATTCCAATGTTAATAAAAGCACACAGAAGCTGTGTACGTTTTTTGGGAGTTTGATTTATTTTAAATTAACACAAATACAAAATTAAAACCTATAATTGCACACTAAAACCATTATTTAAAAAAAAGAACAATTTCACATAAACCTCTGGTTTTTAGTGGGGCAGTTCAACTTGATTTGGGGGGGGGGTGTGCAATAGTTTATGGGCGCTGTACGCAAATATAGGCGCAGTTCTGTTACTATAAGATAATAAGATGTACTTTGTTGATCCAAAATCGGGAAATTGTGTTGTTATGAAATAAAATTAAAAATGATTTTTTAATTTCTAATTTTTTTTTTTTTGGCGCCCCCTATGGGTTGATGCACCCTTAGCATTCGCCTATACTGCCTATGCCGAGGGCCGGCCCTGTCCGAGCCCATCTCCTGCAAGAACAGCTGGAACTGGCGATGATTCAGGCCACGCGCCCAAATGGGGCGGTGGTGGCGAAGTCGATAGGGACTTGGCTTGGCAACTGGAAGGTCACCAGTTCAAGTCCCGGCAAGACCAAGTGCTCCCGAGGTGTCCCTGAGCAAGGCACCGTTCCCCACATGCTCCCCGGGCGCCGTTCAAAATGGCTGCACACTGCTCCTAACACTAGGATGGGTCAAATGCAGAGACACAATTTCCCCACGAGGGATTAATAAAAGTCCATCTTTTTTTTTTTTTCTGAAGTTCACTGTCTTCATGACCGTGGTCACTATATCATCCATCCCCAGCACCTTCCCGCACAAAGCTTCTTGATGGATAATGCAATGATACGTTATCAGAGACGTGTGAAAGTTACTTTCCTGCATTTCATTAGTCCAACCAAGCACACTTTTCTTCCACACATTGCAGGTGCACCGTCTGTAGTTAATCCCACCAAGTTTTCCCAGGGCAATGCGTTTTTAATGACGGACTTCTCCACCGCATCAAAAATGTCCCGTCCCGTTGTGGTCCCATGCATGGCAGCCACATCCAACAGCTCCTCAGTGACAGAGAGGTCCAACTTCACACCTCTAATAAAAATAGATAGCCGCGCTGTATCCGTGTTGTCTGTGCTTTCATCAACAGCTAATGAAAAAGCTATGTAGCTGCGTGTCTCTTCGGCCAGCTGTGTTGTGCTGCTAGTTCCTTAACTCGGTCCGCGATAGTGTTTCTTGATAAACTGACATTTTTAAAAGTCTGTATCTGGTCGGGACACACCTGCTCACAGACCTTCAGCATGCACTGCTTCAAAAACGCTCCCTCTGAAAAAGACTTTGAAGCGCGTGCGATTTCTTCAGCCACAACAAAGCTAGCTTTCACTGCCGCATTGTTTTTGGTTCTGGCTTTCGCGAACACATTCGGCTGCGATCGCAGTTTGCCTTTTAATTCTTGGACAATTTGTTGTTTTTCTTGATGGCTAATTTTGGCATACTTAGCTCCGTGTTTGGTCTCAAAATGCCGACGTAGATTGTACTCTTTGACAACCGCCACCGCCTCATAACACAAAAGACATACCGGTTTTTCTCCTTGAAGCACAAACATGTATTCACCTTCCCATCTTTCTTGAAACAACCTTCCATCTGCATCAATTTTTCTCTTCCTTGACATTTTGGGATCATTATTTGTATTTCTCAATTCCACTTGTTGGGAAAATCGCATCGATGTGGAAACACTGCAGTCTAGTGGCGGGATGCCGTCACTTCGCGGGTAACATAATCGGCATGTATTGTGGAAAATGTAGTTTTTGGTAACTGCACGCATTTGACTTATTTATTTTTAGACAATCAGACCTTTTAAGCTCTCACGGGCCACATAAAATGAAGTGGCGGGCCACATTTGGCCCGCGGGCCTTGAGTTTGACACGTCTGCCCGGGTCCCCCTTGGCAAAATAATTAGTCGCCACAACCTTCAATTTCACTGCTACGCCGATGACATCCAACTTTATATCTCAACAAAAACCATCACCCCCACAACACACTCCACTCTCACCAACTGTCTCTCAGAAATAAAAGCATGGATGCAAACAAACTATCTCCAACTGAACAGTGCCAAATCAGACATCATCATCATTGGCCCCCCATCCCGTATCAAAGACATCCAGAATTTCAACTTCACCATTGACAGCCACACTCTATCTCCCCCCCCCCCCTCACATCCGCAACCTCGGAGTCATCTTCGACAGTCAGCTCAAATTCAACCACCACATCAATCAATTCACCAGGACCGCCTTTTTGCACCTCAAAAACATTGCCCGTCTCCGCCCATCACTCTCCTCCTGCTGAAACCCTGATTCATGCATTCATCACCTCACGACTCGACTACTGCAATAGCATCCTCCACGGCATACCATCCAACCTAATCAATAAACTCCAACATATCCAGAACTCTGCTGCCCGCCTCCTCCTCACCCACACCCGCTCCCGAGATCACATCACTCCCGTCCTCCAGAACCTCCACTGGCTCCCCATCCGTCAAAGAATCAACTTCAAAGTCCTCCTCATTACCCACAAAGCCCTCAACAATCAGGCCCCCCCTACCTCACAGACCAATCACCGGACCTGGGGGGACAGAGCCTTCTCCGTCGCTGCCCCCTCCCTCTGGAACTCACTCCCCCAACCCATCAGAGACTGCACTGACCTCACCACCTTCAAAAAACTTACAAAAAGTCACCTCTTCAATCTGGCTTTTAATGTGTGATTGTTTTTGTATTATTTGACTTTAACTTTAACTATATATTTATTTGTTGTTCCTTTATTTTATTTTATCTTCACTATATATGTAAAGCGTCTTTGAGCACCTGTAAAAGCGCTAACAAATTAAATCTATTATTATTATTATTATTATTATTAGTATAATAGGAAAGCATCCAACCGGAAAGTGTATACACTGCAGCCAGCCAGAAACTGTTGAGCATGTTTTACTGCTTTGCAGGAAATATAGTACTCAGAGAAATGTGCTTTTCCACACACTGGAGAAAGCAACATTCCATGACTTGTCGCTATCAGGGCTGTTAGGGAAAACATCAGGCAATATGTTTTGTGAGATTATTACATTTCTAAGAGAAATTGATTCATTTAAAAGAATCTAGAGTTTTGGTTCTTTGTTTTGTTTTGTTTATTGTTTTCTGCTTAGTCTCTTGTCCACACTCCGGTCCAGCTGGTGGCGGTAATGCACCTACAGGTTGGTTTGCCAACCGCCAATAAACACGGAAGAAGAAGAAGAAGAAGTAGAAGAAGTAGTGAGTGGATTAAACACACGCAGAGGTTTCATTAAGTGTATTTACACCTGTTAGCTTAGCGTACAGTTAATCACGAATCAGAAGTTATCTTATTTAACACAGCTGTAATATTGGAAGAAAGAAACTCACAAAAAAACGTTAAAATGTGCGACAAAAATAGTCTCAAATTATCTTTAAATAAAGTCTAAAAGCTATTGGATAACAGCTAAAGTCTAAAAGCTACAGTCTAACAGCTAAAGTCTAACAGCTAAAGTCTAACAGCTAAAGTCCAACAGCTAAAGTCTAACAGCTAAAGTCTAACAGCTAAAGTCTAACCGCTAGCAGCTACAGTTATTATTGCAGTTCGGCTCCGGGTGAGTAACAGTTGATTTGTAATGCTAAGCTGACTTTATTTTAGTTATTTATTACACCAGTTGTCTTTAAGACAGTTTGAGTTGTTGTGTTGGTGCTCTTTACCATAGATATAGTTTTAAATATATGCTTGTTAGCATCGCCATTCTGTGACGCAGCATTTTTCCCATTGAAATGAATGGGGGTTCTTCAGTTAGCAGCTAACGCTAAGCTAAGCGACGGTTTAGCTCATTAGATAAATAGATATACTTTATTTAAATAATTATTTATCTTAAACTGAGAAATGATTGTGTCACAGCGGAAGTGTTTTCAGGCATTACACATGTTAAGCATATTTAAAAGATACAATAAGATATAATAAATATGAAGTATTAGCAGCAAGTTTACACACGGGACACATATCACTAGAGTATCTAAAGAATACACAGAAAATACTGTATACATGGAGTACATTAAACAGTCTCACTTGCTAATGTTTGCTTTCTGTGTTAACTTAGTGATAGTTAATGACACAGATAGCGTTATAACCGTGGTTCAAACAACCGTTAATGTCACTTTCTATGTGAATAAAGTCATTTTAATGAAATAAAAGTGAACAAACTGTGAGCTGTAAGTTAGAATGTAAGTTGCTACACAGATTATGATGAATTGTATCTAAATATTTGTATTGTATTAATAATAATTTACACAGAAAACCAACTTGTTATCGTATTGGTTAAAGTCATTTGCATGTAATGTTAATAACTATCTGACCTTTCTATCATTTTCTCCTCTGCTTAACATCACATTGACTAAATGGATCAATTTGGAACATGTTTACGTCACAGCAGCATCGATGAGACAAGGCCCTGCACATGGTGTGATAACACACTACATATAAGCATCTAGAAATAGAACATATCATAAACTCTTTGAATTCCTCCTCTTCACTCCTGACAGTTTTCCACCTGAAGCAGCTCTGTGGTCTTCATCAGGACCCAGTGTTCCCAGAGAGGACCTGAAGCAGCTCTGTGGTCTTCATCAGGACCCAGTGTTCCCAGAGAGGACCTGAAGCAGCTCTGTGGTCTTCATCAGGACCCAGTGTCCTCAGAGAGGACCTGAAGCAGCTCTGTGGTCTTCATCAGGACCCAGTGTTCCCAGAGAGGACCTGAAGCAGCTCTGTGGTCTTCATCAGGACCCAGTGTTCCCAGAGAGGACCTGAAGCAGCTCTGTGGTCTTCATCAGGACCCAGTGTTCCCAGAGAGGACCTGAAGCAGCTCTGTGGTCTTCTTCAGGACCCAGTGTTCCCAGAGAGGACCTGAAGCAGCTCTGTGGTCTTCATCAGGACCCAGTGTTCCCAGAGAGGACCTGAAGCAGCTCTGTGGTCTTCTCAGTGTTTCCAGCTTAAAAGCAGGTGTGTGTGTGTGTGTGTGTGTGTGTGTGTGTGTGTGTGTGTGTGTGTGTGTGTGATACCTTAATAATTACTTTCTCTAAAATTATTTATCCCACAGTATATTCATAAGTTATATGCATGCCGTTTAGTTTGAGTAAACGCTCCCCTTTTACCTTCAGCATATTGTTTTAGTACGCTAACTCTTCTTTATTACCGTTGGCATACTGGTTTCTGTTAGGTAACTCCTTTATGTTACAGGATGAAGCCTCAGTTTATTGACTTGTTGTTTCTAGTCTCCTCCTGACTTGCAGAGTCCTGGAGCTGTGAGTTTCTCCTCTTCAGTGAAGCAGCTTTATTACTGTCTCCTATTGTTGCAGACAAAGTAGCATTACATGGAAATATTCAAGTAAAGTAAAAGTACCTCTAAATAGTACTTAAGTACAGTACTTGAGTAAATGTACTTAGTTACTTCTCACCTCTGCTATGAACCTACGAAGTAGCTGTGGATTAGTTTTGTTGTGTCTGTCGGTTGTATTGAGTCGTCTTGTTTTGTGTCAGCTGTAGTTGTGTTGATTATTTCAGAGATCCATCCGGAGAAGGAGAACTGAGAGCAGCATGGAGGAGAACAAGGAGACCCCTGGAGCTCAGGTCAGTGTGCACTTCATCACAATATATTCCTAATTCCAGCGTTTCCGCCAGGCGGGCGTCTTGCCGTCATTTGACGCCCTTATTCAGCTCGGAACGCCCTGAACTCGAGCCGAGGGCGTCCAAAAGAGTTTTTATCGCTTGAAATTAGGAAAAAGGACAAGGACATCCCTCTGTTGGAGGGGCAAAGGAGTCTGGTGGGATTCTTTTCACCGCCAGCAAAGCGTGTTCCTGTGCTAGTGGAGCACCCGCGTGAACTGCGAGCGCCGGAGCCTCGCAGCGGCGAAACTGAGGCTCTGGTAAACTGTGGTAACATGAAGAGCCGTTAGGGAGCCGAAAGAGCCGGCTCTTCTTAGTGAGCCGAGCCAAATGATCCGACTCACTAAAAAGAGCCGGGATTCCCATCACTAATACGTAAAGAGATAGTATCTATAAGGGACGGCTCAATTCAAAATTCAAGTCCAGGGTTTCCCTCACATAGACTTTACTTGGGCCGTCCAGGTTTAACGGCCACCAAAGTATATTTCCCGACCCATTCATTATTATTTTTATATCCTTCTGCGAGCACGACGCCATCTGCAATCGATTTACTAGTGGACAATGATCCCTCGCTTGCTGTACCTGTTCGCTCTGCTATCGCGTGGAGGGTCTGCTAACAAGCAGCCAACAGAAAGGTTCATGTTAATGTTGTTGCACCTCACGAATGCCTAACACTGTTATCCCCAAATGAAAGATCACAACCTGTTTGAAATATACAATATGAATGCACAATATGGTTAGATAGAGGTTAGAACGTTGTTGTATACCAGGGGTGCCCAACCTTTTTTGAACCGAGAGCTACTTTTAAAGTTGCCAGTCTGCCGAGATCTACCAGTCCAAATAGAGAGGCGTAGCCATTACTGACAGCCTACCAGGTAAATACACACTTCTACTTCTATAAAACTGACCTTTGTACGATTAATACTTCATAAAATACTGCAGATCCTTTATCTTACCTCTTTCTAATCTACACACATACAAGTATTTAACTGAAGTTACACAACAGTGTTGTTGATACAGAGTTGGAGTTTATTCACACGTCACTACAGTGGGTAATGTTTTCAAGAAACATTGAACAGTGCTGCCACATATGACACAGGAAGAAAAGAAAAGACTCTGAACCCTTTCTTTGCCATTTATATAAAAATAGTGTTGCTACAAAAGTATAAATTAGGCTCACTAATAAGACAACTCAGATCTGAAGCTACTCAGGAATCTGCTGCCAACGTGCAATAAAAAAGACAACATTAATAGAATCAAACCCTTTTTTGTTGCATTTTAGTAGATTATAAAAATAAATGCCTTTTTAAAATAGCAACTAGGGGTGTAACGGTATTCGTCCCGTACCGTCACGGTTCGGACGTCACGGTTCGGTGCATGCAGTCACACGGCGAATACGAGTGGGGAAAAAAGTCTGTTATTCAGGGCAGTATCCACTACACTATATATAATCCAGGGGGCGGCATTGCGCCTAAAAGCTGTTTGCCAGCCGCCCTTAAACAACAAATGAAGAACAAGAAGAAACAACAACAAAACGAACAAAATACCAGAAGAAGAAAAGTCAGTATGGCGATTTCAGATAACACACAGGAGCTAGAACCCACCTGCTTCTTTTAAATCAGCTGTGTGGGAACATTTCGGGTTCCCTGTGGACTACAACAACGATGAAGTGTGCGAGTGGTGGATCGGACGAGGACGGTGTGTCGGCGTTGTTAGATAGCAGTGCAGTATGCTAATGGTAACACACGCCAAACATGCTAAATCATATCAGAAGGCGTCACCTAGATTTGCCAATCACCGGAGCCCGGCAAAAGACAACAGCAGTTCAACAGCTGATCCCCACTGTTTTCAAGAAGCCAATAGACATGAGAGCCGAGAGACCAAAATAAATAACGGAAGCTTTTGGCATATGTTTTTCAACGACTTTGCGCTCTTGAAACAATTTCTTATTATTTATTTTGTAATATTTTCAAGACATTCTTTTCAATTTTACAGCTTGATGAAACCTTTTTGTTTGACATCAGCCATTATAGATAATATGGCCATCTGAGTGTGTGTGGTTTGTTTGTGGTTTGTTTTTATCTGTGTAATACAGTTAATTATTCAAAATGTCAGAGTTCCTTATTTTTATACTGAAACTTGCTGCTGTTCAAAATAAATAAAAAACAAACCTGGAATTATGCATTTGGGACTTTTTTTTGCTTTTTCTTGTTGTACCGAACCGTGACCCCCAAACCGAGGTACGAACCGAACCGTGACTTCTGTGAACCCCTAATAGCAACACTAGTTTCTTAACCTGAATTGATGATAGACTATAATCAATTTAAGTTTGCATTCTTATACCATTTTGTACAATAATTATAATGAATAGGTTCAAACTTACAGCTGATTAATAACGGTATCTAACTTGAGTTTTATTATATCAAAAACCTGTTGAAATGCTTCTGTTATTTTTATTACGCATCGGCAGCCTCCAGGAAAAGGAAAGCTTCTTTCACAACTTCGCCGTCTTTGAAAGACTTCATGTGTTTTCGCAAGAACGTGACTGACCCGATGAGATGCTCTGGTAGCAGCCTTGCTCTGACCCGATGAGATGCTCTGGTAGCAGCCTTGCTCTGACCCGATGAGATGCTCTGGTAGCAGCCTTGCTCTGACCCGATGAGATGCTCTGGTAGCAGCCTTGCTCTGACCCGATGAGATGCTCTGGTAGCAGCCTTGCTCTGACCCGATGAGATGCTCTGGCAGCAGCCTTGCTCTGACCCGATGAGATGCTCTGGTAGCAGCCTTGCTCTGACCCGATGAGATGCTCTGCAGCAGCCTTGCTCTGACCCGATGAGATGCTCTGGTAGCAGCCTTGCTCTGACCCGATGAGATGCTCTGCAGCAGCCTTGCTCTGACCCGATGAGATGCTATGGTAGCAGCCTTGCTCTGACCCGATGAGATGCTCTGGTAGCAGCCTTGCTCTGACCCGATGAGATGCTCTGGCAGCAGCCTTGCTCTGACCCGATGAGATGCTCTGGTAGCAGCCTTGCTCTGACACGATGAGATGCTCTGGTAGCAGCCTTGCTCTGACCCGATGAGATGCTATGGTAGCAGCCTTGCTCTGACCCGATGAGATGCTATGGTAGCAGCCTTGCTCTGACCAATGAGATGCTATGGTAGCAGCCTTGCTCTGACCCGATGAGATGCTCTGGTAGCAGCCTTGCTCTGACCCGATGAGATGCTCTGGTAGCAGCCTTGCTCTGACACGATGAGATGCTCTGGTAGCAGCCTTGCTCTGACCCGATGAGATGCTCTGGTAGCAGCCTTGCTCTGACCCGATGAGATGCTATGGTAGCAGCCTTGCTCTGACCCGATGAGATGCTATGGTAGCAGCCTTGCTCTGACCCGATGAGATGCTATGGTAGCAGCCTTGCTCTGACCCGATGAGATGCTCTGGTAGCAGCCTTGCTCTGACCCGATGAGATGCTCTGGTAGCAGCCTTGCTCTGACCCGATGAGATGCTCTGGTAGCAGCCTTGCTCTGACCCGATGAGATGCTCTGGTAGCAGCCTTGCTCTGACCCGATGAGATGCTCTGGTAGCAGCCTTGCTCTGACACGATGAGATGCTCTGGCAGCAGCCTTGCTCTGACCCGATGAGATGCTCTGGTAGCAGCCTTGCTCTGACCCGATGAGATGCTCTAGTAGCAGCCTTGCTCTGACCCGATGAGATGCTATGGTAGCAGCCTTGCTCTGACCCGATGAGATGCTCTGGAGCAGCCTTGCTCTTGTTGTTGGGCCTGGTGAAAATGGGCTGCTGTGCATTTAGCTGTCCTCTCAGGCTCCTCCCCTTTTGGAGCGTAGGGCAGAAGCAGGAGGGAGTTCCGTCTCGTAGCGCTTGTGCACTGTTTTGAAATGCCGCTCCTAAATTACCCTTCTTCGATAAAGCCACGCTCGCATTGCAGATGAGACAGATGGACTTTGAATTGGAATAGATACTAAAATAATTGTCCTCCCACTCGGAGTGAAAATTATATATGTTTTGCTTCTGCTATAATTGCGGTCTTGTGTGTGTGCGGACTGTCACTCCTGTTGACACGGACAACGTTAGCGAACTAGTGCACTGCCCACTGCTCACCAGCCACGCCCCGACACATGGGGTCACGCCGGCCAATCACAAAGCTTTGATGCGTTCAAGTGCATTATTCTGGCACAGGAAGATTATGTTACAGGACATTAACGATAACACAGAATATTGTTGTTCTATTTTTAGACACATCTCGCGATCGACTGGTTGGGCACCCCTGTTGTATACGATACGATTCGTTAAGCTAACGCAGTATATGCTCCGACCGTCCACACTCACAACAACGTCCTACAGACATAAATAAACCAGCGACTGTATTCGCCATGACACAGACAGTCTGTGGTTTGTACTTGTTTAACTTCTGTCTAGTTTCTGAACAGATATGAGGAGCTGTGAGCTCTGAGGGCTAACAGCTGATGTTGGTTTTGTGGTTCACATTGAAGATGACATCACGGCTCTGCCTACACTGCGTTACTATAGTTATTTCCCCAGTTTCTAAACTGTATTGGAAACGCAGCATAAAGTGAGCCTGGCCTAGCTATACCGTATTAAGCCGTGCGAGGCCCTGCAGTGGAAATGCGCCATAAGTGGATGTCATTGAAGACTTTTACAAGAGCAGTCTCAGTGCTGTGATTTGGACGAAACCCTGGCTGGAACACATCCAAACAGTTATTTCTCCTCTTAAGCCCCACGGACCCGGTTCCGGGGCCGAAATCGCGTCATTTACAGGAAACGACGTCTAAGGAACCTTAATATTTAATAAACTATGAATATTTTATATCCATATAACGGGAAAAAACGAATTTAACTGATCTTTTTCATTTTTTTTCAAAAAAAAAACCACACAATGCTAACACTGACCCTCTGAATTAGCCCCGAGCATAAAATGCTAACCTATTACTGCACCGAAAATCACTCGTAGCTCCCTTATTACTTATCCTAGCTGCACATCCAACACATAGTTTATGATCGTGAAGACATCTAACGGTGCCCACCTCAACACTGAAAGATACAAAGTCGCGACGTTATCAACAAAAATGTACATCAAAACATGTGGCGCTAGGTAGCCTAAAACGCTAACATGGCTTACCTTGGTTTTGTCTCGTCAAAACTGGTCTTCAATGGCATTTAAACGATGCTGTAGTTAATCCATAGGTTAATATCCAATGTGGCTGTGTCCCCTTTGAAATGTTCTGATAATCTATAAGCAATAAAACTGCAATTCCGTTTTCAAATATCAGAGCAGGCCATTCCTACGCTCTGTAGCAAGATTGAATGTGCGAAGACGCAACCTTTTTTTAACATGAGTGTGTGCGGGATGATTTCCCTTGGATTTTATTGGCTCTAACGGTCAGGAAGAGATGTCACATGTCAAAATCGAAGAAGGGGGGCCAGAGATAAGGAAAATCCACCCAAATGCCCCCAGAAGAGTTTTCTTTTGCTAAATCTGTCTTAAAAAGGTCAAATATCACTTGTTTTGCATCAATCTTGATACAGGGTACTTATTATTTGTTGTACTTTGGATTCCTAAAGCTTTTAGTCTACTGACCCATCATCCAAGGTTAGTTTTCACTATAAGTAAAAAATATTTTTTGGACGGACACTATAATTTACAGTTTTTTACCATGTTCAATCTGAATTTTCTTTAAAATAAAAAACATCTATATTGATTCTGACTTTTCTACATCCAACTCACAGGTTTATCATTACTTTGAGAAAAAAGATTATTAATTTAACCCTTTTAGAAGGGAAGGTATGGTCATTTGTTCTGGGAATGCCATTTTCGAGCCTGAAACCTGAAAAACAGGCTCGGGGCTTAACAGGTTAAATGCAAGAAATTACTCAGCTGTTGAAAAACAACTTTTCAATGATTTTACCTAGAAATGGCAGGTTTGATATGGGCCTGTAATTGTTCATTACTGAAGCATCTAGATTATTCTTTTTTAAGAGCGGTTTAATGACTGCAGTTTTCAGAGCCTGTGGAAAAACACCTGAGTGAAGAGACTTGTTTACTATGTGAAGTAGATCTGAGGCCATGCAACGAAAAACATCTTTGAAAAATCCCGTTGGAATAATATCAAGGCAGCAGGAGGAGGATTTTAGAAGTTGTATAATGTCCTCTAGGTTTTTATCATTAATCTGATGGAACTGTGTCATGGTGTTTGAATTGATTTTAGGTGGACACAGAGACAACACATTTGCTGTACCTGATGCAGAGGCACTGACTGCTTGTCTGATTCTCTGAATGTTGTCAGTGAAGAAGGCAAAATCATTGCAGGCCCTGGTGGATAGAAGTTCAGAGGTTACTGAGGTTTGTTAGTCTATCGACGATAGCGAACAAGGCACGTGCGTTGTTTTTGTTTTTGGCAATTATGTCAGAGAAGAAAGACTGTCAGGCAAATTTCATTTCCAAATTATAAAAGCCAAGTCTCTCTTTATAGATTTCAAAATGAACTTGGAGATTTGTTTTTCTCCACCTACGTTCAGCTTTTCGACATTCTCTTTTTTCTGTTCTCACGGTAATGGCCTTTCTCCATGGAGATATTTTCTTGCCAGTCACTTCCATTAACCTAGTTGGAGCAATGGCATCTATAACATTTTTATTTTTGAATAAAAATGATCTACTAGCTCATTTACTGAGATGTTAGCAGGGGCAAGTGTGGAAGAAAAATTCCGAGTAAACATTTCCCTAGTATTTTCAGTTAAATATCGCTTTGTGGTTACCTCTTTTTGAACATTTGTGTGAACAGAAATATAGCTCTCAAATGAATGATCAGAGAGTGCAACATCAGTCACCACAACCTCAGAGATATTCAGACCCTTTTAGATCCTTAAGTCCAGAGTGTGCCCCTTATTGTGCGTGGGCTCCGTCACATGCTTAGTCAGTCCATAGTTATTAAGCCCCTCTGTCCTGGGGGTTGTCAACATGGATGTTAAAATCACCAACACTGACTCGATGGTCAAAACACACTATAGACAGCAGCTCAGTGAAGTCATCAAAAGAAGCTAAAAGAAGCTAACTCCCGCAGCCCTGGGGGGCCCCTACATTGATTGTGATGGCAGATGACAGGGTTTTGTTAACCTTCACAAGTTGCTCTCCACTGGTGAGGAAAGCGGCATACCAGTAAATCAGGTATGGATTTACTTCAATTTTGGCCATTTTTGACACCAAGATGTCTGCTTGGATTGTGTTGCTGCTGAGAAGTCTAGGAAGAGGGCTCTTGCATAGGTGTGACGTTGATCTAAATGTTTAGTAATTATTATATGAACCAGAGTAGCAACAGTACCACCCCCTTGCTTGTAGGCAAATTGGTATGGATCAAGTATGTCTTGTCCGTCACAATAGGTTTAGCTGAAGAGGTCATTCCTGTCATGGTTCTCATGGTGTCCCACACCTTTTTTGGCTGTGTGCCAGTTTTGATTCCCTCAATTTGACTTTCAGTTCTTTCTCTAAGTGCTCCCATAGCTATTTTCCTGGTTTTTATAACTTTTTTTAATGTCCTTAGTCACATATGATTCATTACTTGGATGGATTTGTATTTCTTCAGTGGGAACACAGAAGTTAATATAGTCTTTAGGGATGCTCCGATCGATCGGTCACAGATCAAGATCGGCCGATACTCACTCTCTACCGATCGATCGGTGCTCTCTAAACATGCCGATCGCGAGAGCCGATCGCGAGAGCCGATCACATGACGTAAAATACATGACACTTTTCTCTGTGTGCGGCAAAACAAGCTCGCCAGAATGGCTTCACCGGTCTGGCAGTATTATAACCTCTTAAACCCTGAGCCTGTTTTTCAGGTTTCAGGCTCGAAAATGCCACGAACACAACGAAGACTATATCTTCACTTCTAAAAGGGGTAAATTAATAATCCTTTCTCTCAAAGCAAGGTTACATCTGTGAGTTGGATGTAGAAGTGTCAGAATCAATATAGAATGGCTTCACCGGTCTGGCAGTATTTTAAGGTGTCCGCCGCACCGGTAAGCGGAGCGAAACACACAAGAGTTAGACCTAACACACTTTGTTATTTTATCTACCTCTGGAACTAGCTACACTAGATATACATATAAGATAGGGCTTTATTGTCTCCCTTAGGAGAAATTTGTATTGAGCATCGAGATAATACACATGAAACATTCGGGTCAATCATAGATACAGAACAGAGATCACATATCACATGGCAAAGAAACATACAGGTACAGCACTTTCCCTATTGCACATATCTCTATTGCACATACATAATCAAATATTGCACTTTTCCCTATTTTATTTATAAGGGCTGTCAAGTTAACGTGTTAACGCCACTAATTATTTTAACGCGATTAACGCATGTGTAGTTTTTTTCCTCGGCCGCCCCGTAGTTTCAGATCGCATCGAGTTTAAAATGCCATCTACAAGCTGATGCCGACAGCCCCGCTCCTGAGAGAGACCTTACGTGCATTGTTGTTGTTAGCATGTGGTGCTAGCTAGCTGCGCTAACGGATATAAGGAGCTGTTTAAATGAAAACAGAGGAGCGACATTTCGCCACAACTGCGCCGAGCACTTGACTTGATGCAGGAAGCCAGACAGCGGAACATTGTACGAGAAGTCAGCACGGATAGCGCAACATGATTGCAGCGTCCAGGCAGCTCCCGTTCGAGCATATGCCTTGAGTTGTACATAGCTCCAACGATCCATCTCACACACACACACACACACACACACACACACACACACACACACACACACACACACACACCATTTGTATTGTATGAGAGGTTCCAGGTTGAATTGAGGCGAATATTTGCGATTAAATATTTGAATCGACTGACAGCCCTAGTATTCATACACAAATCAATATTGCACTTTCCCTAATGCACCTATGCATAGTGTCCGTCAAATTGCACATATCCCTATTGTGTCCATACCTATTTACACATAATGCACTTCCCCTATTTAACCTTCTCGATTGCACATACTACACTGTAAACATTGCACCTCCCAACAACTCCTAACTAGGGTTGGGTACCGAGAACCGGTTCCGGTTCTGAACCGGTTCCAACATTTCGATTCCAACGGCATCATTTAGAAATGTGAATTTCGGTTCCGCTTTTCGATGCCTGAGGAAATGTTTCTCGCCGCTATCCGTAGCCTATTGTATGACTACGGCGGGGCGGGAAATGTAGCGTTGTACCCACACTTCCTACAGCGTAACCTGGGACCAGGGCCGGCCCGTCGCACTGGCGTTATAGATGTTCGCCTAGGGCGCCAGATCTGAGAGGCGCTCCGCTGGCAGCTCTGGGGGGGAAAACAAATGTTTTGACCGTTGGTGCTCATCCTAATTTTCGGCCTTGATGTAACAACATTCATAATTAAATAAATGTAACACCCTTTTCACCCCGTTACACGTTTCATTCGCCCTGTACCATGGGCGCTGCAAGTGATGATAATGGGGGATGTTGGCTTATCTGGCGCCCGCAGCTCACAGCCAAAGTGCGAGGGAGAAAGGGAGGGGGCACCGGTTCCGGCGCTGTTGTTATTAGCATCTGGTGCTAGCTGCTCTAACGGAAGAAGATGTTTCTACAATGATGTGGAGGGAGAGTCTTCTCCAGTCCAGTCAGACTGAGTGGCTGATAACTACAGCTCAGTGAGGTAAAGGACTTGGATAGTTCACTTTAGTCTAAATTATCGCAGTGGGTCTCAAACGTTTTGATCACAATTTATGTAAACACATATTTCCAAGGCACTCCTTTATAATTATTGGGATAAAACAGGTTTGAAATCATTCCAATGTCTACTATAGGACAGTAAACGTTTTAAACTGGAGAGATAAAAAAATATGCATAAATAAAATAGTAAAATAAGATGTTAATGAACAACAAAAATAAAATACGTTACATGGCTATGGGTTATTGGTTATGCTCACATACTTATTTAATTATTAAAATGTAAACCGATCTTTTTCATATGGGTGTTTAGAGTTGTACCCCCTAGATCTAGTCTCTAGTAATTCTGCCTAAAGTGCACCAGATTGAAGCATTTTGCTTTAAAATGTTCAAACATTACATTGCATTTAGCTGACGCTTTTATCCAAAGCGACTTACAATAAGTACATTCGACCAGGAAGACACAACCTTGAAGAAAACAGAATCATATAAGTACATCAGGTATCATAGAGCCAAACATTTCAAGTGCTACTCAGCTGGCTATAGATAAGCCAGTCCTATATTAGTATAAGTGCTCTGTTAGCAGTTCTTTGTTAGTAATTCTATCGCTCGAAGTGGAGTCGAAAGAGATGAGTTTTCAGTCTGGAAGGTGTGTAAGCTTTCTGCTGTCCTGATGTCAATGGGGAGCTCATTCCACCATTTTGGAGCCAGGATAGCAAACCCACCTGTTTTTGCTGATGGGAACTTGGGTCCCCCTCGCAGCGAGGGTGCAGCGAGTTTGGTAATCTATATCTTCTGCCCTCGGGCAGAAGGTATAGATTACCAAACTGTAAA
Source organism: Harpagifer antarcticus (assembly GCA_902827135.1). Classification (NCBI taxonomy): domain Eukaryota; kingdom Metazoa; phylum Chordata; class Actinopteri; order Perciformes; family Harpagiferidae; genus Harpagifer; species Harpagifer antarcticus. The sequence goes on along the minus strand of CADEHL010001229.1, from coordinate 502,381 downwards.
TTGCAACTGGGGTCGCATTTGATTTTACGGCCTTGCTTTCTCACCATCTCCTCAAATATCTCCTGAAGAGAGGATGGTGGAAGCATGCCAATTATTTTTCCAGCCCTTTTTATCAAGCTCTGGAGTTGTGATTTAGATTTAACTGACAAGTTACCAAACCATGTCGTGATGCCATAACGAATAGTAGACTAAATTGCTGCCCTGTAGAACATTAACATGATACATGTATCCACTCCATGAACCCTGAGCCTACGCAGAAAATGCAGGCACTGGCCTATCTTTGAGCATACCTAATCCACCTGATGGGCCCAGCCTAACTGAGCATCAAAAATAAATCCCCAAATATTTAAAACGTGTAACCTGCTCAACTCCCTCCCTGTTGATAAGGATGGGGCTGTGATCACCTACTGACTTGGGGTCAAAGATAATTGTTTTTTTAACATTTAACACCAGGTTGTGCGCCTCACACCACTTCACGACCTCTTCAATCTCAAGTTTATACATAGAAATGTTGGAGTCTCTAGTCAGTAGACTAAGTATGGCTGTGTCATCAGAGAGCTTTATAATGTGGTTGTGTGTGTGCTGACTCCTACACTAATTTGTGTAGAGTGTGAAGAGAAGAGGAGAGCTAACGCAGCCTTGTGGTGCCCCTGTGCTTATGACCTGTGTGTCAGAGAGGGTCGAGTTTACTTTCACCTGCTGCTGTCTTTCAGTTAGGAAGGAGTGATACCATCTGATTAAGTAAGGGTTCACATCCATCTGTTTGAGCTTTTTTAACATAATTTGGGGAAGAATAGTATTAAAAGCTGAGCTAAAGTCCATCAACATTAATCAAGCATAAGCTAAAGGATCTTCCAGGTGTTTTAGAATAAAGTGAGTTGTAGAGGTCAGAGCATCATCTGTACCTCTACCATCGCTGTACGCAAACTGGTAGGGGTCCAAGAGGTGTTGCACCTCAGTTTGAAGGTTCCCTACAATAATCGGTTCTTGTGACTTCATAACTATTGAGGTCAAAGTCTGAATTCTGAAGTCGTTGTTGTCATGTGGGCATGGTTTTTTTGCAACTGGTATGATGACAGCTTTCTTCCATATTTGAGGGATGCTTCCCGAGTCAGCAGAGAGCTGGAATAATGGACTCCAGGCAGGGGTGAGCTCGTCTGCAAACGTTTTCAGCAGGAGTGCCGAAATACCGTCAGGCCCACTGGCCTTCTTAGTATGCAGTTGTTTGAAAACCCTGGCCACAGCACTATCATCAATTATTCTTCTTCTATTGTGTATTGGGTCACAGGTTAAAGAGGTTGACAAGTTATTACATGCATCAATGTTAGAAGCAGAATTAATATCAAAACGTTTGTAGAAGTTAAGTTAATTTGCTTTGTTAAGCTCATCCAGAACATGCATCTCCCTCTTGCCGGAGTTCAGATTTGTAATTTCTTTAACAGAGTCCCACAGATCTTTCGAGTTCTTGGTTGAGAAAGCCTGTCGGACACTCAGACTATGTTGCTCTCGGGCTTCTTTAAGTTTCCGCTTTAGTTCTCTTTGAGCTGATCTCAGTTGTTTTGCATCGTTCTTTTGAAAAGCGATATTTCTTCGTCGGATTTACCGATGAGATGTAGTCTTTATTGTTTGGATATATCCTAATGGTCTTTTTTGGCACAACAGTATCGACACAAAAAGAATGTAGTCTGTGATGATATATATAAGTCGTCATGAACACATCTGTCCATCAGACAGAGTGTTGCTGTGCCTCCTGTCATCATTAATGGACTTCTCTTTAAAATGACCGCTCACAGGAGAGGAGTTCTCATTTCTCTAACCGCCTGCTGCTTCCCCTCCTCTCCTCAGTTCCCCTCCTCAGTCCTCCGCTTGCATCTCCTGTGGGCGGGACTAAGTATCGAGGATAGGAGTCGAGGAGGGCAAATTTGAGTATTGAGAAACCTCTATTGGCTCCTTTATCATTAACAAAGCATTTGTCCAGGATATTGTCTTTCCTGCTGTGATCCCTAACATACAGCTGGAACCCAGGAACACAGTCTCCAGGCGACATTGCTTCATGTCCCAGAGCACTATTGCCAGTGCATCGGTGGCTGAATTGTAGCTCGTGAACAGTGTCCTCTGCCGCTGGGAGGCACGTAAACAACAAACAGTAAAATACACCCGAATTCTCTAGGCAGATAAAAGGGTCTTAACGTCTTGCCGAGAATTTCTACGTTGGGATCACAGGTTTTACATTTGACTGAGTATGATCGGCACCACAGATCATTAATATACACACAAATACTGCCTCCTCTGGTTTTCCCCGAGTTCGCGTCACTGTCTGCTCGAACAAGGGTGAATCCGGGTACTTCAAAGAGAGATTCAGGCTTTGTAGATTGTAGCCAACTTTCCGTGAAACATAATAAAGAGGCCTCAAGAAATTCATGACAGTACCTTGTGTATGTCCTTAGTGTGTCCACGTTGTTGCTCAATGAGCGCAGGTTTGTGAGAATGATGGATGGAAGTGGTGGCCGGCTGAATCTCTGCCGTAGGCGATTCTGAACGCCTCCCCTCCTTCCTCATCTCTTTTTCCTGGTATTTCTAAGCGGCTCCCGAGGGATTTCATCCAATATCGAAGAGCACAGGTGGCTTGGTGTATTCGTAGGAAGCCGATCGCATTGTAGCTCTAGCATAGCCTCGCTATGTAGCAGCGTAGAGGCCGGGGCTCCTCGCCATACCTGTTCGTGTTGTCACTCAGGTGTGTCTTGGAAAGTTGAATGGCCAGACATGGTCTGCAGAAGGCAATTGTAATCCACAGGATCAAAAGTCTCAAGTTACTGGGGTGAGAGTCAAGCAAGTCAAGTCCTACGAAATCCTGATGAATAACCCCAGTTTCCGCATTTAAATCAGTTAAAAGACTGGTTATGAAACTAGGGTTTTATTTTCAACATTAACAACAATGGAGAGTGGGGCTCTGAAATCATAAAACAGGCAATAGGGGGAATAATTGGGCAGTTGCACGTGTGTATAGAGTTGCGCGTGGTTAAAACGTAGCAGCCTGCGGTCGCTCGTTAGCTGTTCTAATGAAGGTAAACACAGTGAAGGCACAGCTCTTTGCAGCTGGTGCTGCTCTTCTGAGTTACACGTTACTGCCTCCTGGTGCTGCAGAGATTTCATGAAGTGAAGGAGGTTTTCCTTCTATAAAACAGCTGTGGGCAGCAGATACTGTGAGTCACAGACATGAATACATAGGTCAAGGCAGACTGGTTCACAGACTCTCCTGTTTTGCCGATCTGGTGCTTGAACAAATAACTCTACACCCCTGGCCGAAATGTCCCTTAAATGAAGTCCGAGTTTGAAATGTATCTCAAATAATGTATGTATTTCCCCACATAAACATAACAGTTTGCAATGAAACGGTTGTCTCCTGTGCGCTCCCCTACTTTCTCCCCTTTTTTTTTTTTTCATTGCCCTCTAGGGGCAATGCAAATATTTTATTTTAAAAAGTAAAGTCCTTTTTAGTCATCTGTCTCAAGCCTAAGTCAAGTCTCAAGTCATGAATTCAAAGTCAAGTCGAGTCTTTTATCAATGTTAGTCAAGCAAGTTTCAAGTCAAAAAATATGCGAGTCATGTCATGTGACTCGAGTCCCCCACCTCTGGTATATATTTTGGGTAGAATATTGCTGTATTACTTTATCAAATATAATAAACACAAACGGTTGATAAGTAGTATTTTGTTAACTCAAGGTTTATATTAAGTGAGTTTTTATTGTGTTAACTTGTGTATTTATGCTTTTTAGATTGACTTTCTCTCTTTCTTTATCCCTCTGTTCTAGAAACCGAAAGGAAGAGAGAGACGTCACAGCTGTCAGCAACGTGACAAATCCTTTACAGCATCCGGAAATGTAATGAGCCACCTGCATATTCACACTGGAGAGAAACCGTATAGCTGTGAAGAGTGTGGGAAAACGTTCACTACATCAGGTGCTCTCAAAATACATCAACGTATTCATACTGGAGAAAAACCTTACAGCTGTGAAGAGTGTGGGACAACTTTCACTACATCAGGTAATCTCAAAAAACATCACCGTATTCACACTGGAGAAAAACCGTACTGGTGTGAAGAGTGTGGGACAACTTTCACTAGATCAGATAATCTCAAAACACATCAACGTATTCATACTGGAGAAAATCCTTACAGCTGTGAAGAGTGTGGGACAACTTTCACTACATCAGGTAAACTCAAAACACATCAAGTATTCATACTGGAGAAAAACCTTACTGCTGTGAAGAGTGTGGGAAAACGTTCACTACATTATCTAATCTCAAAAAACATCACCGTATTCACACTGGAGAAAAACCGTACTGGTGTGAAGAGTGTGGGACAACTTTCACTCAGTCAGGTGATCTCAAAACACATCAAGTATTCATACTGGAGAAAAACCGTACTGGTGTGAAGAGTGTGGGACAACTTTCACTACATCAAGTCATCTCAAAACACATCAACGTATTCATACTGGAGAAAAACCGTACTGCTGTGAAGAGTGTGGGAAAACGTTCACTTCATCAAGTAATCTCAAAAAACATCACCGTATTCACACTGGAGAAAAACCGCACTGGTGTGAAGAGTGTGAGAAAACGTTCACTACATCAAGTGATCTCAAAAAACATCACCGTATTCACACTGGAGAAAAACCGTACTGGTGTGAAGAGTGTGGGAAAATGTTCACTACATCAGGTGCTCTCAAATCACATCTTCGTGTTCACACACTCTTAAAACCATAGTGGTGGTAAGAGTGTGGGAACACTTTTTCTTAAAGTATTCACCTTGTGAGTTCAAAGACCAAACTAAGGCGATACGCAGGGTTGGCAGCATGTCCTTTACCCCCGCTCCTCAACGACGCCCACCAAAATCACTGCAGAGACGCGCACCATCTCCCCCGTCTTCATCACCATGCCTACGTCAACCACCCCCCCCCCCTGGCAGCATGTCCTCTACCCCCGCACCATCTCCCCCGTCTCCATCACCGTGCCTACGTTAACCACCTCCCCTCCCTTCAAGAAAGCATCTGCAGTCTCCGAAGCCTGATAAGGATGTGTGTGTACAAAACGCAACAAACTCTTACTGATATCTGCTGGGTCCAGGCTCAAGGGCGTATGGCACTCTCAACTCTTTCCAGGAAATGCCAGGGCCCTGCCTGCCAGTAGCTTTGCCGATATCTGTGTTGATAGGTAACAGATTAAGAGCGGTGAAACATCTTAGATACAGGAAGCGCTCAAACGTTTGTGTGAGTTTATCTAATTTAGCAGTGATTCCATGTCAGCCACAGCTTGTTACAAAAAACATGACTGATAGTGTGTTTAACAAACTTAAACTAGCTTTATTAAATGTCAGGTCTTTGGCAGGAAAAACATTTTTAATCAATGATTTTATCACTGAGCAAAATCTTGATTTTATGTTTTTAACGGAAACATGGATTGAACAAAATAACAGTGCAGCTGTTCTTATCGAATCAACCCCTCCCAACTTTAGTTTTATGAGTCAGGAAAGTATGCATAAGAGAGGTGGAGTTGCTATTTTGTTCAATGATTCCATTCAATGCAGGAAGACATCTTATGGGATCTTTGCTTCTTTTGAATATGTGGCCCTTCAGCTGAAATGCTCTTCTCGAGCTCTGTTCCTAAATATCTATAGACCACCCAAATACTGTGCAAGCTTTTATGATGACTTTACTGAACTGCTGTCTATAGTGTGTATTGACTTTGACCGTTTAGTCATTGTTGGTGATTTTAACATCCATGTTGACAACCCCCAGGACAGAGGGGCAAAAGAACTGTTTTGTGTTCTTGATAGCCATGGACTGACTCAGCATGTGACGGAGCCCACGCACAATAAGGTGCACACTCTGGACTTAATTATTTCAAAGGGTCTGAATATCTCCAAGGTTGTGGTGACTGATGTTGCGCTCTCTAAGGTAAAGGAAGTGACTGGGAAGAAAATATCTCCATGGAGAAAGGCCATGACCGTGAAAACAGAATAAATAGTGTCGAAAAGCTGAATGTAGGTGGCGAAAAACAAATCTCCAGGTTCACTTTGAAATCTATAAAGAGAGACTTGGCCTTTATAATTTGGAATTGAAAAACGCATGACAGTCTTTCTTCTCTGACATCATTACCAAAAACAACGCACGTGCCTTGTTTGCTACCGTCGACAGACTAACCCCCCAGTGTCAGTAGCCTCTGAATTTCTATCCACCAGGGCATGCAATGATTTTGCCTCCTTTTTCACTGACAAAATTCAGAAAATCAGACAAGCAGTCAGTGCCTCTGCATCAGGAACAGCAAATGTGTTGTCCCTATGTCCACCTAATATCAATTGAAACACCATGACACAATTCCATCAGATTAATGATAAAAACCTAGGGGACATTATTCAACTTCTGAAATCCTCCTCCTGCTGCCTTGATATTATTCCAACAGGATTTTTCAAAGATGTTTTTCGTTGCATGGCCTCAGATCTACTTCATATAGTAAACAAATCTCTTCACTCAGGTATTTTTCCACAGGCCCTGAAAACTGCAGTCATTAAACTGCTCTTAAAAAAGAATAACCAAATGCTTCAGTAATGAACAATTACAGGCCCATATCAAACCTGCCATTTCTAGGTAAAATCATTGAAAAGTTGTTTTTCAACAGTTGAGTAATTTCTTGCATTTAAATAGTTGTTTCGATGTGTTCCAGTCAGGCTTTCGTCCAAACCACAGCACTGAGACTGCTCTTGTAAAGGTCTTCAATGACATCCACTTAAACACAGACAGTGGCAGAACTTCAGTGTTAGTATTATTATATCTCAGTGCTGTGTTTGACACTGTTGACCACAGCATATTACTAGATCGACTGGAAAACTGGATGGGACTTTCGGAAACAGTTCTAAATTGGTTTGAATCCTACTTAAAGGACAGAAACCACTTTGTTTCTATAGGTAAATACACATCTGAGTTGACAAATATGACATGTGGGGTACCTCAAGGCTCCATCTTGGGGCCTCTTCTCTTTAACATCTACATGCTACCACTGGCTCAGATAATGAAAAACAACATAAGTTACCATAGCTATGCGGATGACACACAAATTTACGTAACAATTTCACCAGGAGACTATGCTCCAATTCAAACACTGAGTAAGTGCATTGAACAAATCAATGACTGGATGTGTCAGAACTTTCTCCAATTAAACAAAGATAAAACTGAGGTAATGGTTTTTGGAGCCAAGGCAGAACGTATGAAAGTTAGCGCTGAGCTTCAGTCTGCAATGTTCAAAACAACAGAGCCAGAAATCTAGGTGTAGTCATGGACTCTGACCTGAGTTTCAACAGTCACATTAAAACAGTTACTAAATCAGCCTACTATCACCTAAAGAATTTATCTAGGATTAAAAGACTAATGTCGCAGCAGGATTTGGAAAAACTTGTCCATGCTTTTATCTTCAGTAGACTGGACTACTGCAATGGTGTCTTCACAGGTCTCACTAAAAAATCTATTAGGAAGCTGCAGCTAATTCAGAACGCTGCTGCTCGAGTCCTCACTAACACTAAGAAAGTGTATCACATCACTCCTGTTCTGAAGTCTTTACACTGGCTTCCTGTGTGTCAAAGAATAGATTTCAAAATACTGCTGCTGGTTTATAAAGCAAAAGGCCCAAAATACAATTCTGACCTCCTGCTAAATTATGAACCATCCAGATCTCTCAGGTCTTCAGGGACTGGTCAGCTTTCTGTCCCCAGAGTCAGAACTAAACATGGTAAAGCAGGGTTCAGTTATTATGCTCCAAATATCTGGAACAAACTCCCAGAAACCTGCAGGTCCGCTGCAACTCTGACTACTTTTAAATCCAGACTAAAGACTTTTCTTTTTGCCGCTGCTTTTAATTAAACTATTCACATCTTAAACTGCACTGTAACTTTTATCCATGTATTTTTTTTTTTTTATGTTTATTTTATTATCTTATCTTTTTAATGACTGATTTTATATGCCATTGTTTTAATGTCTTTCGTTTTTTGTAAAGCACTTTGAATTGCCTTGTGTTGAAAGGTGCTATATAAATAAACTTGCCTTGCCTTGCCTTAAAGTCCTTGAGCGAGTTTCACTGTTTATTAATCTGCCGAGTAGTTTCTCCAATAAAATGTTGTGACTTTAAACTTTGGGATGTTTTTGATAGTTCCTGTTGAGTTAGCAGTCTGTTCTGGTCTAAAAGAACCAATGATTCATGTATCTAGAACACATTTACGATGTTTTCAGTTTGATCCTATTCTCTTGTTAAAATGATCAGGCTACCAAAAATAAAATGGCCTTAGAAACAGACTCACAACCCTGCATATCTGTTGTGTTTTGCAGCATATTATAAACATGTCATTCCCTTATTTTCAAATACCACAGGTTGTGTAGTGATGTATTTGAGGTGTACCGTCAAATCAAATAAAATCAAAGTTTATTTATAAAGCACATTTAAAAGCGATTTTTGGTCGGGCCAAAGTGCTGTACATGTAATAAATACTACAATCACATAAAAACACATTACTACAATCATAATAAATTACAACAGATATATAAAAAAACACAGGGAAATGTCAGGAGTCGTGCTCCGCTCAGACTAAAAGGCCAGGGAGAAGAAGTGTGTTTTAAGAGTAGATTTAAAAATCTCTAGGGTCTGGGCCGACCTCACATGGAGGGGCAGAGTGTTCCAGAGCCTGGGGCCAGCTGCTGCGAAGGCTCGGTGCCCTCGGGTTTTGAGCCTGGTCTTGGGCACTATCAGCAGCAGCTGGTCAGCAGACCTTAAAGCTCTGGCTGGGGTGTAGCGCTGGAGGAGTTGAGCTATATAAGCTGGAGCCAGCCCATTTAGTGCTTTAAAAACAAATAAAAGGAGTTTAAAATAAATTCTGAACCGAATTGCAAGCCATTGCAGTGAGGCCAGAATTGGGATGATGTGGTCACGCTTTTTGTGGCCAGTCAGAAGACGTGCAGCTGCGTTCTGCACTAGCTGCAGGCGTTTAATTGAGGCCTAGTCCATACCCATGCACAGAGCGTTGCAGTAGTCCAACCTCGAGGTAACAAAGGCGTTAATAACCCTTTCCAGGTCTTTAAAAGATAAAAACGACTTGGTCTTGGCCAATTGTCGTATTTTAAAAAAGCAGGTTTTGACTACGCTGCTGACCTGCTTATCGAATTTAAAAGCGCTATTGAAGGTCACTCCAAGGTTCGTGACAGAGGGGAGAATATCAATCTAGGAGGCTGGAGGTTGGGGTCCAAAAAAGATAACCTCAGTCTTGCTCTCATTGAGGTTGAGGAAATGTTGGCTCAGCCAGGATTTGATCTCTGCTAAGCAGTCTATCAATAGCTGTAATGAGTTGACATTTGAATTGAGTGGCAGATAGATCCGTACATCGTCGGCGTAGCAGTGGAAGGGGATATTGTGGTTTGTGAGAATTGAACCTATGTACAGTAGAAAAAGGAATGGGGCCCAGAATCGACCCTTGGGGAACCCCACAGGTAAGAGGGGCTTTGGCAGAGGAGAAGGCACCTAGCTGCACAGCGAAGCTACAGTCTGTCAGGTATGACCTGAAGTATGCAAGGGCAGAGCCTGTGATGCCAGCGGACTGTTCAATCCGTGACAACAGGATGCTATGGTCCACAGTGTCGAAGGCAGCAGTCAGGTCTAACAGCACCAGGACAGCTGGGCTACCTGAGTCGGCGGCTAGGAGCAGATCATTAAAAACTCTTAAAAGAGCTGTTTCAGTGCTGTGCATGGGTTTGAAGCCAGACTGAAACTTTTCATGGATGCCATGCATGGTTAAAAAAGACTGCAGCTGGGCATAGACTACTCGCTCCAGGGCTTTAGATAAAAAAGGTAGCTGGGAGATGGGCCTACAATTTGCGAGAATGGAAGGGTCGAGATTTTTCTTTTTAAGTAGTGGCTGCACCACGCCATGTTTGAAGGCAGCTGGGACACATCCTGAGCTAAGAGAGGTATTTATAAGTAACAAAATACTTGTTCCAAATGATTCGAAAACATCTCTGAGAAGGCGAGAGGGAATGCTGTCTGAGGTGCAGTTTGTCGGCCGCAGGTGCATGACTACATCCGAGAGAGAAGAGAGGGATACAGGCTCAAAGTGGTCGAGGACAGCAGCGAACAGAAAAGGAGCAGAAAAGGAGCAGGATCTGGGGTAGCACTAGTGTGGGCTAGCCTAAGAGCAGATACTTTTTCAATAAATAATGTAAGAAACTTATCACAGAGAGTAGTCGATGGCACAATTGGAGAAACATCACAGGGATTAATGATCGAGTTGATGACATTAAAAAGAACCTGAGGTTTATGGCTGTTTTTGGAGATTAACAGAGAAATGTGCTCCGTTTTGGCTGCTTTGACTGCCGTCTGGCACGAGTACAGTCATTGAGCCATGGCTCTGAGAGAACTTTGGTGCGTCTAAGTGCAAAAGGAGCAATAGAATCCAGTATTAGGGTACATGTCGAGTCAAACATGGAGATAAGCTCATCAGCACTAAAAACACAGTTCACCTCTAATTTACAGATCGGAGAAGCATTAAAAACATCAGAGAACTGTGAGGCAGTCAAGAGGTTAATTGAACGCACACAACGCGCAGGGGCACGTGATTCGACTCCTGTGGAAGGGATCGAGGTTGTAAACAGAACCGGTAAATGGTCTGAGATACGCGTTGCTGCACATATTTCATCCACAGAGACAGACAGTCCAAACGATAATACTAAGTCCAAAGTGTGTCCTTTTTCGTGTGTTGGGCCAGCCACGGACTGAATGAGACCGAAAGAATCAAGGAGATTTAAAAAGTCTCGCAACACACACGTGGACATTGAAGTCTCCGGAGACCAAAACACGATCCTATTTCACCATGATCCCGGTGTCCACATCGCAGACCTGAAGCCGTGCAGTCAATGTATGCGAAGTGTTCAGGACCTTGGTCTCTGAGACTCAAAAAAGCCTTTCTCGCCTACCTGTCCACTTTGCATGCCTGAGATCCTGCAGGCATTTCTCAAAGATGGTGTGGCACATAGGGAGGTGCAATCTCCTGATGAGACTGTATTATAGTGGAAATCTGCAACCCTAGGAAACAAGATAACATTAGGATAATCAGTTTATACAACCCATGTGAAAATCTAACCACTGATATATTTAAAGAAAAAGCAGGCAATAAACATAGGAAGGAAGTTTGGTGTGGTGATTTCAATGCACACAACAGTCTATGGGGCAGCAACCATACAGACAGTAACGGAAATACAGTGGAAGAAATGCTGGAGGAAAGAACACTAGTATGCCTTAATGATGGACATGGCACAAGAGTAGATGTAGTATTCATTTATTTGTCCCCGAGGGGAAAATGGGTTGCAGCACATCACAAAGGCATTTAAAAAAGATAAGACAATAGAATCTAAATGTTTTGCAAATTATTTGGCGGCAAATATTGAGTTTACATTTACACCCTTTAATATTTTACTCTGGCTTTTAGATTAAGACCGCACACGGTTAATAAATACATATTTTTTAAAGTCAATCAAGGAGTAAACTTAATTTAAGGTGTTTGAAGAGTAGATTACAAATACAATTTCTTTTGTAAAAAAATATTGCCACAAAAAAAGGGCGGCTCAACACGCACAACATGAAATGGGAAATAATTAGCTCTAAGGAAGAGTGGGATCAAAGGAACTATAACTATTCCATGTTGTGTTTTTGGTTGTCAACCTATTTTTGTTTGTGAAATGTTGAAGGGATCCTACTGACTGTATCTTTATTTCTCCTGTTATTGTTTCTGTCTGAGATGGGAATGTCATCTCCTATATATTATTGTCATCTCCTATATAATATTAATATGCTTCAAAATGTAACTGACAGAGAGCAGTGCTTTTGTCCTGTGTTTTTACACTGGGCCCATGGATTTGATTTTATTTCAAGATTTTTAATGACGTCGCTAAACTCCTTGAAAAGGTCCTCTTCCTTTTCTCCAAGGCACACGACAAGGCAGCGGATGGCTATAGTTCTCTGCGTACTTCAATTGTATTGTGCTATTTTTGAAAAAAGAGAAATTACCAAGGCAAGGCAAGTTTATTTCTATAGCACCTTTCAACACAAGGCAATTCAAAGTGCTTTACAAAAAACGAAAGACATTAAGCATTTAAAATCAGTCATTAAACCTAAATGAATATATTCTGAACTGCCAACAACTTGCATTTCAATGACAACTCTAAATAACGATCCTACCTCAAGAAGCATGTCCTTGATCTGCTTCACGAGATTCATTTTGAATAAAGAGCGATATCACAATAGTAACCAAAGTATTTGTACTCTCACAGTAGCCTCTACTTTGTATCCTCTCACAGAACTATCCACAGTTCAAAGGCTGCTAAGTTTGGTCAAACCGCAATTTGCCTATACAGTGCAACTACAAGGCCATCTACTGTATTTGAATGACAACAGATGACACTCACCTTAAAATGTCCTTTGTATATTTCTATTTGTCTTAACTGTGGGAACTTGTCCCGGCATGTTAAGTGGGAGTGGACTTGAAATCCTTAACTCAAGGTGTAGAACAATTAAGTTATCAAGTCAATTGCATTACTTACTACAACTTGAATTTAGTTTTAAGTAAATTAACGCAGAAATCAGAGTTCAAATTACACACAATATTAAGTTGATGTAATTACCAACATTATTAGGTCAACACAACTTATAAATTAATGTTTGCAACTTAAAATGTTTATCTAAATCAATTAACTCACATTTTTATCTTGCAACCATGCATTTCATTAAGTGGATGTGAAAGGTCGCCTGAATTCGTTTTTAGAGTGTGTGGAGGGAAATGAACAGGTGGATATTCTGGCCAAACAAACACTCAGAAGTATGAACATAGACATAGAAGTTCCACTCAGCAAAGCGGAGGTTGAAACATTCATACAGAAATATGCACAAACAGCATGGCAAGATCATTGGGACCTTAGTGATACAGGAAGACATCTTTATAAAATGCAAAGGTACAGTGGGGCAAAAAAGTATTTAGTCAGCCAATTGTGCAAGTTCTCCCACTTAAAAAGATGAGAGGCCTGTAATTTTCATCCTAGGTACACTTCAACTATGAGAGACAGAATGGGGGAAAAGAATCCAGGAAATCACATTGTAGGATTTTTAATGAATGAATTGGTAAATTCCTCGGTAAAATAAGTATTTGGTCACCTACAAGCAAACAAGATTTCTGGCTCTCACAGACCTGTAACTTCTTCTTTAAGAGGCCTCCTCTGTCCTCCACTCGTTAACTGTATTAATGGCACTTGTTTGAACTCGTTATCAGTATAAAAGACACCTGTCCACAACCTCAAACAGTCACACTCCAAACTCCACTATGGCCAAGATCAAAGAGCTGTCAAAGGACACCAGAAACAAAATTGTAGACCTGCACCAGGCTGGGAAGACTGCATCTGCAATAGGTAAGCAGCTTGGTGTGAAGAAATCAACTGTGGGAGCAAGTATTAGAAAATGGAAGACATACAAGACCACTGATAATCTCCCTCGATCTGGGGCTCCACGCAGGATCTCACCCCGTGGGGTCAAAATGATCACAAGAACGGTGAGCAAAGATCCCAGAACCACACGGGGGGACCTAGTCAATGACCTGCAGAGAGCTGGGACCAAAGTAACAAAGGCTACCATCAGTAACACACTACGCCGCCGGGGACTCAAATCCTGCAGTGCCAGACGTGTCCCCCTGCTTAAGCCAGTACATGTCCAGGCCGTCTGAAGTTTGCTAGAGAGCATTTAGATGATCCAGAAGAGGATTGGGAGAATGTCATATGGTCAGATGAAACCAAAATAGAACTTTTTGGTAAAAACTCAACTAGACGTGTTTGGAGGAGAAAGAATGCTGCATCCAAAGAACACCATACCTACTGTGAAACATGGGGGTGGAAACATCATGCTTTGGGGCTGTTTTTCTGCAAAGGGACCAGGACGACTGATCCGTGTAAAGGAAAGAATGAATGGGGCCATGTATCGTGAGATTTTGAGTGACAACCTCCTTCCATCAGCAAGGGCATTGAAGATTGAACGTGGCTGGGTCTTTCAGCATGACAATGATCCCAAACACACCGCCCGGTCAACGAAGGAGTGGCTTCGTAAGAAGCATTTCAAGGTCCTGGAGTGGCCTAGCCAGTCTCCAGATCTCAACCCCATAGAAAATCTTTGGAGGGAGTTGAAAGTCCGTGTTGCCTAGCGACAGCCCCAAAACATCACTGCTCTAGAGGAGATCTGCATGGAGGAATGGGCCAAAATACCAGCAACAGTGTGTGAAAACCTTGTGAAGACTTACAGAAAACGTTTGACCTCTGTCATTGCCAACAAAGGGTATATAACAAAGTATTGAGATGAACTTTTGTTATTGACCAAATACTTATTTTCCACCATAATTTGCAAATAAATTCTTTAAAAATCAGACAATGTGATTTTCTGGATTATTTCCCCCCATTCTGTCTCTCATAGTTGAGGTATACCTAGGATGAAAATTACATTTTTTTAAGTGGGAGAACTTGCACAATTGGTGGCTGACTAAATACTTATTTGTCCCACTGTATGTGGGGGATGGAAGGAAGGTGGGGTTTAAAAGAAGGGAGGAAAATGTCATTTCTCGGATGAGAATAGGTCATACAGGTCTCAATCATACTTTAAGTATAATAGGAAAGCATCCAACCGGAAAGTGTATACACTGTAGACTACTGCAACTCCCTCCTGGCTGGTCTGCCTGCATGTGCCATCCGACCTTTGCAGCTCATCCAGAATGCAGCGGCTCGTCTGGTCTTCAACCTTCCAACATTTTCCCACACCACTCCGCTCCACCGCTCCCTCCACTGGCTTCCGGTAACTGCTAGAATCCACTTCAAGACACTGGTACTTGCGTACCATGCTGTGAATGGATCTGGCCCTTACTACATCCAGGACATGGTTAAACTGTACACCCCACGTGCACTCCGCGCCGCATCAGCCAAACGACTCGCTGCACCCAAGTTCCCATCAGCAAAAACACGTGGGTTTGCTATCCTGGCTCCAAAATGGTGGAATGAGCTCCCCATTGACATCAGGACAGCAGAAAGCTTACACACCTTCAAGCGCAGACTGAAAACTCATCTCTTTCGACTCCACTTCGAGCGATAGAATTAATAACAAAGCACTTATATACTAATATAGGACTGGCTTATCTATAGCCAGTTGAGTAGCACTTGAAATGTTTGGCTCTATGATACCTGATGTACTTATATGATTTTGTTTTCTTCAAGGTTGTGTCTTCCTGGTCGCTTTGGATAAAAGCGTCAGCTAAATGTAATGTAATGTAGCCAGCCAGAAACTGTTGAGCATGTTTTACTGCTTTGCAGGAAATATAGTACTCAGAGAAATGTGCTTTTCCACACACTGAAGAAAGCAACATTCCATGACTTGTCGCTATCAGGGCTGTTAGGGAAAACATCAGGCAATATGTTTTGTGAGATTATTACATTTCTAAGAGAAATTGATTAATTTAAAATAATCTAGAGTTTTGGTTCTTTGTTTTGTTTGTTTTGTTTATTGTTTTCTGCTTAGTCTCTTGTCCACACTCCGGTCCAGTTGGTGGCGGTAATGCACCTACAAGTTGGTTTGCCAACTGCCAATAAACACGGAAGGAGAAGAAGAAGAAGAAGAAGAAGAAAAACCGAGAGAAGAAGAAGAAGAGTGGATTAAAAACACGCAGAGGTTTCATTAAGTGTATTTACACCTGTTAGCTTAGCGTACAGTTAATCACGAATCAGAAGTTATCTTATTTAACACAGCTGTAATATTGGAAGAAAGAAACTCACAAAAAAACTTTCAAATGTGCGCCAAAAATAGTCTCAAATGATCTTTAAATAAAGGCTAAAAGTTATTGGATAACAGCTAAAGTCTAACAGCTAAAGTCTAACTGCTAACAGCTAACGGCTAACAGCTACAGTTATTATTCCAGTTCGGCTCTGGGTGAGTAACAGTTGATTTGTAATGCTAAGCTGACTTTATTTTAGTTATTTATTACACCAGTTGTCTTTAAGACAGTTTGAGTTGTTGTGTTGGTGCTCTTTACCATAGATATAGTTTTAAATATATGCTTGTTAGCTTCGCCATTCTGTGACGCAGCATTTTCCCCATTGAAATGAATGGGGTTCTTCAGTTAGCAGCTAACGCTAAGCTAAGCGACGGTTTAGCTCATCAGATAAATAGATATACTTTATTTAAATAATTATTTATCTTAAACTGAGAAATGATTGTGTCACAGCAGAAGTGTTTTCAGGCATTACACAAGTTAAGCATATTTAAAAGATACAATAAGATATAATACAAATGAAGCATTAGCAGCAAGTTTACACACGGGACACATATCACTAGAGTATCTAAAGAATATACAATATACAGAAAATACTGTATACATGGAGTACATTAAACAGTCTCACTCGCTAATGTTTGCTTTCTGTGTTAACTTAGTGATAGTTAATGACACAGATAGCGTTATAACCGTGGTTCAAACAACCGTTAATGTCACTTTCTATGTGAATAAAGTCATTTTAATGAAATAAAAGTGAACAAACTGTGAGCTGTAAGTTAGAATGTAAGTTGCTACACAGATTATGATGAATTATATCTAAATATTTGTATTGTATTAATAATAATTTACACAGAAAACCAACTTGTTATCGTAATGGTTAAAGTCATTTGCATGTAATGTTAATAACTATCTGACCTTTCTATCATTTTCTCCTCTGCTTAACATCACATTGACTAAATGGATCAATTTGGAACATGTTTACGTCACAGCAGCATCGATGAGACAAGGCCCTGCACATGGTGTGATAACACACTACATATAAGCATCTAGAAATAGAACATATCATAAACTCTTTGAATTCCTCCTCTTCACTCCTGACAGTTTTCCACCTGAAGCAGCTCTGTGGTCTTCATCAGGACCCAGTGTTCCCAGAGAGGACCTGAAGCAGCTCTGTGGTCTTCATCAGGACCCAGTGTTCCCAGAGAGGACCTGAAGCAGCTCTGTGGTCTTCATCAGGACCCAGTGTTCCCAGAGAGGACCTGAAGCAGCTCTGTGGTCTTCATCAGGACCCAGTGTTCCCAGAGAGGACCTGAAGCAGCTCTGTGGCCTTCATCAGGACCCAGTGTTCCCAGTCATCAGGACCCAGTGTTCCCAAAGAGGACCTGAAGCAGCTCTGTGGTCTTCATTAGGACCCAGTGTTCCCAGAGAGGACCTGAAGCAGCTCTGTGGTCTTCATCAGGACCCAGTGTTCCCAGAGAGGACCTGAAGCAGCTCTGTGGCCTTCATCAGGACCCAGTGTTCCCAGAGAGGACCTGAAGCAGCTCTGTGGTCTTCTCAGTGTTTCCAGCTTAAATGCAGGTGTGTGTGTGTGTGTGTGTGTGTGTGATACTTTAATAATTACTTTCTCTAACATTATTTATCCCACAGTATATTCATAAGTTATATGCATACCGTTTAGTTTGAGTAAACGCTCCCCTTTTACCTTCAGCATATTGTTTTAGTACGGTAACTCTTCTTTATTACCGTTGGCATACTGGTTTCTGTTAGGTAACTCCTTTATGTTACAGGATGAAGCCTCAGTTTATTGACTTGTTGTTTCTAGTCTCCTCCTGACTTACAGAGTCCTGGAGCTGTGAGTTTCTCCTCTTCAGTGAAGCAGCTTTATTACTGTCTCCTATTGTCGCAGACAAAGTAGCATTACATGGAAATATTCAAGTAAAGTAAAAGTACCTCTAAATAGTACTTAAGTACAGTACCAGGGGTAGACATTAAGGGTAAAAAGCCACTGGCCCTCCGGGCCGGTGGAATTGTATTGTCACTGGAGCATTCGTCCAAAAAAAAAATATCGACTAATAATGAAGAAAATTAACACATTTGTTGCAATAGTAATTTATGCACTTACTACTTGTACAACATTTGAACAATCAGTTCTTCCTCATTTTCCTCAATTGTTCATATTTGGTTTATTAAAATAATGATATTGTTGTCATTGTTAAAAAATGTCTGCTATTATGAGTATTATTATTTGTATAATGCGCTTTCTGCCTTCCTGTCATTAGGAGTTAGAAATGGAATGGCTATAGATTAGATTAGATCCTTCATTATCCTAAACTGCTGGGACATTTCCCTAGAGCCAATACCTTTATATGTTCTACTCTTCACTTCCTGTCAGCATAGGTCGGCATTGATGTACAGAGCCGACAGAAGACCTTGTTTATATTGGCATCATCATGAGAGGTGCAGTGACGTGTCCTAAAACCAGGAAGTAAGCTGCTGGTTCCCTCGACAAAAAGTAATGGGATTTCTCCACAGGGTTTTGGAAAATAGCTGGAAATCAGGTCTGTGGAAACAAACCTGTTTGATAAATGCACGTTTTGTTCTGCCGGATAATCTCCACATGTCTACCCTACTTTTATAATTTTCGAATCATAAATCTAATCGATAGATTATAAAAGGGTTTTAGGACGCGTCACTGCACCACGCTCAAGCTGGCTGAAACTTCCTCTCCCTCTTCTTCTCATGCTCCCTGTCACTCTCCTTTAACTCCTCCGGTGACTTTCTTTTATTTGAAAATAGTTTTTTGCTCGGCGCTTGGCCGGTTACCGCTGGTATTAAAAACATTTTGGCGAATGGTTAGGTGGCGCGATAGTCTGTCGTGAAGGAGCGCGCTCACAGGAGCCTGCTCGCGCTGCGCTCCGCAGCAAACAGCTGTTTTCTTTTCACCCAACAACGACAAGCGACTCACGAAACGCTATGTTGTAGCGTTAATAAACGAAACAATTTAACAAAATTGATTGTCAAAATACCAATACCACAGAAAAAATAAATGTTTAAACAATATTTGTAGTGGCCCGAGCGGGCAAGTGGAAAGTACGTTATGCTGGCCCGGGGTGTATAAATAGTGCTTCCGGGCCAGCGGGCCATTTATAATGTCGAGCCCTGAGTACTTGAGTAAATGTACTTAGTTACTTCTCACCTCTGCTATGAACCTACGAAGTAGCTGTAGATTAGTTTTGTTGTGTCTGTCGGTTGTATTGAGTCGTCTTGTTTTGTGTCAGCTTTAGTTGTGTTGATTATTTCAGAGACCCATCCGGAGAAGGAGAACTGAGAGCAGCATGGAGGAGAACAAGGAGACCCCTGGAGCTCAGGTCAGTGTGCACTTCATCACAATATATTCCTAATTCCAGCGTTTCCGCCAGGCGGGCGTCTTGCTGTCCAAAAGACTTTTTATCGCTTGAATTTACGAAAAAGGACAAGGACATCCCTCTGTTGGAGGAGCAAAGGAGTCTGGTGGGATTCTTTTCACTGCCAGCAAAGCGTGTTCCTGTGCTAGTGGAGCACGCGCGTCAACTGCGAGCGCCGGAGCCTCGCAGCGGTGAAACTGAGGCTCTGGTAAACTGTGGTAACATGAAGAGCCGTTAGGGAGCCGAAAGAGCCGGCTCTTCTTAGTGAGCCGAGCCAAATGATCCGACTCACTAAAAAGAGCCGGGATTCCCATCACTAATACGTAAAGAGATAGTATCTATAAGGGACGGCTCAATTCAAAATTCAAGTCCAGGGTTTCCCTCACATAGACTTTACTTGGGCCGCCCAGGTTTAACGGCCACCAAAGTATATTTCCCGACCCATTCATTATTATTTTTGTATCCGTCCGCGAGCAAGACGCCATCTGCAATCGATTTACTAGTGGACAATGATCCCTCGCTTGCTGTACCTGTTCGCTCTGCTATCGCGTGGAGGGTCTGCTAACAAACAGCCAACAGAAAGGTTCATGTTAATGTTGTTGCACCTCACGAATGCCTAACACTGTTATCCCCAAATGAAAGATCACAACCTGTTTGAAATATACAATATGAATGCACATTATGGTTAGATAGAGGTTAGAACGTTGTTGTCTACGATTCTTTAATTGTCAGATCAAGTCTGAAATGTGACTTGCATCACAGCAGCTCCATGTGTAACATCAACATCGACACATAAGACAAACACAATACATGAGAAACAAACAACTAACATGTAACATAACAGCAGGACCAGTGAGAGCTGCTCAAAGAGCCTTCAGCGTGCATCTGATCTGTAGCTCTGTGTTCACTGAGAGGACTGACTGGAGCACAAAGGATGCTTCAGGCTGACTTTAGTGAATCTCCATTAGATGGTAGCAGTTCAGATTCTCTGTTAGAGCATGCTTTGGGTCCCAGATGATGCTGTTGGACAGCCTCTCAGGTTATTATGGTCTGTGTGATGCCCCTGTGGGTGCATCAGTAGAGAGGAGGTGGCTGTCCTGTCTGTGCTGTGGTGATTGGTGTTTGCATTGATTGCAGTAACTCAGGGCACCTGGGTCTGGTGTCCTGCAGCTATTTAGAGCCTCTCTGCTCCTCTCTGTGCTTTTCCCTACAGGCCCCCGGTTTTGTTGAGTATATGTTATTGTTACTTTAGTTGCTTTACTTTGTGCACCTCAACACTCTCACACATTCATGAAACCCTCACCCTGCATTTACACTACTGATACCGCTGACGTCCACACCTCATGCCTTACTTATTGTTGCACTTCATTTAATTGGGCTAATTTTGATTGTTTCCTTTAAATAAACATATTTTGATAACCGTTGACATGGTGTGTCTCCTTTTTGTTGTGGCCTTTTGAGCCAGGTCATAACAAATCGTCCTACGGTTTATTTGGTTAAAAGTGTGGGAGCCTGTCTGATGAGCAAGGGCAGGTCGTTCCACAGTTTAGGGGAGGCAGCAGAGAAAGCACGGTCCCCTCTGCGCTCAGACTTTGTTTTTGGCACCTTCAGTAGCAACTGATCAGCTGACCTGAGAGTGCTAGTGGGCGTGTAGCTGTGTAACAGTTCAGAGAGGTAGGGCGGGGCCAGGCCATTGAGGGCTTTAAAAGTAAATAAAAGAGTTTTAGCCAGTGGAGCGAAGATAAAATGGGGGAAATGTGCTCGTGTTTGCGTGTGCCAGTTAGTAGCCGTGCTGCTGCATTTTGCACCATCTGCAGGCGAGCAAGGGAGGATGCACTTATACCCATATATAGGGCATTACAATAATCCAAGTGGGAGGTGACGAAGGCATGGAATACCGTTTCAAAGAGGTCACTATATAAAAAAGGCTTTATTTGGGCTAGCTGTCTGAGGTGGAAGAAGTTGTTTTTAACAACTGCCTTGATCTGGCTGTCAAGCTTGAGTTCAGGGTCCATCTTTATCCCAAGATTTGTGATGGTAGGCCTGGTGGAGTGGCCCAGGGATCCTAGGTCTATAGGAGTGGCCCAGGGATCCTAGGTCTATAGGAGTGGTCCGAGGGGCACCAAACACCATCACTTCGGTTTTGTCATCATTTAATTTTAAAAAGTTGCATGACATCCAGGATTTAATGTCTAAGTTGAGGGGTCAGCAGCAGGAGGCAGAGAAGCGTTTAGAGGTGGAGAAGGTGCTGGAGGTGGAAAAGATGAAATGTGAGAAGGTGCTGGAGGTAGAAAAGATGAAATGTGAGAAGGTGCTGGAGGTGGAAAAGATGAAATGTGAGAAGGTGCTGGAGGTAGAAAAGATGAAATGTGAGAAGGTGCTGGAGGTGGAAAAGATGACATTTGAGGTGGAACATGCTAGATTACGGCTGATTGGAGAGGGCACGCTTGCTCCGGTGGAGGATGGTTCTGATAGGTCGGCACCAGGTAGTGGCGATATTATTTCTTACTTGCGGTTAGTGCCAAAGTTCAATGAGCGTGACCCTGACATTTTTTTTACTCTATTTGAACGCATAGCAGAGGCAAGAAACTGGTCAGATTGGGACAAAGTGCTGTTACTTCAGTGTGTACTCACTGGGCGAGCACAGGAGGCTTATTCAGCTGTTTGTGGCGAAAATGCTTTGGACTATGCCAGAGTAAAATCAGTAAGTCAGAAAGTCTCTGACAGGGTGACCAACAATCTTTGAGCAGATTTATGATTTCTAACAGGTGGAGCAGTTAGAAATCATTGCATTACAGCAATTAAGGCATTTTCATTTCCCCCCCCCCCAAAATAACCCTTACTCACTTTCCCTTATCACCGCCCCATCCCAATCCATCACAACCACCCCTCTCCCGGAGCGCTGAGGCAACAGTACATCAATACAATACAATATGATAGATACAATAATATACCTGCATACATACATACATACATACATACATACATACATACATACATACATACATACATATATGAACACATACTAACACATATCCAGGGATGTCACATGGGCTGCATGTGTGGCGGACAGGAGAGTAATCATATCAGAATTATAGACGGATAAATAAAGGGGGAATCCCTACAGCGACACCATATCAGGGGGAAGACGGTCTACATAGCTGATCAGTGGCCTCCAATGAGCGTAAAACTTATCTGAGGAACCCCGGAGAGTAAACTTAATTTTTTCCAACTTTAGAAGAGACATAGTATCACTCAGCCACATTTTAAAAGAGGGAGGTAAAGGAGATTTCCACAAAAGAAGGATTTTCCTACGAGCAATCAAGGAGGTAAAGGCAATGACATTGGTTTGAGTGTTTGTAATGTTGATTTCATCTGGGGGCCTACCGAAAATAGCTACATGAGGCGATGGAGAGATTTTTAGACCTACAATTTCAGAAATACATTCGAAGAAAGATTGCCAGAAGCTAGATAATTTAGGGCACGACCAGAACATGCGAGTCAGGTCGCAGGGGGTCTGGGAGCATCTATCACACCTGTCATCCAGTCTATCTGGATAAATCCTGGAGAGCTTAGCCTTGCTATAATGTAGTCTATGGAGAACTTTAAACTGTATTAGGCTGAGTCTAGCGCAACTGGAGGATGAGTTAACGGCTCTCAGGGCCTTCATCCAAAAGTCATCAGAGAAGGTGAACTGTAGTTCCTTTTCCCAATTAGTTCTAATCTTGTTAATGGCAGATTCATCAACTGGAGAAAAAAGATCATAAAAGTAAGAGACATGGCGCCTAGACAAAGTTCTTGCTCTAAGTACAAGATCAACTCCACTGGGAGGCAGGGATTGAGGGAATTGTGGGGAGTGGGTCTTAGCAAAATCCCTTAGTTGAAAGTATCTAAAGAAATCAGATCCTCTTTGATTAAAGGCAACCCGTAGTTGGTCAAAACTGGCAAACAGGCTATCAACAGGCTATCAATGTATAACTCCCCTATGCAGCGGAGGAGAAAATCGGGAGTCAATTCTGGCTGGTAAAAATAGATGGTTGTTACAGACAGGAGTTGCTTGAGGAAGAGTAAGCCAACCAAAGTGACGTCTAACTTGTGCCCAGATCTTTAAAGTGCCAATTACAATGGGGATAGATGTGAATTGTGAGGGGGAAAGGGGCAGGGGCAGGGGCAGGGGCTACACGCGAGGGCTTGAAGTGACGTTAATCGACATGAGTTGGCCTCCACAAGACACCAGTCACTCTGGGGTGAAGTGAACCAGAGCATGATCTTGTGTGTGTTTGTGGCCCAGTAGTAACCCATAAGGTTAGGTAAACCAAGCCCACCCAGGAACCTGTCCCTCTGCAGTAATGGTCTACTAGCTCTTGCATGTTTACCAGCCCAAATAAATGAGGAAATAATATTATCAATAGCAGTGAAAAAAGATTTAGGCAAAAAAATAGGTAGGCATTGGAAGATGTATAGATATCTGGGCAGTACATTCATTTTTATTGTCTGAACTCTTCCTGCTAAAGAGAGTGCCAGATGGCCCCACCTCTGCAGGTCAGATTTGACTGTTGCCGTCAGGACAGTAAGATTTTGTTCCCGTAGCGCACTAAAAGACTGCGTGACTGCAATGCCCAGATATTTAAACCCTGAGTTGGATATTCTAAAAGGCAACGACAACAGAGGTAATTCTGTAGCCAATTGGTTGATGGGGAAACATTCACTCTTTTGGATGTTTAATTTGTATCCTGAAAATGAACCAAAAGTGGTCAAAAGTGAGAGAATGTGTGGATTACTAGCTATAGGATCGCGCACATACAGAAGGAGGTCGTCAGCATATAACGAGACCCTGTGTTCGATATCCCCTCTCTGAATCCCCTTAATTCCTCTCTCTGCTTTTAGAGCAATCGACAATGGCTCGATAGCAATTGCAAATAGTAGTGGGGAGAGCGGACACCCCTGATGCGTCCCGCGAAAAAGAGGAAGGAATTTGGAGCGCTGGGTGTTCGTACATACAGAGGAGTGAGGAGAAGAGTACAGAAGTCTAACCCAGGAGATGAGGCCTGGACCAAAGCCGAGCTGTTGAAGGACAGAAAACAGATAGGCCCACTCAACCCTGTCGAAGGCCTTCTCAGCATCAAGAGATATGACAACCTCCGGTTCAGCAGGAGAAGGCGGGCTGTGGATGACGCTGAGAAGTATTCGGACATTTGTGAAGGAGTGCCTCCCCCCTATGAATCCTGTCTGATCTTCCGAAATGATGGAGGGTATAATAGATTCCAACCGGCGGGCAAAAATCTTCGCAAGTATTTTGCGAAGGTGCCCACCTCAACACTGAAAGATACAAACTCGTGAAGTTATCAACAAAAACGTACATCAAAAGATGTGGTGCTAGGTAGCCTAAAACGCTAACATGGCTTACCTTGGTTTTGTCTCGTCAAAACTGGTCTTCAATGGCATTAAAACGATAAAAACAATGCTGTAGTTAATCCATAGGTTAATATCCAATGTGGCTGTGTCCCCTTTGAAATGTTCTGATAATCTATAAGCAATAAAACTGCAATTTCGTTTTCAAATATCAGAGCAGGCCATTCCTACGCTCTGTAGCAAGATTGAATGTGCGAAGACGCAACCTTTTTTTTTTTAACATGAGTGTGTGCGGGACAATTTCCCTTGGATTCTATTGGCTCTAACGGTCAGGAAGAGATGTCACATGTCAAAATCGAAGAAGGGGTCCAGAGTTAAGGAAAATCCACCCAAATGCCCCCAGAAGAGGTTTCTTTTGCTAAATCTGTCTAAAAAGGTCAAATGTCACTTGTTTTGCGTCAATCTTGATACAGGGTACTTATTATATGTTGTACTTTGGATTCCTAAAGCTTTTCGTCTACTGACCCATCATCCAAGGTTAGTTTTCACTATAAGTAAAAAATATTTATTGGACGGACACTATAATTTACAGTTTTTTACCATGTTCAATCTGAATTTTCTTTAAAATAAAAAACATCTATATTGATTCTGACTTTTCTACATCCAACTCACAGGTTCATCATTACTTTGAGAAAAAGATTATTAATTTAACCCTTTTAGAAGGGAAGGTATGGTCATTTGTTCTGGGAATGTCATTTTCGGTCCGTCACATGCTGAGTCAGTCCATAGTTATCAAGACAGCCCCTCTGTCCTGGGGGTTGTCAACATGGATTTTAAAATCACCAACAATGACTAGATGGTCAAAGTCAAAACACACTATAGACAGCAGCTCAGTAAAGTCATCACAAAAAGCTAAAAGAATATAAGAGCACAGCTGAACTCCCGCAGCCCTGGGGGGCCCCTACATTGGTTGTGATGGCAGATGACAGGGTTTTGTTAACCTTCACAAGTTGCTCTTTACTGGTGAGTAAAGCGGCATACCAGTAAATCAGGTATGGATTTACTTCAATTTTGGCAATTTTTGACACCAAGATGTCTGCTTGTATTGTGTTGAATGCTGCTGAGAAGTCTAGGAAGAGGGCTCTTGCATAGGTGTGACGTTTATCTAAATGTTTAGTGATGATATGAACCAGAGTAGCAACAGTACCACCCCCTTGCTTATAGGCAAATTGGTATGGATCAAGTATGTCTTGTCCGTCAACAATAGGTTTAGCTGAAGAGGTCATTCCTGTCATGGTTCTCATGGTGTCCCACACTTTTTTGGGGTCTTTGGCTTTAAAAGCATTTCCCAAAAGCTCTCTGTGTGCCAGTTTTGATTCGCTCAATTTGACTTTCAGTTCTTTCTCTGTCTAAGTGCTCCCATAGCTATTTTCCTGGTTTTTATAACTTTTTTTAATGTCCTTAGTCACATATGATTCATTATTTTATTTATTTATTTATAGAAGGACCATGCATACAAAAACATTAATCTCAGCAAAGAGAAGAGATGCAATATGCCAGATTATAGCTAATAGCTCATTTCCATCTGTGGTCCTCAGACAGGTTTATAACAATCAATAAACAAATAATAACATTTCATGATCTCTATCAGTCAAACCATTTTTAAAACCTGATTTAAGTACAGCTCAATAAATTAATACATAGTACACTTGAAATACACTTACATGATCTCGGTCACTCAAATAATTACAAAGCCTGATTTAAATTCAGGTTACGAACATAACACTTAGTACACTTCAAATACACTTAAATAAAATATCTAAGATATAGTATGACAATACAGTTCAATTAAAAAAATGTTGGCACGACTGGTTGCTTAATATCATTTTTTTTGCACCATAGGAAAACAAATTAAAATCAGTACAGGTTTTAAGTTCAACTGGAAGAGTATTCCAGTGCTTGATGGCCGTAAACGAAAATGCTGATCGTCTAAAGGCAGTGCGCCTCAGAGGGATGGTTTGATCTGTATTTGATGCAGATCTGGAGTTTCTGCAACTCTGCTCACGGCGAAACTGAAAAAAGCCCCTCAACGGTGGTGTTGTGGAATTGTGAATGATTCTGAATACCAATCGAACTCGGGAAAGTAGAACAAGACTATCAAAACTGAACAGTTTATATTTGGACAGTATATTGCAATGATGGTGTTTTAATGACTTTCTATCCATAACTTTTAAGGCTTGTTTATAAAGAACCTCAAGAGGTCTCATAGCAGTCTTAGTTGCTTGGGACCAGCAGGTTATACAGTAGTGAAAATGTGATAGTATCATGGCATGCAAAAAGGTTTTCGATGCTTCTATGGTTAATGAGTTCCTAATATGTTTAAATTTGAAAATGTTATATTTCAGCTTTCCAGTCATGCTTCTAATATGGCTTTCAAAAGTCATATTGTCATCCAAGATCACTCCCAAGTATTTGACCTCATTGACGTTTTCAATTATTTTACCATTCACACGAAGCTGTGGTTGTTTTTTTTCTTATTCGTGAAATACATTGTCACTGTTTTGTTAGTGTTTTAAAGTAAGACACGAGTCATTTAACCATTGAGCAACTTTGTGCAGCGTCGACGAGAGCTTAGAGGCAACCTGTTCAGTATCTTTCCCATGAGTGTAAACCACTGTCGTCAGCATACATCTGGACGTCCACATCCTCACAAACAGATGGGAGATCATTAATATATATGCTGAACAACAGCGGTCCAAGAATTGAGCCTTGTGGCACTCCGATTGAGCATGGCTTAGTTTCTGACAGTTCATCATTTATACGGACACATTGAGAACGACCAGCTAAATAAGACCTGACCCATTGTATTGTGCTAACTGACTGGTTGAAATTGTTGTTTTGATAAAGGTTTGGTATGGTTTACCGTGTCAAATGCTTTTCGCAGGTCAAGGAACACTGCTCCAACTATCCCTCCTTTGTCTAACTTAGCCTTGATTCCTTCCACTAAATAGCAGCATGCAGTCTCAGTGGAATAATTGGTCCTAAAACCAAACTGCATAGGATGGAGTAGGTTGTTGTAGCTTAGGTGTAACACCAGCTGCTCCGCAACTACTTTTTCAACTACTTTGGACACAACAGGTAGAATACTGATGGGTCTATAGTTGCCTACTTCTTTCTTGTCGCCACATTTAAAAATTGGTGTTACAATAACAGTTTTAAGAGCTGATGGAAATGTATTATCTTTTATTCATTGATTTGTAATATAGGTGATGGAGCTAGCCAAGTCCTTTTTATGTTTTTTTTATAAATACTGTGTCTAGTCCCCAGTGATCTTTAGCCTTAGAATTTGATAAGGTGGAAATTATTTTATTATTCACTAGTCTCATTTGTACAGTTGAGTTTGAGCACTTTTGTATCGTCAGCTAATGCAAGAAGCGGTTCCGTTACATTGAAACTGTGGGCCAATTCTGAAACAGACACAATAAAGAATGTATTAAAATGGTTGGCCACGGCTAGGCTATCCTGTTGTAGGGTTCCGTTTATCATGAGCTCAGTATTATATATATTTCTTTTTTTTAGTCATCTTTTCCAATAAGTTTGTCAATGGTTTTCCATAGTTTTTGAGAATTCCCCTTTGCCTGTCGAATAGTATCTAAAAAGTAATTTGCCCTTGCCTTTCTTATTTGAACTGTAACTTTATTTCTAAGACTTTGTATATTAAGCGATCTGTTTCTAGTCCTGATTTTAAAGATTTCTTTAGAGCTACATCCCTTTTTTTCATTAATTCCCATAGAGCAGTGTTAAACCATGGTAACAGTTGTTTGCCAATACTCTTTTGAGGCATTGTTTTTGTATATTTAGCTACGGTTTGTTTTAAGGTATGTTTCAAATTATCACAGGCCCCCTCACAATTTTCACCATATGTCAAATCAAACCAGTCAGTTTGCGTTATTTCATTCTCCAGAATTCCCATGTCCCGCTTTGGGATATACGAGATATATTTTTTACCCTTTGTTATATTGTAATTTTTGTAACGAAGTTTGGATAGCTTCCTGGCAACTAGAGTAAGGTTATGATCGGACATGCCAGTTACAAGATTGTATGTTTTTGAGACGCGATCCTCTTTGTTCGTTAAAATTAAATCCAACAATGTTTGTGATGATTTAGTAATTCTTGTTGCATTTTTAATGAATTGACTCATTTGAAATCTATCACTAATATCCTTTAATTTCTTCCTGCCTTTTTTGTCTAACCAGTTAATATTAAAATCACCCATTAAGATTGTTTCTTTTCCATTACACTGTTTGAGAATACTAGTTAAATTATCATAAAAAACACTCTTTGCTGTAGGTGGTCGATATACAGTGGGGCAAAAAAGTATTTAGTCAGCCACCAATTGTGCAAGTTCTCCCACTTAAAAAGATGAGAGGCCTGTAATTTTCATCCTAGGTACACTTCAACTATGAGAGACAGAATGGGGGGAAAGAATCCAGGAAATCACATTGTAGGATTTTTAATGAATTAATTGGTAAATTCCTCGGTAAAATAAGTATTTGGTCACCTACAAACAAACAAGATTTCTGGCTCTCACAGACCTGTAACTTCTTCTTTAAGAGCCTCCTCTGTCCTCCACTCGTTAACTGTATTAATGGCACTTGTTTGAACTCGTTATCAGTATAAAAGACACCTGTCCACAACCTCAAACAGTCACACTCCAAACTCCACTATGGCCAAGATCAAAGAGCTGTCAAAGGACACCAGAAACAAAATTGTAGACCTGCACCAGGCTGAGAAGACTGCATCTGCAATAGGTAAGCAGCTTGGTGTGAAGAAATCAACTGTGGGAGCAATTATTAGAAAATGGAAGACATACAAGACCACTGATAATCTCCCTCGATCTGGGGCTCCACGCAAGATCTCACCCCGTGGGGTCAAAATGATCACAAGAACGGTGAGCAAAGATCCCAGAACCACACGGGGGGACCGAGTCGATGACCTGCAGAGAGCTGGGACCAAAGTAACAAAGGCTACCTTCAGTAACACACTACGCCGCCAGGGACTCAAATCCTGCAGTGCCAGACGTGTCCCCCTGCTGAAGCCAGTACATGTCCAGGCCCGTCTGAAGTTTGCTAGAGAGCATTTAGATGATCCAGAAGAGGATTGGGAGAATGTCATATGGTCAGATGAAACCAAAATAGAACTTTTTGGTAAAAACTCAACGAGACGTGTTTGGAGGAGAAAGAATGATGAGTTGCATTCAAAGAACACCATACCTACTGTGAAACATGGGGGTGGAAACATCATGCTTTGGGGCTGTTTTTCTGCAAAGTGACCAGGACGACTGATCCGTGTAAAGGAAAGAATGAATGGGGCCATGTATCGTGAGATTTTGAGTGACAACCTCCTTCCATCAGCAAGGGCATTGAAGATGAAACGTGGCTGGGACTTTCAGCATGACAATGATCCCAAACGCACCGCCCGGGCAACGAAGGAGTGGCTTCGTAAGAAGCATTTCAAGGTCCTGGAGTGGCCTAGCCAGTCTCCAGATCTCAACCCCATAGAAAATCTTTGGAGGGAGTTGAAAGTCCGTGTTGCCCAGCGACAGCCCCAAAACATCACTGCTCTAGAGGAGATCTGCATGGAGGAATGGGCCAAAATACCAGCAACAGTGTGTGAAAACCTTGTGAAGACTTACAGAAAACGTTTGACCTCTGTCATTGCCAACAAAGGGTAAATAACAAAGTATTGAGATGAACTTTTGTTATTGACCAAATACTTATTTTCCACCATAATTTGCAAATAAATTCTTTAAAAATCAGACAATGTGATTTTCTGGATTTTTTTTCCTTCTCATTCTGTCTCTCGTAGTTGAGGTATACCTAGGATGAAAATTACAGGCCTCTCATCTTTTTAAGTGGGAGAACTTGCTCAATTGGTGGCTGACTAAATACTTTTTTTGCCCCACTATATATATATATATACATATCATCATGAACATCTGTCCATCAGACTGAGGGCTGCTGTGCCTCCTGTCATCATTAATGGACGTCTCTTTAAAATGACCGCTCAGAGGAGAGGAGTTCTCATTTCTCTAACCGCCTGCTGCTTCCCCTCCTCAGTCCTCCGCTCGCATCTCCTGTGAGCGGGACTAAGTATTGAGGATAGGAGTCGAGGAGGGGAAATTTGAGTATTGAGAAACCTCTATTGGCTCCTTTATAATTAACAAAGCATTTGTCTAGGATATTGCCTGCTGTGATCCCTAACATAAAGCTGGAACCCAGGTAATACAGTCTCCAGGCGACATTGCTTCATGTCCCAGAGCACTATTGCCGGTGCATCGGTGGCTGAGTTGTAGCTTGTGAACACAGTGTTCTCTGCCGCTGGTAGGCACATAAAAAACAAACAGTAAAATACACCCAAATTCTCTAGGCAGATAAAAGGGTCTTAACGTCATGCCGAGAATTTCTACGTTGGGATTGCAGGTTTTACATTTTACTGAGTATGATCGGCACCACAGATCATTAATATACACACAAATACCGCCTCCTCTGGTTTTCCCCGAGTTCGCATCACTGTCTGCTCGAACAAGGGTGAATCCGGGTACTTCAAAGAGAGATTCAGTCTTTGTAGATTGTAGCCAACTTTCCATGAAACATAATAAAGAGGCCTCAAGAAATTCATGACAGTACCTTGTGTATGTCCTTAGTGTGTCCACGTTGTTGCTCAATGAGCGCAGGTTTGTGAGAATGATGGATTGAAGTGGTGGCCGGCTGAATCTCCGTCGTAGGCGATTCTGAATGCCTCCCCTCCTTCCTCATCTCTTTTTCCTGGTGTTTCTAAGCGGCTCCCGAGGGATTTCATCCAATATCGAAGAGCACAGGTGGCTTGGTGTATTCGTAGGAAGCCGATCGCATTGTAGAGGCCGGGGCTCCTCGCCATACCTGTTCGTGCTGTCACTCAGGTGTGTCTTGGAAAGTTGAATGGTCAGACATGGTCTGCAGAAGGCAAATGTAATCCACAGGATCAAAAGCATGGTCTCTCAAAATGACGTTTCATACAGACACAACAAAGTTTAGACAATAATTAGACCAAAAAAACTAAAACAAGACGAACGGAGCATACTGAGACTCGCAGTGACAGGATGCCGTCTCCCCCTATCTCCTGTATACCAGGGGTGGGAGTAAGTCATACATGTGCAAGTCTCAAGTTACTGGGGTGAGAGTCAAGCAAGTCAAGTCGTACGAAATCCTGATGAATAACCCCAGTTTCCGCATTTAAATCAGTTAAAAGACAGTGGTTATGAAAACTAGGGTTTTATTTTATTAACAACGATGGAGAGTGGGGCTCTGAAATCATAAAACGGGGAATAATTGGGCAGTTCAGTGTGTGTATGTATCGAGGTGCGTGTGGTTGAAACGTAGCAGCCTGCGGTCGCTCGTTAGCTGTTCTAATGAAGGTAAACACAGTGAAGGCACAGCTCTTTGCAGCTGGTGCTGCTCTTCTGAGATTCTGCTGAGTTACACGTTACTGCCTCCTGGTGCTGCAGAGATTTCATGAAGTGAAGGAGGTTTTTCTTCTATAAAACAGCTGTGGGCAACAGATACTGTGAGTCACAGACATGAATACATAGGTCAAGGCAGACTGGTTCACAGACTCTCCTGTTTTGCCGATCCGGTGCTTGATCAAATAACTACACCCCTGGCCGAAATGTCCCTAAAATGAAGTCCGAGTTTGAAATGTATCTCAAATAATGTATGTATTTCCCCACATAAACATAACAGTCTGCAATGAAACGGCCGTCTCCTGTGCGCTCCACTTCCTACTTTCTCCTGCGAACGAGATACTTTCTCTCTCTTTTTTTTTTTCATTGCCCTCTAGGGGCTTCGTACAATGCAAATATTTTATTTTAAAAAGTAAAGTCTTTTCGAGTCATCTGTCTCACGCCTAAGTCAAGTCTCAAGTCATGAATTCAAAGTCGAGTCTTTTATCAATGTTAGTCAAGCAAGTCTCAAGTCAAAAAATATGGGAGTCAAGTCATGTGACTCGAGTCCCCCACCTCTGGTATATACTTTGGTTAGAATATTACTGTATCAAATATAATACAAATATAATAAACACAAACAGTTAAGTAGGATTTTGTTAACTCAAGGTTTATATTTAGTGAGTTTTATTGTGTTAACTTGTGTATTTATGCTTTTTAGATTGACTTTCTCTCTTTCTCTGTCCTTTTTGTTCTAGAAACCGAAAGGAAGAGAGAGACGTCACAGCTGTCAGCAATGTGACAAATCCTTTACAAAATCTGGACATTTAAAGAGCCACCTGCATATTCACACGGGAGAAAAACCGTACAGCTGTGAAGAGTGTGGGACAACTTTCACTACATCAGGTAATCTCAAAACACATCAACGTATTCACACTGGAGAAAAACCGTACAGCTGTGAAGAGTGTGGGACAACTTTCACTACATCAGGTACTCTCAAAACACATCAACGTATTCACACTGGAGAAAAACCGTACAGCTGTGAAGAGTGTGGGACAACTTTCACTACATCAGGTGCTCTCAAAACACATCAACGTATTCACACTGGAGAAAAACCGTACAGCTGTGAAGAGTGTGGGACAACTTTCACTACATCAGGTGCTCTCAAAACACATCAACGTATTCACACTGGAGAAAAACCGTACAGCTGTGAAGAGTGTGGGACAACTTTCGCTACATCAAGTAATCTCAACAAACATCACCGTGTTCACACTGGAGAAAAACCGTACAGCTGTGAAGAGTGTGGGACAACTTTCACTACATCAGGTAGTCTCAAAACACATCAACGTATTCATACTGGAGAAAAACCGTACAGCTGTGAAGAGTGTGGGAAAACGTTCACTACATCAGGTGTTCTCAAAAAACATCATCGTATTCACACTGGAGAAAAACCGTACTGGTGTGAGGAGTGTGGGACAACGTTCACTACATCAAGTAATCTCAAATCACATCAATTTATTCATACTGGAGAAAAACCGTACAGCTGTGAAGAGTGTGGGAAAACGTTCACTACATCAAGTGCTCTCAAAACACATCAACGTATTCACACTGGAGAAAAACCGTACAGCTGTGAAGAGTGTGGGACAACTTTCACTACATCAAGTAATCTCCAAGAACATCACCGTATTCACACTGGAGAAAAACCGTACTGGTGTGAAGAGTGTGGGAAAACGTTCACTATATCAAGTAATCTCAAATCACATCAACGTATTCACACTGGAGAAAAACCGTACTGGTGTGAAGAGTGTGGGAAAATGTTCACTAGATCAGATGCTCTCAAATCACATCTTCATGTTCACACACTCTTAAAACCATAGTGGTGTTAAGAGTGTGGGAAAACTTTTTCTCAACCTGCCGGCGGGGACCCTGGGTTTTTTTTTCACGACACTGTCTCAGGGGATCTTAATATTTAAGAACCTATTAATGTGTTATACCAGATTAATGGAAATAATCTCAGCTAACTGATGACACAAGTCTCATAAGAAGCATCTAAATGACCCCTGAGCGAAAAATGCTAACGGACATTGGCACAGAACTCAAGATAAAAGTACCCTTATTACTTATCGTAGCTGCACATACAAGATATCCGATTAAAGCTGAGGTTCCACAGATTATTTAGGTGTATAGTATCATCACTGAGTGATCCAAACTCGCGACAGGGGAAGCAAACACAGACATCACAACACGTACCTTTACAGAGCTTCAAGGGAGATCGTCTCACCGTAGCTGTCAATCTGATCAAAAGACGTGTTCAATGGCATTAAAACGCGGCTGAATCGATTAATCCATAGGTTTTTAACGTCTCTTTATAAAAAAATGATTTCATTTATAAATCAATAATTCCATTTTTATGTAAAAATCGGAGATCAAAAGTTAGCTGCTAATGGTAGCCACCAGAGTGGCTGCTGCTTCCGGTCTAGGCTATGCGGAAGTCTAAAACACACATTACCAAATAAGGACTGTGTGAGTTCCCCTCGATTCCATTGGCTCTGACGGTCAGAAAGAGCAAGGGGGGCCAGAGATATTAAAAATCCACCCAAATGGCCTCAAAAGAGTTTTGTTTTTTTCTAAAAAGGTCAAATATCACTTGTTTTGCATCAATCTTGATACAGGGTACTTAATATATGTGGTACTTTGGATTCCTAAAGCTTTTAGTCTACTGACCCCATCATCCAAGGTTAGTTTTCACTATAAATACAACATTTTTTTTTTGGATGGACACTATAATTTACAGTTTTTTACCATGTTCAATCTGAATTTTCTTTAAAATAAAAAACATCTATATTGAATCTGACTTTTCTACATCCAACTCACAGGTTTATCATTACTTTGAGGAAAAAAGATTATTAATTTAACCCTTTTTAGAAGGGAAGGTATGGTCATTTGTGCTGGGAATGTCATTTTCGAGCCTGAAACCTGAAAAACAGGCTCTGGGCTTAACAGGTTAAAGTATTCACCTTAAAGTCCATGAGCGAGTTTCAATGTTCATTAATCTGCCGAGTATTTTCTCCAATAATCTGTTTGTTTATTAAAATGTTGTGACTTTAAACTTTGATTGGGATGTTTTTGATAGTTCCTGTTGAGTTAGCAGTCTGTTCTGGTCTAAAAGAACCAATGATTCATGTATCTAGAACACATTTACGATGTTTTCAGTTTGATGCTATTCTATTGTTAAAATGATCAGACTACCAAAAATAAAATGGCCTTAGAAACAGACTCGCAACCCTGCATATCTGTTGTGTTTTGCAGCATATTATAAACATGTCATTCCCTTATTTTCAAATACCACAGGTTGTGTAGGGATGTATTTGAGGTGTACTGTCAAATCAAATAAAATCAAAGTTTATTTATAAAGCACGTTTAAAAGCGATTTTTGGTCGGGCCAAAGTGCTGTACATGTAATAAATACTACAATCACATAAAAACACATTACTACAATCACAATAAATTACAACAGATATATAAAAAACACAGGGAAAAGTCAGGAGTCGTGCTCCGCTCTGACTAAAAGGCCAGGGAGAAGAAGTCTGTTTTAAGAGTAGATTTAAAAACCCCTAGGGTCTGGGTCGACCTCACATGGAGGGGCAGAGTGTTCCAGAGCCTGGGGCCAGCTGCTGCGAAGGCTCGGTGCCCTCGGGTTTTGAGCCTGGTCTTGGGCACTATCGGCAGCAGCTGGTCAGCAGACCTTAAAGGAGACCTATCATGCTATATTTAAATGATATAGTGTATGACCATACCTATATAAGGTATATTTATACATTTTATTTTTTTAAATACCAAACGGATCATTTTTTAGCCATGCCTCGTTTCGCTCATTTTCGCTCTATTCCAAACCTGTCTATGAAAATTCTGAGCAGCAGCTGACCAAGCCCCCTGCAAGCAGCTGACCACGCCCCCCTGCAGAAGAGGGGGGCATGAGCCGGCGGGAGTCACGTTACCATGCTTGCTGTGATTACGAGTGTGGAATACACATGTCATCTCAGAGCAATGCATGTGTTCAAGCATATTATCAATTTGATCCAGAAACTGAAGCAGCGGAGGTTTTGGTGGAAGTGCAAACATCTCGGTTGCAGCAGGATGTTTCTGAATGGTTAGTTGACAAGCTGTTGTCCCTATTTATTTTACTCAGTTTGTCACGATGCTTGCTCACACTAGGTGTCAAGACGGATGCAGGAACTTGAGGACTCTGTAACTTATATGGTGGACCATCCTGGATTGGAGCCTGTGTGCCTGAATGGGGTCTCCCTGCAGAATGCATTGAATATTTACAGAGCTGAACATGGTGGACTACAGTTGAGGCAAATAGAGCACTGAGTGGTTTGTTTGTTTTGACTGAAATTGTAAAACGAATGCTAATATTGTTCATGGAAATAAATACTGGTGTATATGGCTTTATGCATTCTGTCATTGTACATGTACTATTATATACTACACAGCAATGGCATAACACACCCATGTGTACGACAAAAAAAGTCCACACACAACCTTATGCTTTTGAAATCAGAATATTCTTTACCCATCCAAACATGAATAATCACGACACATTCGATATCAACTCTGAACTTTATTGTCAAAATCAACAGTTCTTTGAACCCATAAAAAAAAACTAAATGTACTTGTATTTTGTATAAATGACACTAAATATTTTTTTAATGATTTCAGGCGTCACAGGTATCTAGCCTATAGAAGCTTTGTGAGCTGGTGCTGGGGCTTCCTTGGACGCAGGATCAGAGTGGTGATTTCGGCCTGCGTTGTCCTCAGGATTCGCAAGGAGTTTCCTGATCCGTGAAATGTCTATGTTAGGGTTCAGACAGCAGCCAAATTGAACCGTGTAGCATACCCGGCGATGACCTCCTCCCTGTCAGGTCGCTCATAATGGTGCAGGGTCCACAAAGACTCGAAGATGAGGTCCATCAAGTTGGCCACGTAGCCTGTGCAATGTTAAAAAAAGCGGTTTAGATTAGTATATGCATGTAAAAAACTGAAAGTTCTTTCTATTTTTTATTTTATTTTATATTTGTAAATAGTTGTATAATAAATATTTTAAACACTTACGGAATGTGGGGTCAGTCTTTACTGGTTTTGCTCTGCATTCTCCCTTTCTGGCCTTTGGGAACTGCAGTTTATATACAGAGGGTTTCCAGTGGATGTAGTGGCTTGTGCACGCTCAGCGTTTTCATTGTAGCGCAGGGCTGCCAGGTAAAGTCTTTCATTTCCGCCATGAGAAAAAAAAATGTAAATAATAACAAAGGATGTAAAAATTGTCACTAATTAGTAAGTAACTATGGTTTATTTTACCTGCACAACATTCCAAGAAATAGAAACACAACATTCTTTGGAGCAAAGCGCAGGACGACGGCATGGCAACGGAAGTGTTTCGACACCAACGCTTCTGCAGGGAATTTTAGCCTGGACAGCTGTAATATAATTGTATTTGACATTAAAAACAAAATGCTGTCTGAGGTGCAGTTTGTCGGCCGCAGGTGCATGACTACATCCGAGAGAGAAGAGAGGGATACAGGCTCAAAGTGGTCGAAGACAGCAGGGCACAGAAAGGGAGCAGGATCTGGGGTAGCACTAGTGTGAGCTAGCCTAAGAGCAGATACTTTTCCAATAAAAAATGTAAGAAACTTATCACAGAGAGTAGTCGATGGCACAATAGAAGAAACATCACAGGGATTAATGATCGAGTTGAGGACATTAAAAAGAACCTGAGGTTTATGGCTGTTTTTGGAGATTAACAGAGAAATGTGCTCTGTTTTGGCTGCTTTGACTGCCGTCTGGTAGTCGGAAAGGCAAGCAGGAAGGATTTCTAAGGAGACATGG
This sequence comes from Harpagifer antarcticus, assembly GCA_902827135.1. Classification (NCBI taxonomy): domain Eukaryota; kingdom Metazoa; phylum Chordata; class Actinopteri; order Perciformes; family Harpagiferidae; genus Harpagifer; species Harpagifer antarcticus. The sequence continues at coordinate 464,388 of CADEHL010001229.1, read as the reverse complement.
AGTTTATCCTTTTTCCATTTTCTCTCTGCACGCCTGCAAGCGTGTCTGAGAGCACGAGTACAGTCATTGAGCCACGGCTCTGAGAGAACTTTGGTGCATAAAAGGAGCAACAGAATCCAGTATTAGGGTACATGTCGAGTCAGACATGGAGATAAGCTTATCAGCACTAAAAACACCGTTCACCTCTAATTTACAGATCGGAGAAGCATTAAAAACATCAGAGAACTGTGAGGCAGTCAAGAGGTTAATTGAACGCACACGACGCGCACGGGCACGTGATTCGACTCCTGTGGAAGGGATCGAGGTTGTAAACAGAACCGGTAAATGGTCTGAGATACGCGTTGCTGCACATATTTCATCCACAGATACAGACAGTCCAAACGATATTACTAAGTCCAAAGTGTGTCCTTTTTCGTGTGTTGGGCCAGCCACGGACTGAATGAGACCGAAAGAATCAAGGAGATTTAAAAAGTCCCTAACCAGAGGTTTGGACTCGCAACACACACATGGACATTGAAGTCTCCGGAGATCAAAACACGATCCTATTTCACCATGATCCCGGTGTCCACATCGCAGACCTGAAGTCGTGCAGTCAATGTATGCAAAGTGTTCAAGACCTTGGTCTCTGAGACTCAAAGAATCCTTTCTCGCCTACCTGTCCAGTTTGCATACCTGAGATCCTGCAGGCATTTCTCAAAGATGGTGTGGCATATAGGGAGGTGCAATCTCCTGATGAGACTGTATTATAGTGGAAATCTGCAACACGAGAAAACAAGATAACATTAGGATAATCAGTTTATGCAACCCATGTGAAAATCTAACCACTGATATATTTAAAGAAATAGCAGGCAATAAACATAGGAAGGAAGTTTGGTGTGGTGATTTCAATGCACACAACAGTCTATGGGGCAGCAAGCATACAGACAGTAACGGAAATATAGTGGAAGAAATGCTGGAGGAAAGAACACTAGTATGCCTTAATGATGGACATGGCACAAGAGTAGTAGTAGTATTCGTTTATTTGTCCCCGAGGGGAAAATGGGTTGCAGCACATCACAAAGGCATTTAAAAAAGATAAGACAATACGTCACTGACAACAACATAGACACAGATTAAAACAAACAGACATAAGAAAACCAGATATCGGCAGACATGACAAGGTGCCTATAGGCCCTCATTTGCGAAATAGGGGGGCCAGGGCCAGACCAGCTGGGTAAACAGTGCGTCCTAGCCATCATTTATTCAGGAGTTTGATGGCTTGTGGGACGAAAGACAGCCTAGATCTGTTCTTTTTTAAATAAGGGGCACGATATCTCCGCCCGGATGGCAACAGTTCAAAGTAAGAGGCAAGAGGGTGCCTCAGGTCACTCACAATATTGTGTGCCAATTTTAAAACTCTGTCCTTGTATAAGCATTCTATATTAGCAAATGAGATTCCTGTCAATTTACTGGACACTGTTACGGCCCTCCTGACTGACTTTTTCTGTGCCTCAGTTGCGTTGCCGAACCAGCATATAATGCTGAAGGAGAGCACACTTTCGATAAAAGCATGATAAGACATCTTCACCATTCTGTTGCCGACATTAAAAGACAATAATTTACGTAAAAAAAACATTCTTTGTTGAGACTGAGCATTTATTTTCTCAGACCAAACATCCCATCTGAGCTTGTGGTCAAGCACGACACCAAGATACTTGTACTCAGTGACACATTGAATGGGCTCGCTATTTAAAACAGTAGGGTTGGTGAACAAGATGTACACAGGGGGAAAGTCTCATGCCTGGATCTGACATTAGTGTCAAACTGTTTGGTTCATACATGCAAATGGTTTGTTTGAATAACTCCACTGTAGGAAGTGACCATTATCCAGTGCTTACTAAAATGAATAATAATGTATATATGCAGGAAGGAGGTGTAATAACCAGGTGAAGCTGATTGGGGGAAATGTAGGATATGGTGTGAGGAGTCGGTACACCTGCTAACATCAGAGGGAAGCATAGAGGTCATTACAAGCCAAATAACGCAACAGATACTAAATGCAGCAGAGAACAGTATACCCAAAGCAACAACCAAGGGTAGGAAGAAAGTGGTGCCATGGTGGAATGAGGAATGCAGCAGGGCTATTAAAGAACGAAATAATGCATTTAGAGAATTAAAGAAAAACATGACACAAAATAATGTTATAGAGTATCAAAGGGAAAGGGCAGCTGCTCGAAGGACAATAAATCTATAAAGCATCTCAGTGATATTCATAGGCAGCAAAAACAGCAGTTACTAGCAGAGAATGAAACCGTGAAGGAGAAGAGACATGATAATAGGCCAGCTCTGGATGTGGAATTAGTAAGAGTGAGTAATGATGTGGAAAAAACACTGAAAATGAAAGGGATAATGGCTATAGTGTACGTTGATATTGAAAAGGCGTATGTGGAGGGAGGGATTACTGATCACATTGAGTAGAATGGGTATGGGAGGGCGAATGTTCAATTGGGTAAGGACCTTTTTAACAGACAGGACATTTAGAGTAAAGGTTGGAGCAGATATTTCTAATTATTTAGAAATAGAAAATGGTATTCCCCAAGTGAGTGCAGTCAGTCCAATATTATTTAACATCATGATTAATGACATATTTACATGCTTAGACACATGCATCCAATCGGCTCTATACGCAGATGATGGGGCTATTTGGATGAGGGGAAGAAATGCCCCATACGTAATGGAGAAGCTAGAGCGATTAAAAAAGTGGAGAGGTGGTCATATAACTGGGGATTCAAAATGTCAGAAAGCAAGTCATGCTACATGGTATTTACAAACAAACGCAAGATTGATGGCCAACAGCTAACACTATATGATCGTCCAATGACAACGGTGAATGAGTTCAAATACCTAGGACTGTGGTTTGATAGCAAATATACATGGGAAATGCACATTAAACAAGTGGAAACAAAATGCTAAACATTTTTAAATGTATTGCGAGCTGTAGCTGGATGCAACTGGGGAGCAGACAAACAAGCATTAATAGACATTTACAGATCAATGATGAGGTCCACAATAGACTATGGTTGTATAGCGTATGGAGCAGCAGCAAAAACATCACTTAAAAATGGATAATATTATGGTACCTATCAGTAGAGCAGAAGTCAAATCTGTTACAAAAGTGGTTATCAAGCAACAATGCCAAAACCTATGGAACAGTAACACCAAAGGAAGACATTTATACCAGATACAAAGGGAAGTAGGAACAGGAAGCACTTGGGGGAGTAGTAGAAGAGAACAGAGCATTAACAGCAGGATAAAATTGGGACACTCTGGATTAAACTCATCACTGCATCTGATTGGAAAACATCCAAATGGCAAAATGGCAATTGTGATGGTTGCCAACAACCAGAGACAATACATCATTTTTTAGCTGCCCGGATTATAACAGACAAAGACTCATTCTGAAAACTGCACTGGAACAACTCAACACCAAGGACATGGATTTCAAGACAATATACGAAAGTAAATCAAGAAATTAAGCAAACAAGCTGATCTTCAAATTCCTCAAAAGCACTGGTCTGAGGACAAGGATTTAATATGAACATTTAATAACTCAACAGTAGGTGGCGATATATGCTCCAAGTGGAAGCGATTCGCCATTAAAGAAAAGAGAAGAAGAGGAAGGTGGTGGTGGCAACACTGGACTGTGGCTGCGTTTCACTTCTCTTATTTTTCATTTCCTCGCTCCTCGGTCTCACCGGACGTTGATTTGTCTGCGCCATCTTGAGTAGCGTCCCAATGGCCTTATTTTAGCCCGAGGAGCGATAATGGAGGAGCGATAATCGAGGAACCACCAGACCATCCTCCGATGAAATCCTCAGACACTCGCCCCGCCCCCTTACTCTGTATCGCTCACTGATTGGACGAGGCAGTGCATGCACTGATCTGATGCTTCTTGACATGAGAGCGGAGTGAAGAAAACACATGAAACTCACGAGACTCACTCCTCAGTTTATACCGTGTTTTGTTTCAATTCATGTTTCATTTAGTTACAAATATGTGATATATCTGAACAACAAAGTGGTCAAAAATCATTTTATTAATTTTTTGGAAACATTTTCATGATCGCTATTTTCATTTATTGTCATTTCCATTCAGTCATTAAGTGCTATTAAAATGTTAATGTTCTACATATCCACACAAACAAACAAAGTGTGCAATCCAATGAATGTTAATCTAACTGGGTTTTGATAGATAACATCTCTTTTTCTTCTCTGAATTATTTTATTTCTATTGTGCACTCTAATCAATATTAATCAAACTATTCTTCGTTTATACATTTTACGAATAGCGTTTATCTTTTTTGAGAATTAGTTCTTATTTTATTTATTTGGGTCTACAACAGATGATACAAATGTTTGTGTCAGTAAATGTGTACTAACAGGCGGGGGTGTTTGTGGAAATAACGGGGACAGAGCTGCTGTCAGACGATCAGCTGTGCAGCGTCATCACAAACGGATGTCGCTTCACGTGATGCTCCGGAGGAACTGACGTCCCATTGCTCTTAAAACTCATTTGCCTGCTTCTCGTGGTTTCCTTGCGTCTCTCCATGCTTCCCTGGTGGGAGGGACTACCCGCAGGGAAACGCCGCAAGTGAGGGACGCAAGGAATCCATTTAACCGAAGTGAGAAGGGCCCATGGACGCAGCAGGCGGGAGTTGTGAAAATGGAAAATGAGAGCAATAGTGAGGATGAAAGGAGAGAAAGAGTAGTCGGAAATAGGCAACAGGAGTTCATGGTGGTTGTGAAACTTGCGCAAGAGGGAGCTTCGTTCGGCGTGTGGAACTCTATACGGTAAGGCAGTGGTTCCCAACCTTTTTTGTCTTGTGTACCCCCTGAGCCTTTTGTCATACCATGAGTACCCCCCTCACTCATACGTGCTGATGATCCTTCACAAGTAGAACGTAACTGAGTATTGAATGAAAATAACTTTATTTCATCGCCTTAATTTGAACATCTAATTCTCAGGCATTTTCTTAATTTTAACTTAATACACTCAATAAGAATAAATAAAAATGAATATGTTGCCTTGAAAATAAATAATATAATCAAATAAATACATATGAAATCAAAATAATCAACTTATCTTTGCTATATATATATCTTGTAACATTTAGGCCTAAACCATGGAGCCCCTTTGAATAAGTCCCCTTTAAACAGGCATTTAAACTTTAATTCAGGAACAAAACACTTTGCAAAATAATATCCAGAATCAGTTTAGGCCTAGCAGTTTCTTTTCACCAGTCATTTACAACTTTTTAAGCACAGTTAGTATATGTTTATAAAATGGACAAGTCAAATCAAGCAATCTGATGTTTCTTAGCCGTGATATAATGAGCGTATATCCAGGGAATAGTTGTTGTTACTTTTCACAAATCAGTATCCCTCCGCGTCTGAGAACCGTTATAAAATCCTAAACTAAACTTTATATAGTAAACTAACTAACTAACTAACTAACTAACTAAGCCAAAATGGAAACATTTAAGGTTAACTTCGACCTCCGGGTGGGCTTACTATGGAGGAGTGGATTGAGAAGTTCCTATCTCCAGAAAAAAAAGCACCTAAACGACGACATTCGCTATCTGTTAATGTTGTTGCATAGCAACCACCTCGCACTCTGTGCAGAAGGCAACGGAGGGACGATTTTATTTTATTCCCTGGCTGATTTGTAGTCCTAGTCCGCCACTGAACGTAGCTATTATGTAAGGTAGTTGTAAATCAAACAAGTGCAGTACATGCTATGTTATAAAGCCGTGGAGGTCCGGAGTTTATAAACCAAAGAGTAACCGCCCTTACGAGACGCTGTAATAAGTAAAGCGAACGCACCCGCAAGGACACCTGGCCTCCTATTGGTTGAGGGATTTTGACAGGATTGTTGCACAAAAGTTTCGAGCGCGCACAGAATAAATCTGAGAGCAGAACAAATCTGTAAACAGCAATATATCTGAATGCAAGCGTACAGTTTGAGCCGAAGCAGAGCAAATCTAAGTGCAAGCAGGCACTATTTGAGTGCCTGGACAGGGTTTGAGGGAAATAAATACATAAAGTATGCTCTCAAATTTAAATACCACGCTCTTGAATAAAGATAGGGAATAACCCCCATAGTTTATGTCCGACGCATCTTTGTAACGCACGAAGGACAGGAGCTGCGCTTCTCCACTCACATCTGTCATTTCATCCAGCTGCAAAGCGAACTGACCGGCTAGTTTTATTTTGTTCACCACTTGTCCAATTATATTAACAGACATATCATTGATCCGACGGGATACGGTGTTATTCGACAGGGGAACTTTCTTGAGTGCTTCGGCTGCTTTCTTGTCTATCATCATTTGGGCCAACGCAGTCGCTGCAGGGAGAATGAGCTCCTCAACAAGAGAGTGAGGTTTTTTTATTTAGCCACAATCAGGGACACGGCGTGAGATGCCTCGAGTGCTTTCATTAACACAGTCGTGGCGTTCATCATTACTGTCTGGCTCGACTTAAATTCCGACAGCTTTCGTCTGTAAAATTATTCACTTTTATCGACACTTCCCGAGTGTTTGGTGCTCTGGTGTCTCTGTAAATGCGCTGGCTTCATCGCACTATTAGCCAGGACTTCACCGCAAAAGAAGCACTGAGGCTGCGGTGGGTCCGCAGAAGAAGCTCTGAGGCTGCGGTGGGTCCGCAAAAGAAGCACTGAGGCTGCGGTGGGTCCGCAGAAGAATAAATTAATCAAAATAATATATATGTTTCACTGTACTGCCTTGGTTTCAGTTTGGCCTCTTTCTTACGTTTCTCGGCGGGCTCCTCTGAACCCTGGCCTGAACCCAGAGCAAGCGGACGTTTCAGACATTTATCCATAGCGCAGACCTACCAGTATTTTTCTGGCTGCAGGTAAGCAGCTGTTTTCATTGTGGGATTTTGGCGCGGTTGTGCCACAGACTATTGTCTCCCTAGGGAAACAAATCGCGAACTATCATTTTTGACGGGATTATTATTTTTTTTACTTGGCACCTTGGAATTCCACGTACCCCCTACAGTTCCCTCGCGTACCACTAGGGGTACGCGTACCCCCGGTTGGGAAACACTGCGGTAAGGTGACCAGATTTTCAAAATTAAAACAAGGGACATTTTGAGTGTTGCCATAAATATCAACATATCCATGGGCGTAGGAAGCATCCTGAATGTGGGGTGGACATTTTTAACGGGGGTCCTCCCCCACAGAAAAAAAAAAATAGATTTCCTGTATTCTGGTGCATTTTAACAGGTGGTTTGATACTTTTATGTGGCTATACTAGCATGAGGAAAATGATGGGTACATTTTGTAATTTCATCCAGTAGTAAAGAAAGGAAACATATTTGATTATTAATTCAGAGCCGTCTTTGAATTAATAAAAGCAGTTTAAATGCCCATTTTTTGTACATTTATATACAACAATAAATATTTGTGATTGCATTGAGAGATATTGTTGTGGAGAGTCATTTATATATAAATCACAAAATACATTTGTGAATCCTTCTGTGAGCATTTATTAATATTGAGACTGATGTTAAGTTCACCTAGGATCGGTATCATTGACTTAAATGTTCAAATAAATGTTGCTCTTCTGTCTATATTGGTCATATGATGCCCCTTGACTGAAATGTTTCCTGTTCAATATCCCCACTGATTTCCTTAACATTCTGGGATGAGAGTCCACATCACAATTTACTCTAAACTGTCATTTCCCTTTCATCACTCACCTCAGCAATGGACCTCTCTCCACTGTCCCTGTGTTCTGCCTCTGACTCACTCTCAAGCGCCTAGATGTCAAGAGAGGTGGTGAAGTGATCATTATTTATTGAGCAGTATACTCTTTCACATTGAATCATAACAAGTCATACATACAAGTCGCACCACCTGGTTATTAAACCTCTTCCTGTATATATACATTATTATTCATTTTAGTAAGCACTGGATAATGGTCACTTCCTACAGTGGAGTTATTCAAAACAAACCATTTGCATGTATGAACCAAAGTTTGACACTAATGTCAGATCCGGGCATGAGACTTTCCCCCTGTGCACATCTACTCTTGTGCCATGTCCATCATTAAGGCATACTAGTGTTCTTTCCTCCAGCATTTCTTGATTGTAGTATTTATTACATGTACAGCATTTTGGCCCCGACCAAAAATCGCTTTTAAACTTGCTTTATAAATAAACTTTGATTTTATTTTATTTGACAGTACACCTCAAATACATCACTACACAACCTGTGGTATTTGAAAATAAGGGAATGACATGTTTATAATATGCTGCCAAACACAACAGATATGCAGGGTTGCGAGTCTGTTTCTAAGGCCATTTTATTTTTGGTAGTCTGATCATTTTAACAATAGGATCAAACTGAAAACATCGTAAATGTGTTCTAGATACATGAATCATTGGTTCTGTTAGACCAGAACAGACTGCTAACTCAACAGGAACTATCACAAACATCCCAATCAAAGTTTAAAGTCACAACATTTTATTAAACAAACAGATTATTGGAGAAACTACTCGGCAGATTAATGAACAGTGAAACTCGCTCATGGACTTTAAGGTGAATACTTTAAGAAAAAGTTTTCCCACACTCTTAACACCACTATGGTTTTAAGAGTGTGTGAACACGAAGATGTGATTTGAGAGCATCTGATCGAGAGAACGTTTTCCCACACACTTCACACCAGTACGGTTTTTCTCCAGTGTGAATACGGTGATGTGTTTTGAGATTAGTTGATGTAGTGAACGTTTTCCCACATTCTTCACAGCTGTGAGGTTTTTCTCCAGTATGAATACGTTGATGTGTTTTGAGATAACCTGATGTAGTGAAAGTTGTCCCACACACTTCACACCTGTAAGGTTTTTCTCCAGTGTGAATACGTTGATGTGTTTTGAGATTACCTGATGTAGTGAAAGTTGTCCCACACTCTTCACACCAGTACGGTTTTTCTCCAGTGTGAATACGGTGATGTGTTTTGAGAGCACTTGATGTAGTGAACGTTGTCCCACATTCTTCACAGCTGTAAGGTTTTTCTCCAGTGTGAATACGGTGATGTGTTTTGAGATAACCTGATGTAGTGAAAGTTGTCCCACACACTTCACACCTGTAAGGTTTTTCTCCAGTGTGAATACGGTGATGTGATGTGAGAGCACCTGATGTAGTGTAAGTTGTCCCACACTCTTCACAGCTGTAAGGTTTTTCTCCAGTATGAATACGTTGATGTGATTTGAGAGCATCTGATCGAGAGAACGTTTTCCCACACACTTCACACCAGTACGGTTTTTCTCCAGTGTGAATACGGTGATGTGTTTTGAGATGAGTTGATGTAGTGAAAGTTGTCCCACATTCTTCACAGCTGTAAGGTTTTTCTCCAGTATGAATACGTTGATGTGTTTTGAGATAACCTGATGTAGTGAAAGTTGTCCCACACACTTCACACCTGTAAGGTTTTTCTCCAGTGTGAATACGGTGATGTGATGTGAGAGCACCTGATGTAGTGTAAATTGTCCCACACTCTTCACAGCTGTAAGGTTTTTCTCCAGTATGAATATGTTGATGTGATTTGAGATGACTTGATCTAGCAAACGTTTTCCCACACTCTTCACACCTGTAAGGTTTTTCTCCAGTATGAATACGTTGATGTAATTTGAGAGCACCTGATGTAGTGAAAGTTTTTCCACACTCTTCACACCTGTAAGGTTTTTCTCCAGTATGAATATGTTGATGTATTTTGAGATTATCTGATCTAGTGAAAGTTGTCCCACACTCTTCACACCAGTACGGTTTTTCTCCAGTGTGAATACGGTGATGTTTTTTGAGATTACCTGATGTAGTGAAAGTTGTCCCACACTCTTCACAGCTGTAAGGTTTTTCTCCAGTATGAATACGTTGATGTATTTTGAGAGCACCTGATGTAGTGAACGTTTTCCCACACTCTTCACAGCTATACGGTTTTTCTCCCATGTGAATAAGCAGGTGGCTCTTTAAATGTCCAGATGTTGTAAAGGATTTGTCACATTGCTGACAGCTGTGACGTCTCTCTCTTCCTTTCGGTTTCTAGAACAGACGACAGAGAAAGAGAGAAAGTCAATCTAAAAAGCATAAATACACAAGTTAACACAATAAAAACTCACTTAATATAAACCTTGAGTTAACAAAATACTACTTATCAACTGTTTGTGTTTATTATATTTGTATTATATTTGATACAGTAATATTCTAGCCAAAGTATATACCAGAGGTGGGGGACTCGAGTCACATGACTTGACTCGCATATTTTTTGACTTGAGACTTGCTTTACTAACATTAATAAAAGACTCGACTCGACTTTGAATTCATGACTTGAGACTTGACTTAGGCTTGAGACAGATGACTCGAAAGGACTTTACTTTTTAAAATAAAATATTTGCATTGTACGAAATGGGCAATGAAAAAAAGAGAAAGTTTGCAGGAGAAAGTAGGAAGTGGAGCGCACAGGAGACAGCCGTTTTATTGCAGACTGTTATGTTTATGTGGGGAAATACATACATTATTTGAGATATATTTCAAACTCGGAGTTCATTTTAGGGACATTTCGGCCAGGGGTGTAGAGTTATTTGTTCAAGCACCAGATCGGCAAAACAGGAGAGTCTGTGAACCAGTCTGCCTTGACCTATGTATTCATGTCTGTGACTCGGTATCTGCTGCCCACAGCTGTTTTATAGAAGAAAAACCTCCTTCACTTCATGAAATCTCTGCAGCACCAGGAGGCAGTAACGTGTAACTCAGCAGAATCTCAGAAGAGCAGCACCAGCTGCAAAGAGCTGTGCCTTCACTGTGTTTAACTTCATTAGAACAGCTAACGAGCGACCGCAGGCTGCTACGTTTTAACCACACGCACTTCAACACACACACACACACACACACACAGAACTGCCCAATTATTCCCCCTATTACCCGTTTTATGATTTCAGAGCCCCACTCTCCATTGTTGTTAATGTTGAAAATAAAACTCTAGTTTTCATAACCACTGTCTTTTAACTGATTTAAATGCGGAAACTGGGGTTATTCATCAGGATTTCGTTGGACGTGACTTGCTTGACTCTCACCCCAGTAACTTGAGACTTGCACATGTATGACTTACTCCCACCCCTGGTATACAGGAGACAGAGGGAGACGGCATCCTGTCACTGCGAGTCTCAGTATGCTCCGTTCGTCTTGTTTTAGTTTTTTTGGTCTAATTATTGTCTAAACTTTGTTGCGTCTGTATGAAACGTCATTTTGAGAGACCATGCTTTTGATCCTGTGGATTACATTTGCCTTCTGCAGACCATGTCTGGCAATTCAACTTTCCAAGATACACCTAAGTGACAGCACGAACAGGTATGGCGAGGAGCCCCGGCCTCTACGCTGCTACAGCCGCGAGGCTATGCTAGAGCTACAATGCGATCGGCTTCCTACGAATACACTAAGCCACCTGTGCTCTTCAATATTGGATGAAATCCCTCGGGAGCCGCTTAGAAACACCAGGAAAAAGAGATGAGGAAGGAGGGGAGGCGTTCAGAATCGCCTACGGCGGAGATTCATCCGGCCACCACTTCCATCCATCACTCACAAACCTGCACTCATTCAGCAACAACGTGGACACACTAAGGACATACACAAGGTACTGTCATGAATTTCTTGAGGCCTCTTTATTATGTTTCACGGAAAGTTGGCAACAATCTACCAAGACTGAATCTCTCTTTGAAGTACCCCGGATTCAGACAGTGATGCGAACTCGGGGAAAACCAGAGGAGGCGGTATTTGTGTGTATATTAATGATCTGTGGTGCCGATCATACTCAGTCAAATGTAAAACCTGTGATCCCTTTTATCTGCCGAGAGAATTCGGGTGTATTTTACTGTTTGTTGTTTACGTGCCTCCCAGCGGCAGAGGACACTGTGTTCACGAGCTACAACTCAGCCACCGATGCACCGGCAATAGTGCTCTGGGACATGAAGCAATGTCGCCTGGAGACTGTGTTACCTGGGTTCCAGCTGTATGTTAGGGATCACAGCAGGAAAGACAATATCCTGGACAAATGCTTTGTTAATGATAAAGGAGCCAATAGAGATTTCTCAATACTCAAATTTCCCGTCCTAAATACTTAATCCCGCCCACAGGAGATGCGAGTGGAGGACTGAGGAGGGGAACTGAGGAGAGAGGAGGGGAAGCAGCAGGCGGTTAGAGAAATGAGAACTCCTCTCCTCTGAGCAGTCATTTTAAAGAGACGTCCATTAATGATGACAGGAGGCACAGCAGCCCTCTGTCTGATGGACAGATGTGTTCATGACGACTTATATATATATTTACTTTGATTCATTCACAGTGCGGTATAATGAGACAATAACAGGCTACAGATTCGGACACACACGTATTTATATAAATATATACAATTTCAGAATCAAACAAGTATGAGAGCACTCTCATAATAACGTAACACAATCAGAGACTGGATATATCCCCCCCCCCCTCTCTGGTCGCTGAAATGGGGAATTGAAATTACGGGCCAAAAGTTGTATTTACAAGTAGGCTATTAAAAGAGGACACCAAACCAACTGAGACCCGTCTGTCCGCCGTACGCACTGTACAACACACACACAGTACAACACACACACTGTACCACACACACCTACACACTGTACAACACACACCTACACACTGTACCACACACACTAGGGCTGAACGATATACCGTGTCATGGCGATAACCGCGATATGCGCATGCGCGATATTCACACCGCAGGGACGTGCGGTTTTATTCTTTTTTTTTTTAAATGCTAACGCACTTTAGCACAGAATTCAAAATAAAGATACCGTTATTACTTATCTAAACTGCACATACAATATATCCGATTAAAGCTGAGACTCCACAGATTATTTAAGTATCTAAGCGATCCGATCTCGCAACAGGGGAAGCAAACACAGACATCACAACACGTACCTTTTACGGGAGAAAAAACGCGGCTGAATCGGTTAATCCATAGGTTGATAATGTATCTGTGGCTTTGAAGCAATTGTTTATAATCCATAATTCCATTTTTATGTAAAAATCGGAGCACAACTGTTAGCTGCTAATGGTAGCCACCAGAGTGTATGCAGCTTCCGGTTTTGGCTACGTGTCACTCTCACTCCTTATTTGGTAATGTGTGTGTGTTAGACTGCGCTGGACTGCCGCATAGCCAAGACCGGAAGCAGCAGCCACTCTGGTGGCTACCATTAGCAGCTAACTTTTGCTCTGCAATTTTTACATAAAAATGGAATTATGGATTATAAATGAAATCATTTTTTTATACAGAGACGTTAAAAACCTATGGATTAACCGATTCAGCCGCGTTTTTTCTCGTTTTAATGCCATTGAACAACTTTTTATCAGATTGACAGCTACGGTGATACATCTCCCCTAGAAGCTACGTAAAGGTATGTGTTGTGATGTCTGTGTTTGCTTCCCCTGTCTGAGTTCGGATCACTCAGTGATGAAACTATATACCTAAATAATCTGTGGAACCAAAGCTCTAATCGGATATCTTGTATGTGCAGCTACGATAAGTAATAAGGGTACTTTTATCTTGAGTTCTGTGCCAAAGTGCGTTAGCATTTTTCGCTCAGGGGTCATTTAGATGCTTCTTACTTGTGTTTTGTTTTGGTAAAAATGGTTTGTATCGTCAGTTAGCTGAGATTATTTCCGTTAATCTGGTATAACACATTAATAGGTTCTTAAATATTAGGATCCCCTGAGACACAGTGTGTGAAAAAAAAAAGTAAAGTACCCGCCGGGACTTTGGGGCTTAACAGGTTAAAAAAAAACGCAATATATACCGCAGGGGGGGGAAAAATCGCGATGTCAGTTTTTTTCAATATCGTGCAGCCCTATCACATACCTACACACTGTACCACACACACCTACACACTGTACAACACGCATCTACTACAGCTCGTAAAGCATAATCAGGCTACAGCCGTTGTGTATTTTATTATGTGAAGCACTAAATGGTCTTAGAAAAATATCGACTAAAGCAAATAAAGAGAGTAGGCCTGTTATACTGAGTGATATATATTATACACTAGCGGTGTAAAGGTATACGCACCCGTACCGTTCGGTTCACGTGTGTATCGAACGAATATAGCGTTAAACGTAAAAAAATTGAGAACGTGAACAACTTCTTGGAAGCAATCTCAGGTGCTGCGTTGCAGCATTCAGAGTAATTTGCTCACATTGGGTTCAACGCGTCATAGAGCGAGCAAGTCATTTCATTGGACGAGAGGCATACTATGAGAGCTGGTCAGAGGGATGCGTTCAAATTTAGTCAGTCATTTGAGGAACTAGCGAAATGGCGAACGCAGATAAAGTTGAGCTCGAAAATCCTCCAGCATCATTGAAGTCTCCGGTTTGGGAACATTTTGGTTTCGCAGTTACGTACAAGGATGACGGGCAAAGACAGGTGGACCGAAAGCTGTTTGTCGGCATTGTTCAACTAACATTGGTTACGCGGCTGGCAATACATGAAACTTGCACCCTCATTTGAAAAGGCATCACCCGAACGTGAATATCACCGGTACCAAAAGAAAAAAGACTGAAGTGCAAACCCAACTCCCGCTAGCATTTAAGCCTCCACCACTCGCAGAGAGTTCAGACCGAGCCAAAGCTATTACAAACACCAAATATCCTTATGCTGCCATGTTAGCAAAGCGCTACCTGGCTGCATCTGCTACCTCTGTCCCTAGCGAGAGGGTGTTCTCCACAGCAGGAGACGTTGTTAGTGCCAGCAGATCTGCCCTTTCGGCAAGCAATGTGGACAAGTTCATCTTTCTTTAAAAAAACATGAAAATACAATGACAAGCAAGTCCTAATGTCAAACTGGCTGCTTAGCAACTAGTACAGTACAGTTCAAATACAGATTATTTCAGTTCATTGAAATGCTGCACCTTAATGTTTATTTTATTATATTGTGTATTTATTTGAGTGAATACATTATTAAGTTTAATAATCATTTAAAAAAAACAAAAAATATGTTGTGATAATTTTTTCTGCTTTTTCAGTCAATTTTTAAAATTCCCGTTAATTCCCATGGAAAGTTTCCATCTTTGAAAATTCCAGGAATTTTGCAACCCTAATAATAACACGGGAGAAATTAGCGGAAGCGCTCTCTTTTCCTCTCTCTCTCTCTCCTGACAGCCTGTCAGTATCTCATGCAGCTCACTGATCCAGTAATAAGTGACCCGACAGTGAAGAATAACTATATGTATATCTAGTGTAGCTTGTTCCAGAGGTAGATCAAATAGCTAAGTGTGTTTGGTCTAACTCTTGTGTGTTTCGCTCCGCTTACCGGTGCGGCGGGCGGAGCTGCAGGATTTCTGCTTCACGTTGTATACCGCTATTTTACTGTCTTTTTCGGACACCTTAAAATACTGCCAGACCGGTGAAGCCATTCTGGCGAGCTTGTTTTGCCGCACACAGAGAAAAGAGTCATGTATTTTACGTCATGCGTTCGGCTCTCGCGATCAGCATGTTTAGAAAGCACCGATCGATCGGTAGAGAGTGAGTATCGGCCGATCTTGATCGGTGACCGATCGATCGGAGCATCCCTAAAGACTATATTAACTTCTGTGTTCCCACTGAAGAAATACAAATCTATCCACGTTGTTACAACCCAGCTCATGGGCTGTAACATAAAACAGGGAGGCGAGACGAGAGGTAAGAATATATAGTTTATTAGTTTAAACTAGTGCTGTCAAAATTATCGCGTTAACGGCGGTAATTAATTTTTTTAATTAATTGCGTTAAAATATTTAACGCATTTAACGCATGTGCAGAATGGCCCGCCCCATACGTGCCACCAGTGGCAGCGAGTATATGGCAGTGGCAGGGTATGGCTGGGGTAGGCTACACCCATACCAAGAAATGGCTTAGCCCCACCATGAAACATGATGTTAAAGTAAGCAAAATAAAGTCTGCCAACTCGCGGAGTAAATTGCACAGACAGCAGTTGATTTCAGTAGCCACGGTTTTGAAAACTTTTGTCACGTAGTGATTGTCTTCTCAATAGAACATCTTTGATAATGTCTTCTGGCCAATCAGAATCAAGATAACGGCGTGGTGTTGTTGCAGGAAGTCCCGACGGAGAATACTTTTGCTGTAGTAACTGGTACGCAGGTTATGTGCGTAATCTGAAATGCATACCGTCACTTGTGTCACAAAGCGTATTTGCGTACCGACGTACTTGTGAAGCTTTTCCAGAAGGCGGTTAGATCACCGGACGACAGAGTCGGTCTCCGTGTGCACGGACAGGGCTGCTGTTAACGTCGGTCTGTACAGCGGAATTGTGCCAAAACTACGCCAACCGGCTGCGGAGGGAAACAAAACCCTGTCATCTGCCATCACAATCAATGTAGGGGCCCCCCAGGGCTGCGGGAGTTCAGCTGTGCTCTTAGCTTCTTTTAGCTTTTTGTGATGACTTTACTGAGCTGCTGTCTATAGTGTGTTTTGACTTTGACCATCTAGTCAGTGTTGGTGATTTTAACATCCATGTTGACAACCCCCAGGACAGAGGGTCCGTCTTGATAACTATGGACTGACTCAGCATGTAACGGAGCCCAAGCACAATAAGGGGCACACTCTGGACTTAAGGATCTCAAAGGGTCTGAATATCTCTGAGGTTGTGGTGACTGATGTTGCGCTCTCTGATCATTCATTTGAGAGCTCTATTTCTGTTCACACAAATGTTCAAAAAGAGGTAACCACAAAGCGATATTTAACTGAAAATACGAGAGAAATGTTTACTCTGAATGTTTCTTCCACACTTGCCCCTGCTAACATCTCAGTAAATGAGCTAGTAGATCATTTTAATTCAAAAATTAAAATGTTATAGATGCCATTGCTCCAACTAAGGTAAAGGAAGTGTCTGGGAAGAAAATATCTCCATGGAGAAAGGCCATGACCGTGAGAGCAGAAAAAAGAGAGTGTCGAAAAGCTGAACGTAGGTGGAGAAAAACAAATCTCCAGGTTCACTTTGAAATCTATAAAGAGAGACTTGGCCTTTATAATTTGGAATTGAAAATTGCACGACAATCGTTCTTCTCTAACATCATTGCCAAAAACAAAAACAACGCACGTGTATGGGCATAGATAGGTCTCATAATAATTTGTGTGAACATAAAAATAATTTGTGTGTAAATATGTGATTTGTAAAACACCATCCACAATGCATTTAAAAGATTTGCAAACTCACAAATAAATGTGCAAGTGTAAAACGGATCTGCATACGCTAAATATTTTTCACAAATAAAAAAAAGATCTGTGATTATCTCTTTAACATTTACAACTTTCGATCCGGCATTTGTGAATCCATTTTGTATTTGCCGATCAAAAATGCGCTTGCGGATCGTCTTTTTACACACACGGAATTTTGAGACATATTTTCCTCCGGTCTCCGCTAAAATCTACTCGTGCCACTCGGCTATTTTCGGAAACCACGTGATGGCCCGCTGATGACGACATTTCCGCATGATTTCAAAGTAAGAGCATGATGGTTTGTTTAATGCTCTGTTTTTTTATTATAATGAATAGCGGAACGTTAGATGCATTCTTTATCACCATCATCATCATGTTATAGTTAGTTTGTGTTAGTTTGGTTCAATACAGCATATATCGAGCACTTTCGTTGATGTTGAAGTACGCAGGCTATGCGCCACTTTCGGATCCCGGGGGGAGCAGCAGGCAGCCCAGATAAAACTATTTCTTCATGGTTTGTTGTGTATTCAGTCAAGCGGGTCAAAGTTACAATGTAAAATTGTAAGTACAATGTAAAGTCCTGTACTCTGCAGGTGCCGGTAAAGAGCAATACAATGACAAAACCTTTCCAAACAAAACAACTAGTAGGTAGGTAGGTAGACAGACAGACAGACAGACAGATTGACGGACAGATTGACGGACAGATTGACGGACAGATAGATGGATATCATATATAGATACTTTATTCATCCCAAATTGTGAAATGTGTGGAAACAAGTATAAACACAATAACATTAAATACAAATGAAAGCAATAGACAGGAATATATGAATATACAGTAGAAAGGACACGATGAATATTATAACATTTAATGTAGCCTTACTATGAAGGCTGACCTAAATACGGTGCCTTTCTACAGATTACTTTAGGCGCATTCACACTGCGGTACTTTTCCCACAAAGGTTCATGCGAACTTAGTTCAGTGAACTCTTTTATCGCGTTCACACCAAAAAGAGCCGGTACTAAATATAGCTCTTTTCTCACAAAAGAGCCGCTCGAAAGTCCCTGCTAGAGAGCAGGGACTTTCGAGCGGCTCTTTTGTGAGAAAAGAGCTATATTTCTGATTGGCTGGGCGGATTGCAAACCACGCCCCGTAAAACTTCCAAAAAGTTTTGTGAAGCCGCCATTTTATTATCCTCGCATTAGCATTATTAGCATTAGCATTAGCCCAGCGCAGAAACGCAGAGAGACTAACTTATGGCAACACAAAATAAAACATGGGAGCGGTGGAGATGAGGAGGTGTCGGCGTTCTGGCGATTTACTCGGAAGGCTTCAGTAGAAGCTGCTGGGAGTCCCAGCAACTTCTACTGAAGCCAGTCTCCAACTCCGGGGACTTCCGGCCGGGGACTTTGGGCGGCAGTATCCGCCGTGAAGTTGTTTGTAGCCTGCCAGTAAACCCAAAGCAGAAGAAGAAGAAGTGAGGTCAGCGGCTTCATTTGCCTAATCCACCCCCAGAGACTTTTTCCGGTGTGAACGCGATCTGTACTTAGTTCATGCGAACTAAAGAGTTTGCATGAACTAAGTTCGCATGAACCTTTGTGGGAAAAGTACTGCGGTGTGAATGCGCCTTTTATTACTGCTCTGGTAAAGTAAAATTAGGCCGATTAATAAGATGTGAAGTGCTTTGTAACTTCGACCCGCTTGACTGAATACACAACAAACAATGAAGAAAGAGTTTTATCTAGGCTGCTTACAGGGCTGCCAACATTTGAGTTCAGCTTGGAGTGAGATTTTTTTTTTGGTGAACCGAAAAAAGAAACGTTCATGTGTACAGTGTTACAAATGTATTGAACACTAGGGTTTCCCATTAATGTACCGGGCGCTACAGAGGAACACGCACAGAGACACAGTGTACCCGCGACTCTACAATGAAGGCTCGATAATCAGCTCACAGCATATCAAATGGCATGTAGGCCTTGATGTAAGCAGAGGTAAAGTGCGGGGAGGGGGGGGGGGTATTGAAGTTAAAAGCATCAATCTGGTGCATTTTGAGAGCAACATTAAGAGATCTATGGATACATCTTTCAACACCCATATGAAACAGAACTGTAAACAGATTTTCTTTTTGGATATTTTACAAATCATTCACTTTTTAAACTGTATTCTTGTTTTACTGTCATATAGTATTTCATAACTGTTTCTCATAAATGGTGACCAAAACGTTTGAGACTCACTGAGATAACTAGACTAAAGTGAACTATCTAAACAGAGTCCCTTACCTCACTGAGCTGTAGTTATCTCTCTCAGTCTGACAGGACAGAGCTCTCCCTTTCCTTGTTTTAGAAACAGCTTCCAATATCCGTTAGCGCAGCTAGCTAACCAGATGCTAACAACAATGCAAATAGTGAGTTTGGTAGAAATATACTGTATAATAGTAAAGTTATTGAAGATGATGCCATATTATAAATATTCCCCAAAATTATTCAAAAGCATATTCTTCCAAACTCCTTGCTGTAGTATGACACACAGGAGACTTTTGGTGTGTGTAGTGAGTTTGGTATAATAAGCTGTATAATAGTGATTGAATATTATTATATTCTCTTTTTTCGGAGTTGCACTTTGCAGACGGTCCCTGAGCACTCGTGTCTTCTCCGGCTGCGGATAGAGACCAATGTAATGTGTCCAGCTCGGAGGACGGCGCGTATTGGCTTTTTTTGATCAAAATGTGATTGTAGTTCGTTGTCAACCTTACCACGGTACCTAGGAGACGTCATTTGTGTCTGAATAACGTTTTGTTCATCAGTTATTGATCCGTGAAATCCGAATCTCCCAATATCGTTCCAACTTTACTGAACTAAGCCAGAAGACCGTTTCATTTCGTAGACCGCTCGGTTTGCTGTTCCTTCACTTTATTTTTTATATACATTTATTTTGGACAAAAACTTAGCGTGAGAAAAGGCATGTGTGGCGTGAGTGTGTGAGATATGGGTTAATTGCGTGACTCTCACGCTCAATGCGTGAGTGTTGGCAGCCCTGTGCTTCGCTGCAAGCTGCTCCCCCGGGACCCGAAAGTGGCGTAGGCTATAGAGAGGCGAAGTCCCTCCCCTTCCGAGAGCCTCCATGGGACCCCGGAAGCGGGAAAATATACATTGAAGTCAATGGAGAGAGAAAGGTTATCTTTTGATCCCGTCTGAATTGTGCCACGAATGACACATATGATGTTTGTCAATTTAAAAGAACATTTTGAAAGTCAAAAAAATAAAAATGTGTCGTAAAACTGTGAAGTTACACATTTGTTTGTGTGAAACCGCTCAGTGAACTACAGGTCTCTGGTCTCGCACAATACGCGTCACCATCACAAAGACGGCCCTCACGTTAGCAAATTTCACCTGTTTCTTTCAGAATGAGGCGAAAAGTATAAAACGAGGTGAACATCACTCCAAGTCTGGGCATGTTGAGAGCTGTATATACACGAAAGGGGAGTTCGTCGGTTCTGTAAGAGCAGCGGGACCGGCTTTACAAGGTTTCGGTGAGTAATATGAGTGCAATGTGTAACGTTAATGTCAGCTAGCTAACATTAGCTAACAAGGTACACTAACGTGTTTTGTTTTAGTAACTAGTTTTCTCCTTAAGAACTTCGTGGTCTCTGTGGATGCTGTGGATAACATTAGTGTTCACAAGAACAAGGTACACTCCCGTGTTTTGTTTTAGTTGCTCTTCAGATTGAAGCGGCCAGTTTTATATCGACTATACTGTCTGTGTGATCTCCTTTTACATCTCGTTGTGTCATTTGAGTTTATTTGCTGTGTGTAGATTCAAGGATTTTGGTTATCTCGGCACAGCTGTGTGTGACTCCCTCTGGTGCACTGGTATGTGTGTTCCTAATGTAGAGAGCATTGATTCATTAATAAACTACACACCGAGTCTAGATCCTGACCAAATCCTTTTTTATTGTTGATCAAATGTTTTTCAAAAATGTATACACATTTAGAAAAATACAATGTACAATCACAACTAATACAACAATCAGACAAGAGGACAAAACTATGGAAAAATAAACCCTCCCCCCCCCCCAGATGCGGACCATCCTTGTATTATTGCTCATTCAATCTATTATAGCATGCTAATAAATGGTACTTACTTTATTTTTACAGATCTGCATGGGAGAGGATGGCGCGATGCAGAGCGCTGTCTGTGATTGGGCACGGGGGATGTACAAATGCAGCCACGCTGCAGCATTGGCAATATTTGCCATGTGGCAGATCAGCTCCACAGATGTTGAGTGCTAGTGGAGGAAGCCTGGCACTTCCAAAGTAGTCCAGCCGGTGTCTCAACTTTACCAACAGCGAGAGGAGACATACAACCCACTGGCCAGAGACATCGCTAACTGTCAACTGGGGGGTTGTAAACGAGGCCGAAGGGGTGAAGGCCTTTGTGCAGGCCTATCAAGTGACAGTGTTCGAAACTGGTCTCTTTGTGAGTGAGTCTGTGTTTTGGGAGCATCACCCGATGGACTTGTGCAGCCATCTGCCCTGCTGGAGGTGAAGTGTCCACACAGCCAGAGGAACATGACCATCGTGGAGGCAGTCCAGTTACCATCCTTCTGTCTCCGTGAGGAGGGTGGGTCTTATATTCTCAAGGAGAATCACCCATACTGGCACCAGGTCCAAGGGCAGCTGCACATCACAGACCGGAGTCTCTGCTACTTTGTTGTGTGGACCACGAAAGAGGCGATCATCATCCCCATCCCCAAAGACCCTGCATGGCATGGAAATCTCCTCCTCCAGCATATGCTCCCTGTGTTGGCCAGTAGAGAGGAGGACATTTAAATAAACATACTCTTAACACCCTCGGACTCTGCGCTGTGTTTCGTACGTGTGATGGGGTGTGATGCCGAGGGGAGGAAAACAGGACACAGCAGATTGTGGTGGAGATGCTGAGCAGTTATTTAATTGTTGCATGTAATTATTATTATACTGCGTGCTTCTTAGTTCTTCCATCTTTTGGTGTAACATGGATCTGTATGTAACTCTATATTTACCTGTCATCTACCACACTTCCTTCTACATCATACACCATCATTATACATGATGGTGTATATAAGATATATATATTTGTATACATATCTGTAAATTGTATAATTTTATTTAAACGTCTTTTTGATCTCTCTGTCTATAAACACAAACTGAGTAAGATTGACAATAAAGTTGACTTTGAAAAATATATATATTCTTTATGAAAATAGTTGCCTGTTGGAGAAATGAATCCAAATGAAACGTTGGACTGAACTACAGCTACGCCTTTAAATCTCTACGGACTGTTTTTCAGTGGGATGGCAAGTTCCTATCTTTAAACATTTATTAGTTTTTTCTCAGAACAGATTTGATTTTCTGAAGTTAATTTAACTTTGCCGACCATGTAAGGTCATTATTAAAAGGTACAATCAATTTGTTTAGGGTTGACTAAAATAATGAAAAACATTCATTTGGATAATTTACTGACAGAATAAGAAACTCAATGATGCTCTACTCACCTGTTCCCTTTTTATAAAGTGAAACAGTTGAAACGATAGATTTTAGTAAACTTAAAAACAACCTTCTCCAAAAGCTATCAAGGAATATACCGAATACTTGTTTTAGAACTTTATTACATATTTTTATATAAATAGTTTGAATGATCCATAATTGACAGAAGCGTGTGTTTACACTGACCTGTTACTCATATATTAATGTCTTTGTAACTTCAGTAAACCACTACCTCACTAATTTCTTTCATTCATCACGGTTCAGTAAACTAAGTGATGCATGAACCAGTTTAATCATTATAATAGCGTAGGATTGCAACTCTTTGAAACTGTAGGTGGCTCTTAAAAGAGCCGTTGTGTTTGGGTGTGCTGGTATCAGGTCAGTCTAAGCCCTCTCTCAGCTGGATGTCCTTGGGCATGATGGTGACCCTCTTTGCTTGGTTCATCTTACTGGGGGAGCTACATGGATGTCGGTGCAGTCCACAGTCATTTTGCAGTTGAAGGCAGAATGATTTTATGATTGACTCAGAATGAAGCACAACTTCATGTCATACAATACATTGACTTTATTTGTAATTGTGTAAAAACATATAAGCATTGATTAGCAAGCAGGACCTGCAGGAACAGAGCACGGTGATGGATGGAGCTGCTGGGAAGAGAGAAGAAGAAAACAGATCAACTTTATTATCGGATATTAAAAATTCAATTTTCAAAACAAGTTGCAGCTCCTACAGTTTTCTAGTGTGTAAAGATGATTTCACATGACCTATGCAAAATATCACACTCAATACATGTGTGTCTCTGGGGGGTGCATTGTGCCTTTGATGTATATAAATAATATACCATAACCAAATACTATTACGTACAGTGGAAATCAGGTTGCCAGAGCAGGTCAGTCCAGTGTGCATGTTCCTCAGGGTCTCAGCAGTTACAGGTGACGTGAAGAAAATAAAAGAGAAAAAGGTCAGTAACAACACTTTAAAGTAACAACACTTTATATTATATTATAATAATTATCTCTCAGTAATCACTCAACTACTGTCTTTCCAACAAACAGATTGACTCATCCTCACTGTCATCATAATGAAACACATCCAGAAGAATGTCATGCAAAGCTGCCTGCCTGCCTTCGACTCTCCCTGAACTGCCTGATCTTTTAATGTTCAATGTTAACCATTTGTGCAGATAGCATTAAGTAGAAAAGATCGCCGATGCTAATGTGGCGTTAGCCTACCTCCCGCCCCCTTAGCACCTGGTGGAGGGGGCGATAGGCTACTCTTCAAATGTTTCACAAAATACTTACCATCATGACTACCCTTACTGTTTAACATGTTGGTTTACTTCATGTTAAGGCTAATACAAATGACAACGCTAAGTAATGTGATGCTAACTAACGTGCTCGCTACTAGCTAGGTAGCTAACTTGACTATGGTTCATGCAAAACATGTGTATTACCTGATATGTTTGGTCCAGCGACTCCTGGTCCTTTCATCAGACGGGAAGCGATAGAACGAGCAAGTGGTATGATCACTTTGTGATTGCAACCTGGTACAAAGCACACAGGCATCTTGTGAAAGTGAATTTATTGGAGCAATCTCTTATATTTATTGGAGGGAATAAACCAGTTTCTTCTTCTTCTTCTTTGCTTTAATTGCGAGTCGCTACCAGTCTTGGAGCATTATCGCCTATGACATCACTTACGCGACCCAGAATGGGATTTGGGATTTGTAGTCTTTGTAGTCGCGTATTTTTCATAGTCTTATATTTCAGCAGTTTTACGACAAAATGTGACTTTTTTTACATGGAAATGATTGTTTAAGATTGACAAACATCATATGTGTAGTTCGTGGCACAATTCAAACGGGATCAAAAGATACGTTTTCTCTCTCCATTGAATTCAATGTATTATTTTTCGCTTCCGGGGTCCCATGGGCCGGAAGTAGATGGGCGTGACTTCGCCTCTCTATAGCCTGTACTTCAACATCAACGAAAGTGCTCGATATATGCTATATTGAACCAATAAACTAACACAAACTAACTGTATCACTATAACATGATGATGATGGTGATAAAGAATGCATCTAACGTTCCGCTGTTCATTATAATATAAAAACAGAGCATTAAACAAACCATCGTGCTCTTCCTTTGAAATCATGCGGAAATGTCGTCATCAGCAGGCCATCACGTGGTTTCCGAAAATAACCGAGTGACACGAGTAGATTTTAGCCGAGACCGGCGGAAAATATGTCTCAAAATTCCGTGTGTGTAAAAAAACGATCCACGAGCAGAGATTTGAGATCCGCAAGCGCATTTTTGGTTGACAAATACAAAATGGATTCACAAATGCCGGATCGAAAGTTGTAAATGTTAAAGAGATAATCACAGATCTGTTTTTATTTGTGAAAATATTTAGCGTATTTGCAGATCCGTTTTACACTTGCACATTTATTTGTGAGTTTGCAAATCTTTTAAATGCATTTGTGGATGGTGTTTTACAAATCACATATTTACACACAAATTATTTTTATGTTCACAAAAAATAATTATGAGACATATCTATGCCCATACACGTGCGTTGTTCGCTACCGTCGACAGACTAACTAACCTCAGTAGCCTCTGAACTTCTATCCACCAGGGCCTGCAATGATTTTGCCTTCTTCAGACAACATTCAGAGAATCAGACAAGCAGTCAGTGCCTCTGCATCAGGTACAGCAAATGTGTTGTCTCTGTGTCCACCTAAAATCAATTCAAACACCATGACACAGTTCCATCAGATTAATGACAAAAACCTAGAGGACATTAGGGCTGTCCCGAATACCATTTTTTGGGCTCCGGATATTCGGTAGTAATCAGCAGCGAATATTCGGTGCGGAGATTTTTTTTCACAACACGCTCCGAGACACCTGACAACACGCTGTTAAGCAGAAGCGCAGAAAGAGCATATTATTACGATTTATATTTATGTATTGTCTCAGTACTCGCATACATTAAAGCTAAATGTGTCCTCTGCATTTAACCCAGCCGCAGCGCAGCGCCGGGGACCAGATATAGTAAACCGATACAGTAAACAGTATTTAAATAAATGAAGAACGAAAAATAAATGAACGAACTGTATGCCAATAATTGCCTTAGCCCCAGATGTTCCCACATTGCTCCTATTATTTTCACTATTCGGATAAAATTCAAAAACTAATATAAAAAAACTTGCAACTATTTTCCAAGCAAAGTAAGAGCACGATTTTATCATGTGTAACGTTACTGTTTAAACGGCGGATAAAGCAGCTTCATCATGGCAACTTGACAACAGCTAAGCTAAGCTAGGCTACTACTTACAGCATCCGGTGACTTTTCAGAGTTGTTGTGCGACCGGCCAGTTTCTTGTCGCATATTTGGCACACTGCCTTCTTCTTACAGTCGTCCAATTTAAAATGGTCCCACACAGCTGGAGTCTTCGGCATTTTGTGTTCAGGTGTGTGGAACGAGGTGAAGCGAGGTGAAGCGTGCCGTTTGCGTTCGTGACTGTGAGTGAACGCGATGTCAGGAGCACAGGCTGAGATTGTGTATATTTCCGCATTTTAACAGTGCAATTCAAAAGTATAAATATAGTATAAGAATATGGCAATTCGCCTTTATTGATAGCATACATTTAGGGGGGAAAAACGAATATCCGAATAATGAAATTGAAACCCAAATAGTTGGCCAACGAACGAATATTCGAATAGTCGAATAATCGGGTACAGCCCTAGACATTATACAACATCTAAAATCCTCCTCCTGCTGCCTTGATATTATTCCAACAGGATTTTTCCAAGATGTTTTTCCTTGCATGGCCTCAGATCTACTTCACATAGGAAACAAGTCTCTTCTCTTTTCCACAGGCTCTGAAAACTGCAGTCATTAAACCGCTCTTAAAAAAGAATAATCTAGATGCTTCAGTAATGAACAATTACAGGCCCATATCAAACCTCCCATTTCTAGGTAAAATCATTGAAAAAGTTGTTTTTCAACAGTTGAGTAATTTCTTGCATTTAAATAGTTGTTTGGATGTGTTCCAGTCAGGCTTTCGTCCAAACCACAGCACTGAGACTGCTCTTGTAAAGGTCTTTAATGACATCCACTTATGGCGCATTTCCACTGCAGGGCCTCGCACGGCTTAGTACGGCCTTGGTAGGCCAGGCTCACTTTATCCTGCGTTTCCAATACAGTTTAGAAACTGGGGCAGTAACTATAGTAACGCAGTGTAGGCGGAGCCGTGACGTCATCTTCAATGTGAACCACAAAACCAACATCAGCCGTTAGCTGTTAGCCCTCAGAGCTCCTCATATCTGTTCAGAAACTAGACAGAAGTGAAACAAGTACAAACCACAGACTGTCTGTCTCATGGCGAATACAGTCGCTGCTTTATTTATGTCTGTTGTTGTGAGTGTGGACAGTCGGAGCATATACTGCGTTAGCTTAGCCGATCTCCATTCTGAAAACACGCATTTTAAAAGGTTTCTCGTCTGCCGTCTGTCTGCAGACTTGTCAAAGCATTAATTCATGGTTTTTACTAACCGGTATCAGCATGTTGTTACTTCGACAAAACTGCTCCACCTGTTAGAAATCTGCTCAAAGATTGTTGGTCACCCTGTCAGAGACTTTCTGACTCACAGACCATAATAACCTGAGAGGCTGTCCAACAGCATCATCTGGGACCCAAAGCATGCTCCAACAGAGAATCTGAACTGCTACCATCAAATGGAGATTCACTAAAGTCAGCCTGAAGCATCCTTTGTGCTCCAGTCAGTCCTCTCTGTGAACACAGAGCTACAGATCAGATGCACGCTGAAGGCTCTTTGAGCAGCTCTCACTGGTCCTGCTGTTATGTTACATGTTAGTTGTTTGTTTCTCATGTATTGTGTTTGTCTTATGTGTCGATGTTGATGTTACACATGGAGCTGCTGTGATGCAAGTCACATTTCAGACTTGATCTGACAATTAAAGAATCGTAGACAACAACGTTCTAACCTCTATCTAACCATATTGTGCATTCATATTGTATATTTCAAACCGGTTGTGATCTTTCATTTGGGGATAACAGTGTTAGGCATTCGTGAGGTGCAACAACATTAACATGAACCTTTCTGTTGGCTGCTTGTTAGCAGACCCTCCACGCGATAGCAGAGCGAACAGGTACAGCAAGCGAGGGATCATAGTCCACTAGTAAATCGATTGCAGATGGTGTCGTGCTCGCGGAAGGATACTAAAATAATAATGAATGGGTCGGGAAATATACTTTGGTGGCCGTTAAACATGGGCGGCCCAAGTAAAGTCTATGTGAGGGAAACCCTGGACTTGAATTTTGAATTGAGCCGTCCCTTATAGATACTGTGGAAGCTATTCAGTATTTTTCACATTTATTTAATGTATTTATTTGTTATATTTCGTTTTGTAGAATTAATTTACAGCCATATTATTTGAGTTAAGTTGTGTTCCAGCTAAAATGCTTTTATTTTGAAGGTGATGGGTCAATTTGGGCACACAGCTGGGTTTATTTAAGTCAATCAGGGCACAGCAGCAGTCAGCGGGCACCGGGGTTATGGTGTTTTACCAGTATCAGGGCTGAGTTCAGCAAACATTTCAACACCTTTTGCTGTATTGATCTTTCCAAGGTGAAGCTAATAAATACCACAAAAATGTCGATACCTTGTCTGGACACATTACCAACTCATGATCTGCGTAAGATCCACTATACCTGGTGCCTCAGTGGCCTTTTGAAGTTGTATTGTTGTTGACAAATAGTCACTACAGATACTATCTCTTTACGTATTAGTGATGGGAATCCCGGCTCTTTTTAGTGAGTCGGATCATTTGGCTCGGCTCACTAAGAAGAGCCGGCTCTTTCGGCTCCCTAACGGCTCTTCATGTTACCACAGTTTCCCAGAGCCTCAGTTTCGCCGCTGCGAGGCTCCGGCGCTCGCAGTTCACGCGCGTGCTCCACTAGCACAGGAACACGCTTTGCTGGCGGTGAAAAGAATCCCACTAGACTCCTTTGCTCCTCCAACAGATGGATGTCCTTGTCCTTTTTCGTCATTTCAAGCGATAAAAACTCTTTTGGACGCCCTCGGCTCGAGTCCAGGGCGTTCCGAGCTGAATAAGAGCGTCAAATGACGGCAAGACGCCCGCCTGGCGGAAACGCTGGAATTAGGAATATATTGTGATGAAGTGCACACTGACCTGAGCTCCAGGGGTCTCCTTGTTCTCCTCCATGCTGCTCTCAGTTCTCCTTCTCCGGATGGGTCTCTGAAATAATCAACACAACTACAGCTGACACAAAACAAGACGACTCAATACAACCGACAGACACAACAAAACTAATCCACAGCTACTTCGTAGGTTCATAGCAGAGGTGAGAAGTAACGAAGTACATTTACTCAAGTACTGTACTTAAGTACTATTTAGAGGTACTTTTACTTTACTTGAATATTTCCATGTAATGCTACTTTGTCTGCGACAATAGGAGACAGTAATAAAGCTGCTTCACTGAAGAGGAGAAACTCACAGCTCCAGGACTCTGTAAGTCAGGAGGAGACTAGAAACAACATGTCAATAAACTGAGGATTCATCCTGTAACATAAAGGAGTTACCTAACAGAAACCAGTATGCCAACGGTAATAAAGAAGAGTTAGCGTACTAAAACAATATGCTGAAGGTAAAAGGGGAGCGTTTACTCAAACTAAACGGCATGCATATAACTTATGAATATACTGTGGGATAAATAATGTTAGAGAAAGTAATTATTAAGGTCGGACACACACACACACACACACACACAACACACACACACACACACACACACAACACACACACACACACAACACACACACACCACACACACACACACACACACACACACACACACACACACACACACACACACACACACACACACACACACACACACACACACACACACACACACACACACACACACACACACACACACACACACACACACACACACACACACACCACACACACACACACACACACACACACACACACACACACACACACACACACACACACACACACACACACACACACACACACACACACACACACACACACACACACACACACACACACACACTTTTAAGCTGGAAACACTGAGAAGACCACAGAGCTGCTTCAGGTCCTCTCTGGGAACACTGGGTCCTGATGAAGACCACAGAGCTGCTTCAGGTCCTCTCTGGGAACACTGGGTCCTGATGAAGACCACAGAGCTGCTTCAGGTCCTCTCTGGGAACACTGGGTCCTGATGAAGACCACAGAGCTGCTTCAGGTCCTCTCTGGGAACACTGGGTCCTGATGAAGACCACAGAGCTGCTTCAGGTCCTCTCTGGGAACACTGGGTCCTGATGAAGACCACAGAGCTGCTTCAGGTCCTCTCTGGGAACACTGGGTCCTGATGAAGACCACAGAGCTGCTTCAGGTCCTCTCTGGGAACACTGGGTCCTGATGAAGACCACAGAGCTGCTTCAGGTCCTCTCTGGGGACACTGGGTCCTGATGAAGGCCACAGAGCTGCTTCAGGTCCTCTCTGGGAACACTGGGTCCTGATGAAGAACACAGAGCTGCTTCAGGTGGAAAACTGTCAGGAGTGAAGAGGAGGAATTCAAAGAGTTTATGATATGTTCTATTTCTAGATGCTTATATGTAGTGTTTTATCACACCATGTGCAGGGCCTTGTCTCATCGATGCTGCTGTGACGTAAACATGTTCCAAATTGATCCATTTAGTCAATGTGATGTTAAGCAGAGGAGAAAATGATAGAAAGGTCAGATAGTTATTAACATTACATGCAAATGACTTTAACCATTACGATAACAAGTTGGTTTTCTGTGTAAATTATTATTAATACAATACAAATATTTAGATATAATTCATCATAATCTGTGTAGCAACAGCTCACAGTTTGTTCAGTTTTATTTCATTAAAATGACTTTATTCACATAGAAAGTGACATTAACGGTTGTTTGAACCACGGTTATAACGCTGTGTCATTAACTATCACTAAGTTAACACAGAAAGCAAACATTAGCGAGTGAGACTGTTTAATGTACTCCATGTATACAGTATTTTCTGTGTATTCTTTAGATACTCTAGTGATATGTGTCCCGTGTGTAAACTTGCTGCTAATGCTTCATTTGTATTATATCTTATTGTATCTTTTAAATATGCTTAACTTGTGTAATGCCTGAAAACACTTCTGCTGTGACACAATCATTTCTCAGTTTAAGATAAATAATTATTTAAATAAAGTATATCTATTTATCTGATGAGCTAAACCGTCGCTTAGCTTAGCGTTAGCTGCTAACTGAAGAACCCCATTCATTTCAATGGGAAAAATGCTGCGTCACAGTGAATGGCGATGCTAACAAGCATATATTTAAAACTATATCTATGGTAAAGAGCACCAACACAACAACTCAAACTGTCTTAAAGACAACTGGTGTAATAAATAACTAAAATAAAGTCAGCTTAGCATTACAAATCAACTGTTACTCACCCGGAGCCGAACTGCAATAATAACTGTAGCTAGTGATGGCAGTTTGACACCGGACTTCCTATTCCATAGAAGCAGTGCTTCGAATCACGTGACATATGACGTCAGAAGCAGCAACTGCTTCATTTCCTGAATGAATCACTTGACTAGTTCATGGTACATTCACGCGATTCTGACAGGTTGAAACAGTTTCAAATGTGAGCGCTTCAACACTTTATGACCGCTCTAAACAATGCGCAATGTGTGGGTTGTTGTCGTAGTTTGCGTTGTTGCTGTTGAGTTGTTGTTGGTATTGCATTTGAATTGTAGTAGGCTATCATTATACAGTAGAGCAAGCCAGGAAGAAAGATAGGTCGTTCTGGCTCGGGAAACACTTTGAAATGTGGAGAAGTTGTGAACAAAAAGACAATTATCAGTAATATAAAAACAGTTAAATATTTTAAGGAATAGATAGCCCAGTGGATAGAGCCGGCGGCCATGTCCTCCGTGCAGCTGGTTCAAAGCCCGGAATGGATGTATTTTAATCATTGCTTTTCAACTTTAATACTTTAATAACTAATAAAAGGCCCTCTCCTCCCAAAAACATGTCCAGCACTCTCTAGTCTCTTCTCAATAACCCAATACACACAATTATCAATCTTTAATTGCAAAGAGAACATGATATTCAGTCTTAGTGTGTGTGTGAATCGAATATTTTTCAAGGCAAAGATACGTTAAAGCCACTGCAGCCTTGCACTTCGCCAGGAGAGGTCGCTGTAACTGAAGCTTCGAGAAATGAACCTATTTCCGACACAATTGTCCAAGTGGTTCGACGCTTCATTCAAAGCTTCATTTTGCCATCACTAACTGTAGCTGTTAGCTGTTAGACTTTAAAACTTTAGCTGTTAGCCGATGGCTTTTAGACTTTAGCTGTTATCCAATAGCTTTTAGCCTTTATTTAAAGATAATTTGAGACTATTTTTGGCGCACATTTTAAAGTTTTTTTGTGAGTTTCTTTCTTCCAATATTACAGCTGTGTTAAATAAGATAACTTCTGATTCGTGATTAACTGTACGCTAAGCTAACCGGTGTAAATACACTTAATGAAACCTCTTCTTCTTCTTCTTCTTCTTCTCTCGGTTTTTCTTCTTCTTCTTCTTCTTCCGTGTTTATTGGCGGTTGGCAAACCAACCTGTAGGTGCATTACCGCCACCAGCTGGACCGGAGTGTGGACAAGAGACTAAGCAGAAAACAAGAAACAAAACAAAACAAAGAACCAAAACTCTAGATTCTTTTTAAATGAATCAATTTCTCTTAGAAACGTAATAATCCCACAAAACATATTGCCTGATGTTTTCCCTAACAAAAAAAAGCACATTTCTCTGAGTACTATATTTCCTGCAAAGCAGTAAAACATGCTCAACAGTTTCTGGCTGGCTGCAGAGTATACACTTTCCGGTTGGATGCTTTACTATTTCCGGTAATTCCACGAAAGAAGAAGAAGAAGAAAAACCGAGAGAAGAAGAAGAAGAAGAAGAAGAAACGTGGTGAGTGGATTAAACACACGCAGAGGTTTCATTACGTGTATTTACACCTGTTAGCTTAGTTTAAAGTTAATCACGAATCGAAGTTGGATAACAGCTACAGTCTAACAGCTAAAGTCTAACTGCTACAGTCTAACATGTAAAGTCTAAAAGCCATCGGCTAACTGCTAACGGCTACAGTTATTATTGCAGTTCGGCTCCGGGTGAGTAAGAGTTGATTTGTAATGCTAAGCTGACTTTATTTTAGTTATTTATTACACCAGTTGTCTTTAAGACAGTTTGAGTTGTTGTGTTGGTGCTCTTTACCATAGATATAGTTTTAAATATATGCTTGTTAGCATCGCCATTCTGTGACGCAGCATTTTCCCCATTGAAATGAATGGGGTTCTTCAGTTAGCAGCTAATGCTAAGCTAAGCGACGGTTTAGCTCATTAGATAAATAGATATACTTTATTTAAATAATTATTTATCTTAAACTGAGAAATGATTGTGTCACAGCGGAAGTGTTTTCAGGCATTACACATGTTAAGCATATTTAACAGATACAATAAGATATAATAAAAATGAAGCATTAGCAGCAAGTTTACACACGGGACACATATCACTAGAGTATCTAAAGAATACACAATATACAGAAAATACTGTATACATGGAGTACATTAAACAGTCTCACTCGCTAATGTTTGCTTTCTGTGTTAACTTAGTGATAGTTAATGACACAGATAGCGTTATAACCGTGGTTCAAACAACCGTTAATGTCACTTTCTATGTGAATAAAGTCATTTTAATGAAATAAAAGTGAACAAACTGTGAGCTGTAAGTTAGAATGTAAGTTGCTACACAGATTATGATGAATTGTATCTAAATATTTGTATTGTATTAATAATAATTTACACAGAAAACCAACTTGTTATCGTAATGGTTAAAGTCATTTGCATGTAATGTTAATAACTATCTGACCTTTCTATCATTTTCTCCTCTGCTTAACATCACATTGACTAAATGGATCAATTTGGAACATGTTTACATCACAGCAGCATAGATGAGACAAGGCCCTGCACATGGTGTGATAACACACTACATATAAGCATCTAGAAATAGAACATATCATAAACTCTTTGAATTCCTCCTCTTCACTCCTGACAGTTTTCCACCTGAAGCAGCTCTGTGGTCTTCATCAGGACCCAGTGTTCCCAGAGAGGACCTGAAGCAGCTCTGTGTTCTTCATCAGGACCCAGTGTTCCCAGAGAGGACCTGAAGCAGCTCTGTGGTCTTCATCAGGACCCAGTGTTCCCAGAGAGGACCTGAAGCAGCTCTGTGGTCTTCATCAGGACCCAGTGTTCCCAGAGAGGACCTGAAGCAGCTCTGTGGTCTTCATCAGGACCCAGTGTTCCCAAGAGAGGACCTGAAGCAGCTCTGTGGTCTTCATCAGGACCCAGTGTTCCCAGAGAGGACCTGAAGCAGCTCTGTGGTCTTCATCAGGACCCAGTGTTCCCAGAGAGGACCTGAAGCAGCTCTGTGGTGGTCTTCATCAGGACCCAGTGTTCCCAGAGAGGACCTGAAGCAGCTCTGTGGTCTTCATCAGGACCCAGTATTCGCAAAGAGGACCTGAAGCAGCTCTGTGGTCTTCATCAGGACCCAGTGTTCCCAGAGAGGACCTGAAGCAGCTCTGTGGTCTTCATCAGGACCCAGTGTTCCCAGAGAGGACCTGAAGCAGCTCTGTGGTCTTCATCAGGACCCAGTATTCGCAAAGAGGACCTGAAGCAGCTCTGTGGTCTTCATCAGGACCCAGTTTTCCCAAAGAGGACCTGAAGCAGCTCTGTGGTCTTCATCAGGACCCAGTGTTCCCAGAGAGGACCTGAAGCAGCTCTGTGGTCTTCATCAGGACCCAGTGTTCCCAGAGAGGACCTGAAGCAGCTCTGTGGTGGTCTTCATCAGGACCCAGTGTTCCCAGAGAGAACCTGAAGCAGCTCTGTGGTCTTCATCAGGACCCAGTGTCCCCAGAGAGGACCTGAAGCAGCTCTGTGGTCTTCATCAGGACCCAGTGTTCCCAGAGAGGACCTGAAGCAGCTCTGTGGTGGTCTTCATCAGGACCCAGTGTTCCCAGAGAGGACCTGAAGCAGCTCTGTGGTCTTCATCAGGACCCAGTATTCGCAAAGAGGACCTGAAGCAGCTCTGTGGTCTTCATCAGGACCCAGTGTTCCCAAAGAGGACCTGAAGCAGCTCTGTGGTCTTCATCAGGACCCAGTGTTCCCAGAGAGGACCTGAAGCAGCTCTGTGGTCTTCATCAGGACCCAGTGTCCCCCGAGAGGACCTGAAGCAGCTCTGTGGTGGTCTTCATCAGGACCCAGTATTCGCAAAGAGGACCTGAAGCAGCTTTGTGGTCTTCATCAGGACCCAGTGTTCCCATAGAGGACCTGAAGCAGCTCTGTGGTCTTCATCAGGACCCAGTGTTCCCAAAGAGGACCTGAAGCAGCTCTGTGGTCTTCATCAGGACCCAGTGTCCCCAGAGAGGACCTGAAGCAGCTCTGTGGTCTTCATCAGGACCCAGTGTTCCCAGAGAGGACCTGAAGCAGCTCTGTGGTCTTCATCAGGACCCAGTGTTCCCAGAGAGGACCTGAAGCAGCTCTGTGGTCTTCATCAGGACCCAGTGTTCCCAGAGAGGACCTGAAGCAGCTCTGTGGTCTTCATCAGGACCCAGTGTTCCCAGAGAGGACCTGAAGCAGCTCTGTGGTCTTCATCAGGACCCAGTGTTCCCAGAGAGGACCTGAAGCAGCTCTGTGTTCTTCATCAGGACCCAGTGTTCCCAGAGAGGACCTGAAGCAGCTCTGTGGTCTTCATCAGGACCCAGTGTTCCCAAAGAGGACCTGAAGCAGCTCTGTGGTCTTCATCAGGACCCAGTGTTCCCAGAGAGGACCTGAAGCAGCTCTGTGGTCTTCATCAGAACCCAGTGTTCCCAGAGAGGACCTGAAGCAGCTCTGTGGTCTTCATCAGGACCCAGTGTTCCCAGAGAGGACCTGAAGCAGCTCTGTGGTGGTCTTCATCAGAACCCAGTGTTCCCAGAGAGGACCTGAAGCAGCTCTGTGGTCTTCATCAGGACCCAGTGTTCCCAGAGAGGACCTGAAGCAGCTCTGTGGTGGTCTTCATCAGGACCCAGTGTTCCCAGAGAGGACCTGAAGCAGCTCTGTGGTCTTCATCAGGACCCAGTGTTCCCAGAGAGGACCTGAAGCAGCTCTGTGGTCTTCATCAGGACCCAGTGTTCCCAGAGAGGACCTGAAGCAGCTCTGTGGTCTTCATCAGGACCCAGTATTCGCAAAGAGGACCTGAAGCAGCTCTGTGGTCTTCATCAGGACCCAGTGTTCCCAGAGAGGACCTGAAGCAGCTCTGTGGTCTTCATCAGGACCCAGTGTTCCCAGAGAGGACCTGAAGCAGCTCTGTGGTCTTCATCAGGACCCAGTATTCGCAAAGAGGACCTGAAGCAGCTCTGTGGTCTTCATCAGGACCCAGTGTTCCCAAAGAGGACCTGAAGCAGCTCTGTGGTCTTCATCAGGACCCAGTGTTCCCAGAGAGGACCTGAAGCAGCTCTGTGGTCTTCATCAGGACCCAGTGTTCCCAGAGAGGACCTGAAGCAGCTCTGTGGTGGTCTTCATCAGGACCCAGTGTTCCCAGAGAGAACCTGAAGCAGCTCTGTGGTCTTCATCAGGACCCAGTGTCCCCAGAGAGGACCTGAAGCAGCTCTGTGGTCTTCATCAGGACCCAGTGTTCCCAGAGAGGACCTGAAGCAGCTCTGTGGTGGTCTTCATCAGGACCCAGTGTTCCCAGAGAGGACCTGAAGCAGCTCTGTGGTGGTCTTCATCAGGACCCAGTGTTCCCAAAGAGGACCTGAAGCAGCTCTGTGGTCTTCATCAGGACCCAGTGTCCCAGAGAGGACCTGAAGCAGCTCTGTGGTCTTCATCAGGACCCAGTGTTCCCAGAGAGGACCTGAAGCAGCTCTGTGGTCTTCATCAGGACCCAGTGTTCCCAGAGAGGACCTGAAGCAGCTCTGTGGTCTTCATCAGGACCCAGTGTTCCCAGAGAGGACCTGAAGCAGCTCTGTGGTCTTCATCAGGACCCAGTGTTCCCAGAGAGGACCTGAAGCAGCTCTGTGGTCTTCATCAGGACCCAGTGTTCCCAGAGAGGACCTGAAGCAGCTCTGTGTTCTTCATCAGGACCCAGTGTTCCCAGAGAGGACCTGAAGCAGCTCTGTGGTCTTCATCAGGACCCAGTGTTCCCAGAGAGGACCTGAAGCAGCTCTGTGGTCTTCATCAGGACCCAGTGTTCCCAGAGAGGACCTGAAGCAGCTCTGTGGTCTTCATCAGGACCCAGTGTTCCCAGAGAGGACCTGAAGCAGCTCTGTGGTCTTCATCAGGACCCAGTGTTCCCAGAGAGGACCTGAAGCAGCTCTGTGGTCTTCATCAGAACCCAGTGTTCCCAGAGAGGACCTGAAGCAGCTCTGTGGTCTTCATCAGGAACGCAGTGTTCCCAGAGAGGACCTGAAGCAGCTCTGTGGTCTTCATCAGGAACGCAGTGTTCCCAGAGAGGACCTGAAGCAGCTCTGTGGTCTTCATCAGGACCCAGTGTTCCCAGAGAGGACCTGAAGCAGCTCTGTGGTCTTCATCAGGACCCAGTGTTCCCAGAGAGGACCTGAAGCAGCTCTGTGGTCTTCATCAGGACCCAGTATTCCCAGAGAGGACCTGAAGCAGCTCTGTGGTGGTCTTCATCAGGACCCAGTGTTCCCAGAGAGGACCTGAAGCAGCTCTGTGGTCTTCATCAGAACCCAGTGTTCCCAGAGAGGACCTGAAGCAGCTCTGTGGTCTTCATCAGGACCCAGTGTTCCCAGAGAGGACCTGAAGCAGCTCTGTGGTGGTCTTCATCAGGACCCAGTGTTCCCAGAGAGGACCTGAAGCAGCTCTGTGGTCTTCATCAGGACCCAGTATTCGCAAAGAGGACCTGAAGCAGCTCTGTGGTCTTCATCAGGACCCAGTGTTCCCAAAGAGGACCTGAAGCAGCTCTGTGGTCTTCATCAGGACCCAGTGTTCCCAGAGAGGACCTGAAGCAGCTCTGTGGTCTTCATCAGAAACCCAGTGTTCCCAGAGAGGACCTGAAGCAGCTCTGTGGTCTTCATCAGGACCCAGTGTTCCCAGAGAGGACCTGAAGCAGCTCTGTGGTGGTCTTCATCAGGACCCAGTATTCCCAGAGAGGACCTGAAGCAGCTCTGTGGTCTTCATCAGGACCCAGTGTTCCCAAAGAGGACCTGAAGCAGCTCTGTGGTCTTCATCAGGACCCAGTGTTCCCAGAGAGGACCTGAAGCAGCTCTGTGGTCTTCATCAGAACCCAGTGTTCCCAGAGAGGACCTGAAGCAGCTCTGTGGTGGTCTTCATCAGGACCCAGTGTTCCCAGAGAGGACCTGAAGCAGCTCTGTGGTCTTCATCAGGACCCAGTATTCGCAAAGAGGACCTGAAGCAGCTCTGTGGTCTTCATCAGGACCCAGTGTCCCCAGAGAGGACCTGAAGCAGCTCTCTGGTCTTCATAAAGACCCAGTGTCCCCAGAGAGGACCTGAAGCAGCTCTCTGGTCTTCATAAGGACCCAGTGTTCCCAGAGAGGACCTGAAGCAGCTCTGTGGTCTTCATCAGAACCCAGTGTTCCCAGAGAGGACCTGAAGCAGCTCTGTGGTCTTCATCAGGACCCAGTGTTCCCAGAGAGGACCTGAAGCAGCTCTGTGGTCTTCATCAGGACCCAGTGTTCCCAGAGAGGACCTGAAGCAGCTCTGTGGTCTTCATCAGGACCCAGTATTCGCAAAGAGGACCTGAAGCAGCTCTGTGGTCTTCATCAGGACCCAGTGTTCCCAAAGAGGACCTGAAGCAGCTCTGTGGTCTTCATCAGGACCCAGTGTTCCCAGAGAGGACCTGAAGCAGCTCTGTGGTCTTCATCAGAACCCAGTGTTCCCAGAGAGGACCTGAAGCAGCTCTGTGGTCTTCATCAGAACCCAGTGTTCCCAGAGAGGACCTGAAGCAGCTCTGTGGTCTTCATCAGGACCCAGTGTTCCCAGAGAGGACCTGAAGCAGCTCTGTGGTCTTCATCAGGACCCAGTATTCGCAAAGAGGACCTGAAGCAGCTCTGTGGTCTTCATCAGGAACGCAGTGTTCCCAGAGAGGACCTGAAGCAGCTCTGTGGTCTTCATCAGGACCCAGTATTCGCAAAGAGGACCTGAAGCAGCTCTGTGGTCTTCATCAGGACCCAGTGTTCCCATAGAGGACCTGAAGCAGCTCTGTGGTCTTCATCAGGACCCAGTGTTCCCAGAGAGGACCTGAAGCAGCTCTGTGGTGGTCTTCATCAGGACCCAGTGTCCCCAGAGAGGACCTGAAGCAGCTCTGTGGTCTTCATCAGGACCCAGTGTTCCCAGAGAGGACCTGAAGCAGCTCTGTGGTCTTCATCAGGACCCAGTGTTCCCAGAGAGGACCTGAAGCAGCTCTGTGGTCTTCATCAGGACCCAGTGTTCCCAAAGAGGACCTGAAGCAGCTCTGTGGTCTTCATCAGAACCCAGTGTTCCCAGAGAGGACCTGAAGCAGCTCTGTGGTCTTCATCAGGACCCAGTGTTCCCAGAGAGGACCTGAAGCAGCTCTGTGGTCTTCATCAGGACCCAGTATTCGCAAAGAGGACCTGAAGCAGCTCTGTGGTCTTCATCAGGAACGCAGTGTTCCCAGAGAGGACCTGAAGCAGCTCTGTGGTCTTCATCAGGACCCAGTATTCGCAAAGAGGACCTGAAGCAGCTCTGTGGTCTTCATCAGGACCCAGTGTTCCCAAAGAGGACCTGAAGCAGCTCTGTGGTCTTCATCAGGACCCAGTGTTCCCAGAGAGGACCTGAAGCAGCTCTGTGGTCTTCATCAGAACCCAGTGTTCCCAGAGAGGACCTGAAGCAGCTCTGTGGTCTTCATCAGAACCCAGTGTTCCCAGAGAGGACCTGAAGCAGCTCTGTGGTCTTCATCAGGACCCAGTGTTCCCAGAGAGGACCTGAAGCAGCTCTGTGGTCTTCATCAGGACCCAGTGTTCCCAGAGAGGACCTGAAGCAGCTCTGTGGTGGTCTTCATCAGGACCCAGTGTTCCCAGAGAGGACCTGAAGCAGCTCTGTGGTCTTCATCAGGACCCAGTGTTCCCAGAGAGGACCTGAAGCAGCTCTGTGGTGGTCTTCATCAGGACCCAGTGTTCCCAGAGAGGACCTGAAGCAGCTCTGTGGTCTTCATCAGGAACGCAGTGTTCCCAGAGAGGACCTGAAGCAGCTCTGTGGTCTTCATCAGGACCCAGTGTTCCCAGAGAGGACCTGAAGCAGCTCTGTGGTCTTCATCAGGAACGCAGTGTTCCCAGAGAGGACCTGAAGCAGCTCTGTGGTCTTCATCAGGACCCAGTGTTCCCAGAGAGGACCTGAAGCAGCTCTGTGGTGGTCTTCATCAGGACCCAGTGTTCCCAGAGAGGACCTGAAGCAGCTCTGTGGTCTTCATCAGGACCCAGTATTCGCAAAGAGGACCTGAAGCAGCTCTGTGGTCTTCATCAGGACCCAGTGTTCCCATAGAGGACCTGAAGCAGCTCTGTGGTCTTCATCAGGACCCAGTGTTCCCAGAGAGGACCTGAAGCAGCTCTGTGGTGGTCTTCATCAGGACCCAGTGTCCCCAGAGAGGACCTGAAGCAGCTCTGTGGTCTTCATCAGGACCCAGTGTTCCCAGAGAGGACCTGAAGCAGCTCTGTGGTCTTCATCAGGACCCAGTGTTCCCAGAGAGGACCTGAAGCAGCTCTGTGGTCTTCATCAGGACCCAGTATTCGCAAAGAGGACCTGAAGCAGCTCTGTGGTCTTCATCAGGACCCAGTGTTCCCAAAGAGGACCTGAAGCAGCTCTGTGGTCTTCATCAGGACCCAGTGTTCCCAGAGAGGACCTGAAGCAGCTCTGTGGTCTTCATCAGGACCCAGTGTTCCCAGAGAGGACCTGAAGCAGCTCTGTGGTCTTCATCAGGACCCAGTGTTCCCAGAGAGGACCTGAAGCAGCTCTGTGGTCTTCATCAGGACCCAGTGTTCCCAGAGAGGACCTGAAGCAGCTCTGTGGTCTTCTCAGTGTTTCCAGCTTAAAAGCAGGTGTGTGTGTGTGTGTGTGTGTGTGTGTGTGTGTGTGTGTGTGTGTGTGTGTGTGTGTGTGTGTGTGTGTGTGTGTGTGTGTGTGTGTGTGTGTGTGTGTGTGTGTGTGTGTGTGTGTGTGTGTGTGTGTGTGTGTGTGTGTGTGTGTGTGTGATACCTTAATAATTACTTTCTCTAACATTATTTATCCCACAGTATATTCATAAGTTATATGCATACCGTTTAGTTTGAGTAAACGCTCCCCTTTTACCTTCAGCATATTGTTTTAGTACGCTAACTCTTCTTTATTACCGTTAGCATTCTGGTTTCTGTTAGGTAACTCCTTTATGTTACAGGATGAATCCTCAGTTTATTGACTTGTTGTTTCTAGTCTCCTGCTGACTTACAGAGTCCTGGAGCTGTGAGTTTCTGCTCTTCAGTGAAGCAGCTTTATTACGGTCTCCTATTGTCGCAGACAAAGTAGGATTACATGGAAATATTCAAGTAAAGTAAAAGTACCTCTAAATGGTACTTAAGTACAGTACTTGAGTAAATGTACTTAGTTACTTCTCACCTCTGCTATGAACCTACGAAGTAGCTGTAGATTAGTTTTGTTGTGTCTGTCGGTTGTATTGAGTCGTCTTGTTTTGTGTCAGCTGTAGTTGTGTTGATTATTTCAGAGACCCATCCGGAGAAGGAGAACTGAGAGCAGCATGGAGGAGAACATGGAGACCCCTGGAGCTCAGGTCAGTGTGCACTTCATCATAATATATTCCTAATTCCAGCGTTTCCGCCAGGCGGGCGTCTTGCCGTCATTTGACCCCCTTATTCAGCTCGGAACGCCCTGAACTCGAGCCGAGGGCGTCCAAAAGACTTTTTATCGCTTGAAATGACGAAAAAGGACAAGGACATCCCTCTGTTGGAGGAGCAAAGGAGTCTGGTGGGATTCCTTTCACCGCCAGCAAAGCGTGTTCCTGTGCTAGTGGAGCACGCACGTGAACTGCGAGAGCCGGAGCCTCGCAGCGGCGAAACTGAGGCTCTGGTAAACTGTGGTAACATGAAGAGCCATTTGGGAGCCGAAAGAGCCGGCTCTTCTTAGTGAGCCGAGCCAAATGATCCGGCTCACTAAAAAGAGCCGGGATTCCCATCACTAATACGTAAAGAGATAGTATCTGTAGTGACTATTTGTCAACAACAATACAACTTCAAAAGGCCACTGAGGCACCAGGTATAGTGCATCTTACGCAGATCATGAGTTGGTAATGTGTCCAGACAAGGTATCGACATTTTTGTGGTATTTATTAGCTTCACCTTGGCGAGATCAATACAACAAAAGGTGTTGAAATGTTTGCTGAACTCAGCCCTGATACTGGTAAAACACCATAGACCTTCCCGGTGCCCACTGACTGCTGCTGTGCCCTGATTGACTTAAATAAACCCAGCTGTGTGTCCAAATTGACCCATCACCTTCAAAATAAAAGCATTTTAGCTGGAAAACAACTTAACTCAAATAATATGACTGTAAATTAATTCTACAAAACGAAATATAACAAATAAATACATTAAATAAATGTGAAAAATACTGAATAGCTTCCACAGTATCTATAAGGGACGGCTCAATTCAAAATTCAAGTCCAGGGTTTCCCTCACATAGACTTTACTTGGGCCGCCCAGGTTTAACGGCCACCAAAGTATATTTCCCGACCCATTCATGATTATTTTAGTATCCTTCCGCGAGCACGACGCCATCTGCAATCGATTTACTAGTGGACAATGATCCCTCGCTTGCTGTACCTGTTCGCTCTGCTATCGCGTGGAGGGTCTGCTAACAAGCAGCCAACAGAAAGGTTCATGTTAATGTTGTTGCACCTCACGAATGCCTAACACTGTTATCCCCAAATGAAAGATTACAACCTGTTTGAAATATACATTATGAATGCACAATATGGTTAGATAGAGGTTAGAACGTTGTTGTCTACAATTCTTTAATTGTCAGATCAAGTCTAAATGTGACTTGCATCACAGCAGCTCCATGTGTAACATCAACATCGACACATAAGACAAACACAATACATGAGAAACAAACAACTAACATGTAACATAACAGCAGGACCAGTGAGAGCTGCTCAAAGAGCCTTCAGCGTGCATCTGATCTGTAGCTCTGTGTTCACCGAGAGGACTGACTGGAGCACAAAGGATGCTTCAGGCTGACTTTAGTGAATCTCCATTCGATGGTAGCAGTTCAGATTCTCTGTTAGAGCATGCTTTGGGTCCCAGATGATGCTGTTGGACAGCCTCTCAGGTTATTATGGTCTGTGAGTCAGAAAGTCTCTGACAGGGTGACCAACAATCTTTGAGCAGATTTCTAACAGGTGGAGCAGTTTTGTCGAAGTAACAACATGTTGATACCGGTTAGTAAAAACCATGAATTAATGCTTTGACAAGTCTGCAGACAGACGGCAGACGAGAAACCTTTTAAAATGCGTGTTTTCTGAATGGAGATCGGCTAAGCTAACGCAGTATATGCTCCGACCGTCCACACTCACAACAACAGACATAAATAAACCAGCGACTGTATTCGCCATGACACAGACAGTCTGTGGTTTGTACTTGTTTCACTTCTGTCTAGTTTCTGAACAGATATGAGGAGCTCTGAGGGCTAACAGCTAACGGCTGATGTTGCTTTTGTGGTTCACATTGAAGATGACGTCACGGCTCCGCCTACACTGCGTGACTATAGTTACTGCCCCAGTTTCTAAACTGTATTGGAAACGCAGGATAAAGTGAGCCTGGCCTACCAAGGCCGTACTAAGCCGTGCGAGGCCCTGCAGTGGAAATGTGCCATAAGTGGATGTCATTGAAGACCTTTACAAGAGCAGTCTCAGTGCTGTGGTTTGGACGAAAGCCTGGCTGGAACACATCGAAACAACTATTTAAATACAAGAAATTACTCAACTGTTGAAAAACAACTTTTTCAATGATTTTACCTAGAAATGGGAGGTTTGATATGGGCCTGTAATTGTTCATTACTGAAGAGTCTAGATTATTCTTTTTTAAGAGCGGTTTAATGACTGCAGTTTTCAGAGCCTGTGGAAAAACACCTGAGTGAAGAGACTTGTTTCCAACGAACGAATATTCGAATATTCGTTCGTTGGCCAACTATTCGGGTTTCAATTTCATTATTCGGATATTCGTTTTTTATTTTTTTTTCCCAAAAAATATTTTTCCCCCCCTAAATGTATGCTATCAATAAAGGCGAATTGCCATATTCTTATACTATATTTATACTTTTGAATTGCACTGTTAAAATGCGGAAATATATACAATCTCAGCCTGTGCTCCTGACATCGCGTTCACTCAGTCACGAACGCAAACGGCAAAATCATTGCACGCCCTGGTGGATAGAAGTTCAGAGGCTACTGAGGTTAGTTAGTCTGTCGATGGGAGCGAACAAGGCACGTGCATTGTTTTTGTTTTTGGCAATGATGTCAGAGAAGAAAGATTGTCATGCAATTTTCAATTCCAAATTATAAAAGCCAAGTCTCTCTTTATAGATTTCAAAGTGAACCTGGAGATTTGTTTTTCTCCACCTGCGTTCAGCTTTTCGACACTCTCTTTTTTCTGCTCTCACGGTCATGGCCTTTCTTCATGAAGATATGTTCTTGCCAGACACTTCCTTTACCCTAGCTGGA
Organism: Harpagifer antarcticus; assembly: GCA_902827135.1. Taxonomy (NCBI): domain Eukaryota; kingdom Metazoa; phylum Chordata; class Actinopteri; order Perciformes; family Harpagiferidae; genus Harpagifer; species Harpagifer antarcticus. Next base: position 419,671 of record CADEHL010001229.1, on the reverse strand, counting down.
GCAATGGCACCTATAACATTTTTATTTTTGAATTAAAATGATCTACTAGCTCATTTACTGAGATGTTAGCAGGGGCAAGTGTGGAAGAAACATTCAGAGTAAACATTTCCCTAGTGTTTTCAGTTAAATATCGCTTTGTGGTTACCTCTTTTTGAACATTTGTGTGAACAGAAATAGAGCTCTCAAAGGAATGATCAGAGAGCGCAACATCAGTCACCACAACCTCAGAGATATTCAGACCCTTTGAGATCCTTAAGTCCAGAGTGTGCCCCTTATTGTGCGTGGGCTCCGTCACATGCTGAGTCAGTCCATAGTTATCAAGACAGCCCCTCTGTCCTGGGGGTTGTCAACATGGATGTTAAAATCACCAACACTGACTAGATGGTCAAAGTCAAAACACACTATAGACAGCAGCTCAGTAAAGTCATCACAAAAAGCTAAAAGAAGCTAAGAGCACAGCTGAACTCCCGCAGCCCTGGGGGGACCCTACATTGATTGTGATGGCAGATGACAGTTTTTGTTAATCTTCACAAGTTGCTCTCTACTGGTGAGGAAAGCGGCATACCAGTAAATCAGGTATGGATTTACTTCAATTTTGGCCATTTTTGACACCAAGATGTCTGCTTGTATTGTGTTGCTGCTGAGAAGTCTAGGAAGAGGGCTCTTGCATAGGTGTGACGTTTATCTAAATGTTTAGTGATGATATAAACCAGAGTAGCAACAGTACCACCCCCTTGCTTATAGGCAAATTGGTATGGATCAAGTATGTCTTGTCCGTCACAATAGGTTTAGCTGAAGAGGTCATGGTTCTCATGGTGTCCCACACTTTTTTGGGGTCTTTGGCTTTAAAAGCATTTCCCAAAAGCTCTCTGTGTGCCAGTTTTGATTCCCTCAATTTGACTTTCAGTTCTTTCTCTGTCTAAGTGCTCCCATAGCTATTTTCCTGGTTTTTATAACTTTTTTTAATGTCCTTAGTCACATATGATTCATTACTTTGTGACGACCCCTCCACACCACGTGGGGTGCCGTCTGGTTGTGTTTTGTGTGTGATTGCAGGTTCCAGCTGCAGCTGTCTGATTAGGTGTACCTGCCGGATGAGGCACACCTGGTGAAACAGGATATAGGAGGAGCCCAGCCGGTTACGTGGGCTCACTCCTTTGGGCACTCTCTCTGCGCTAGCTTCAGGGACTTGTTGCTGGTGTCCATTTAGTGTTGTGTTTAAACTAGGGCTGTCAAACGATTAACATTTTTAATCCGATTAATCACAGCTTAAAAATTAATTAATCATGATTGATCACCATTCGAACTATGTACAAAATATGCCATTTCTTTATGTATATTGTGGGAATGGAAAGATAAATGAAAGAAGGCAGATATATCCATTTAACATAAATTATCTATGTTTATAACATTTATCTGCGTGTCAAAATGAAAGACAACCCACACACCTATCAATCATCAAGCCGTGGGGTCTTAATTCATTATGTGTTGATTTCTATCAACGGGGGAGTACTTCAGGACAGTCGACAGAGGGGGGGGGCTAGTGGAGTACTTCGTGACCACAGAGTGTGAACGTTGTGATCAGCTGTTTTAGCGTAGTTCTCCAGTGAAGGGGGGGGGGGGGGCGAGTCTCCCTCCGCAGCCGGTTGGCGTAGTTTTGGCACAATTCCGTTGTACAGACCGACGTTAACAGCAGCCTGTCCGTGCACACGGAGACCGACTCTGTCGTCCGGTGATCGAACCGCCTTCTGGAAAAGCTTCACAAGTACGTCGGTACGCAAATACGCTTCGTGACACAAGTGACGGTACGCATTTCAGATTACGCACATAACCTGCGTACCAGTTACTACAGCAAAAGTATTCTCCGTCGGGACTTCCTGCAACAACACCACGCCGTTATCTTGATTCTGATTGGCCAGAAGACATTATCAAAGATGTTCTATTGAGAAGACGATCACTACGTGACAAAAGTTTTCAAAACCGTTGCTACTGAAATCAACTGCTGTCTGTGCAATTTACTCCGCGAGTTGGCAGACTTTATTTTGCTTACTTTAACATCATGTTTCATGGTGGGGCTAAGCCATTTCTTGGTATGGGTGTAGCCTACCCCAGCCATACCCTGCCACTGCCATATACTCGCTGCCACTGGTGGCACGTATGGGGCGGGCCATTCTGCACATGCGTTAAATGCGTTAAATATTTTAACGCAATTAATTAAAAAAATTAATTACCGCCGTTAACGCGATAATTTTGACAGCACTAGTTTAAACTAATAAACTATATATTCTTACCTCTCGTCTCGCCTCCCTGTTTTATGTTACAGCCCATGAGCTGGGTTGTAACAACTTGGATAGATTTGTATTTCTTCAGTGGGAACACAGAAGTTAATATAGTCTTTAGGGATGCTCCGATCGATCGGTCACCGATCAAGATCGGCCGATACTCACTCTCTACCGATCGATCGGTGCTCTCTAAACATGCCGATCGCGAGAGCCGATCGCATGACTTAAAATACATGACTCTTTTCTCTGTGTGCGGCAAAACAAGCTCGCCAGAATGGCTTCACCGGTCTGGCAGTATTTTAAGGTGTCCGAAAAAGACAGTAAAATAGCGGTATGCAACGTGAAGCAGAAATCCTGCAGCTCCGCCCGCCGCACCGGTAAGCGGAGCGAAACACACAAGAGTTAGACCAAACACACTTAGCTATTTGATCTACCTCTGGAACAAGCTACACTAGATATACATATAGTTATTCTTCACTGTCGGGTCACTCGTTACTGGATCAGTGAGCTGCATGAGATACTGACAGGCTGTCAGGAGAGGGAGAGAGGAAAAGAGAGCGCTTCCGCTCATTTCTCCCGTGTTATTATTAGGGTTGCAAAATTCCTGGAATTTTCAGAGATGGAAACTTTCCATGGGAATTAACGGGAATTTTCAAAATTGACTGAAAAAGCAGAAAAAATTATCACAACATATTTTTTGTTTTTTTAAAATTATTATTAAACTGTGAATAATGTATTCACTCAAATAAATACACAATATAATAAAATAAACATTAAGGTGCAGCATTTCGATGAACTGAAATAATCTGTATTTGAACTGTACTAGTTCCTAAGCAGCCAGTTTGACAATAGGACTTGCTTGTCATTGTATTTTCATGTTTTTTTAAAGAAAGATGAACTTGTCCACATTGCTTGCCGAAAGGGCAGATCTGCTGGCACTAACAACGTCTCCTGCTGTGGAGAACACCCTCTCTAGGGACAGAGGTAGCAGATACAGCAGGTAGCGCTTTGCTAACATGGCAGCATAAGGATATTTGGTGTTTGTAATAGCTTTGACTCGGTCTGAACTCTCTGCGAGTGGTGGAGGCTTAAATGCTAGCGGGGGTTGGGTTTGCACTTCAGTCTTTTTTCTTTTGGTACCGGTGATATTGACGTTCGGGTGATGCCTTTTCAAATGAGTGTGCAAGTTTCATGTATTGCCAGCCGCGTAACCAATGTTAGTTTAACAATGCAGACAAACAGCTTTGGTTCGGTCCACCTGTCTTTGCCCGTCATCCTTGTACGTAACTGCGAAACCAAAATGTTCCCAAACCGGAGACTTCAATGATGCTGGAGGATTTTCGAGCTCAACTTTATCTGATTTCGCCATTTCGCCAGTTCCTCAAATTACTGACTAAATTTGAACGCATCTCTCTGACCAGCTCGCATAGTATGCCTCTCGTCCAATGAAATGACTTGCTCGCTCTATGACGCGTTGAACCCAATGTGAGCAAATTACTCTGAATGCTGCAACGCAGCACCTGAGATTGCTTCCAAGAAGTTGTTCACGTTCTCAATTTTTTTTACGTTTAACCCTATATTCGTACGATACACACGTGAACCGAACGGTACGGGTACGTATACCGTTACACCGCTACACCGCTAGTGTATAATATATATCACTCAGTATAACAGGCCTACTCTCTTTATTTGCTTTAGTCGATATTTTTCTAAGAACATTTAGTGCTTCACATAATAAAATACACAACGGCTGTAGCCTGATTATGCTTTACGAGCTGTAGTAGGTGCGTGTTGTACAGGGTGTAGGTGTGTGTGTGGTACAGTGTGTAGGTGTCTGTGTGGTACAGTGTGTAGGTGTGTGTGGTGCAGTGTGTAGGTGTCTGTGTGGTACAGTGTGTAGGTATGTGATAGGGCTGCACGATATTGAAAAAAACTGACATCGCGATTTCCCCCCCCCCCCCTGCGGTATATATTGCGTTTTTTTTTAACCTGTTAAGCCCCAAAGTCCCGGCGGGTACTTTACTTTTTTTTTTCACACACTGTGTCTCAGGGGATCTTAATATTTAAGAACCTATTAATGTGTTATACCAGATTAACGGAAATAATCTCAGCTAACTGACGATACAAACCATTTTTACCAAAACAAAACACAAGTAAGAAGCATCTAAATGACCCCTGAGCGAAAAATGCTAACGCACTTTGGCACAGAACTCAAGATAAAAGTACCCTTATTACTTATCGTAGCTGCACATACAAGATATCCAATTAGAGCTGAGGTTCCACAGATTATTTAGGTATATAGTTTCATTTCATTTCAAACCTTTATTTAGACAGATAGGTCTCTTGAGATCATGGATCTCTTTTACAAGGGAGACCTGCATCAATTAGTTCCACATGAAACATAAAAACAAACAATAGAGGACATCATATTTACATATTCACCAACACTTACAAACACCATAGTGTCATAAAGCATTTCGTGCAGACGTGCCTTAAAAACATTCAGAGAAACAAAATTGCACAATTTCAATTTGGACTGTAGGCTGTTCCAAGCAAGTGGAGCTGCCCACATAAAAGCTGTCTTACCTAAGACAGTCCTCACTCTTGGTACATCTAAGACTACATCCTGTGATCTCAGACAATAGCTGCTTGCAACTTTCTGCTTTACCAGAGAACAGATGTAATACGGGAGTTTGCCCGACATAGCTTTATAAATAAAAGTTTACCAGTGACTGAGCCTCCGTACAGAGAGTGATGGTAAACCTGCCTTGGTATACAGGGTACTAGGGCTGTGCAATTTAATCGATCCTGCGATATATATCTATATTTAGTTTTCCGAGAAAGTATCGATATTTCAGCCGCGGGTATCGATACATTAAGTCTGATAACTGTGTTCGTTATTCTCGGGTCCAGGAGAGAAGCTTTAAAAAGGAGACTAATTGAGTCTCTGAGAAGGTTCAAATGTATACTGTGTTCTGGCTTCCGTGAGCGAAGGGAGGAGAGCGAGCTCCACCTTTCCAGCTGTTAAATATCGTCTGCTGGCTCCTCCCTGTGGGCCGGTTGGCACTGCTGGGGGGCGGGCCTCCACGTCTCCAATGTTCGTTGTTGCGCTTTACAGAGGATTCAGACATTGTACATTAAATATATAACTAAACACGCCTTTTCTCCTCCTTATCTCTTTCATGACTTTTCATTTAATACATTTTAAACGCTGTAATCAATACTCCAAAAATACCTGACGGCTGGTATAATTTCCGGTAGTTCCGGATGTTGTCTCATGCTACCCACGTCTGTAAACAAATGTATTCAAATAAACTGTACCTTCATTTAATATTCAGCAATAATACTATCTCGAGGTCTGTAGTTGTAGTGTTGAAATCAGTAGGTTTCGGTGTTTCATATCGCTACTAAATTCACCTCTATAGTAAATGGTATATTAGCCACATGCTAAATGCTAACCGGAGATGAAGGAATTTCAGAATAAAAGCTTAACAACTGGTTGTGCACAAGAACTTCTGGTTTTTCAGTATAAAACAGCATTTAAACTGACGCTATGTTTAAGGTACTTTATGCCATCAAAACATTGATTTTAATTTCTAACAAGTCCCATTCGAATCCCCCGTGTTCCGCCACCTGCTGCACCTTTTAATTCTCCATTGTGATACTGCACTTTATGTACTTACGTTTCAAAGGCTTGTAAGCTACAGTTTGCACTGTTTCAATAAATGAAACAAAATGTTCTCACCACATCTTTTGATTCATTTTGTCCAGCATTTGCAAGTTGTAGACTCTCTGTCAGAGCCATATATTCTATAATTGATGCTTTCAGTTTTCAGTTGAATTAATTCAATCCAAGTCAATGGAACACTCACAAGATGTCACCAAATTCACACTGTCCCTTTAAAATCTTTCAGAAAAGTGTATCGAATTATATCGAATCGTATCGTTGGCTGAATATCGTGATATATATCGTATTGTGAGCTGTGTATCGTATCGTATCGTGAGATTAGTGTATCGCTACAGCCCTACAGTGTACAGTGATGTGTAAGCGTTTTACAATTTGTGACAAATCTCAGAGCACTGTGATACGCAGCATCCAATTTGCTCAGGTAATTGGCAGGTGCATTCATATACAACAAATCACCATAGTCCAGCACAGGTAAAAAGGTCACAGAGTCTTTTCCTGGCCTCAAGCGAGAAACAGGACTTGTTCCTGTAAAAGAACCCTAACCTAACCCTCAGCTTTTTAAGCAGGTTATTGACATGATGTTTAAAAGAGAGACAATCATCAAGCCAGATACCAAAGTATTTGTAACAGGCAACAACTTCAAGTTTTGTTCCTTGCGTAGTTACAATATCTGAAACAGGCTCTGGTGTCTTTTTTGCTTTTGAAAAGAGCATTACTTTTGTTTTATCCACATTTAAAAGAAGCTTTAATTCAGAGAGCTGAGTCTGAATAGTGTTAAAAACAGCCTGTAATTTAACAACAGCCTCCTTAATGGAGGGACCTGCACAGTACATCACAGTATCATCCGCATAAAAATGTAAAGTAGCTTCATCCACATTTTCACCTACGCTGTTGATTGACAGGAAAGTCGACAGAGGGGGGGGGGGGCTAGTGGAGTACTTCGTGACCACAGAGTGTGAACGTTGTGATCAGCTGTTTTAGCGCAGTTCTCCAGTGAAAGGGGGGGGGGGGGCGAGTCTCCCTCCGCAGCCGGTTGGCGTAGTTTTGGCACAATTCCGCTGTACAGACCGACGTTAACAGCAGCCTGTCTGTGCACACGGAGACCGACTCTGTCGTCCGGTGATCTAACCGCCTTCTGGAAAAGCTTCACAAGTCCACGTGAGAATATACACGCCCTGCCCAGCTGATTGCGTGAAGTACATACACGCTGTGAATTAATTATTTGCCAGCTGAAAAGCATTTAAATACGCATTTAAAAACTGAAAAAAACTCAGTCTTCATAGCGATCCGGTCACGGCAAGATCGATTTGAAGCAGCAACCACTGTAAGGTATATTCTTGGTTAATTCTACTACTCTGTGTCAGTCAGGTTACTCTTTTAATTGTTCTGCAGTCATTTTAGCTGGTAGAGATCTGTACATCTCAGATCTGCTCAGAGGAAAGCTGTAATTTCTGCTCCTCTCTGAAGCCCAGTCGAAACCGCGTGAGAATATACACGCCCTGCCCAGCTGTCGCCCATCAGCTGTAGAGAGTTAACTAATTAGAGGGGCGTGGCCCCACTGCTGTGTGAACTCATCAATCAGGCTCCTTTTTAGTTAGCTATTTCCTGGAGCGTCAGCTTCAGCGTCAGACAGACGAAGACTGACAAAGACATTGGAGTCCTACAGGAGTAAGACTGACAAAGACATAGGAGTCCTACAGGAGTCACGAGGGAGGCAAAGAGGAGGCAAATCCTACTTTGATTGAGCTAAGTATCGCTGGTATTTTATTTCATTTTGGTTAGTCCCGCATACTATAATCATGTGTATTTTCTCCATTCCCGTTCATGTGTCCTCTCGCCACTATCACTGGCCCCGTGTATCTCGTAATCGAAATATTCGGCCTGCTCTGGTCTATCCCTCATGCTCCTCTGACATCCAACACTTAGTTTCAGGTGGCCTGTGGAACTGCCAGTCAGCTGTTCCTAAGGCTGACTTCATCTCTGGCTACGCTTCCCTGCAGTCTCTGGATTTCCTTGCCCTCACGGAGACCTGGATTACTCCATCCAACACATCCACCCCAGCAGCTCTCTCCACAGCATATTCCTTCTCCCATACGCCCAGACCCACTGGCAGAGGAGGTGGCACTGGTCTCCTGCTCTCTCCCAAATGGAGCTTTTCCCTCTTCAAGCTTCCTAACTTCACTCCTTCCACCTTTGAATTCCATGCAGTCACAGTAACCCATCCTATACAATTAACCATTGTTGTTCTCTACCGTCCGCCAGGCGCCTTGGGGGACTTCTTGGAGGAGTTAGATCATCTTCTCTCACACATCCCTGAAACTGGCCCTCCGGCTGTACTTCTCGGAGACTTCAACCTCCAGACGGGGAAGATAGACGAACTAATATCTCTGTTAACCGCCTTCGCTTTCTCATTGTCTCCATCCCCACCAACTCATAAAGCTGGCAATGTCCTTGATCTCATATTCTCAAGGAATTGCACTACTTCTAACCTCTCTGTTAACCCGCTCCACACATCCGATCACTTCTTCCTTTCATTCTCTCTACCCCTTTCCAAACATAACAAACTAATCTCTTCTCAGCCTGCACCTGTCCGCCGTAACCTTCGTTCCCTCTCCCCCTCTACCTTTGCCTCATCGGTGCTCTCAGCCCTCCCTTCCTCTGATTCGTTTCAACTCCTGCCTCCAAACTCTGCTGCAGAAACTCTCCTCTCTACTCTCTCATCCTCTCTGGACTCTCTCTGTCCTCTCACATCTCGGCAGGCTCGTCAGTCCCCCCCTGCTCCCTGGCTAAATGACGCACTGCGTGCTAATAGAACCGTCCTTCGGGCAGCAGAGCGGAAATGGTGGAAATCCAGACACCGTGACGACCTCCTAACCTATCAGGCTCTCCTCTCCTCTTTCTCTGCCTCCATCTCTCAGGCAAAGAGCACTTTCTTTCAAGATAAGATCCAATCTTCCTATTCCAATCCCAAAAAACTATTTTCCATCTTCTCCACCCTCTTGGACCCTCCCAAAGCCCCTCCCCCCTCCTCACTTCTGTCAAGCGACTTTGTTAACCATTTCGAAAAAAAGGTTGATGATATTCGCTCTTCTTTTTCTGACTCACCTTTACTGACCGCTGGGTCACCAGACCCTCTTTTCAACCACTCACTAACCTCCTTTTCCCCTCTCTCTCCAAGTGAGGTTCTTACCCTCATTACCTCTGCCCGCCCTACCACCTGTCCTCTGGACCCCATCCCTTCAAACCTCCTTCAGACTATCGCTCCTGATATTCTACCGTTTCTCACCCATTTCATTAACACTTCTCTAACTTCTGGTCACTTTCCAAACAGTCTCAAGGAGGCGAGAGTAAACCCTCTCCTAAAGAAACCCACTCTCAACCCGTCCGATGTTATAAACTACAGGCCTGTCTCTCTCCTCCCGTTCCTGTCTAAAACACTTGAACGCGCTGTCTTTAAACAACTCTCCTATTATCTCCACCAGAACAACCTCCTGGATCCGCACCAGTCTGGTTTCAAGGCAGGTCACTCCACAGAAACGGCCCTCCTTGCTGTCACTGAGGAACTGCACACTGCTAAAGCTGCATCCCTCTCCTCTGTCATCATCATGTTGGACCTGTCAGCTGCATTCGACACGGTGAACCATCAGATCCTCCTTCGCACTCTCCAAGAACTTGGAGTTTCAGGCTCTGCACTCTCCCTCCTCGCCTCATACCTCAAAGACCGTACCTACAGGGTAACTTGGAGAGGGTCTGAGTCTGACCCTTGTCAATTAACTACAGGGGTCCCTCAAGGCTCTGTTCTTGGTCCCCTCCTTTTCTCTCTGTACACAAACTCGCTCGGCTCGGTCATTAGCCCGCATGGTTTTTCTTACCACTGCTATGCTGACGACACCCAATTGATTCTGTCCTTTCCCCGCTCAGAGACCCAGGTCGTCGCACGCATCTCTGCTTGTCTAGCTGACATCTCTCAGTGGATGTCTGCTCATCACCTCAAGCTCAACCTTGACAAGACTGAACTGCTTTTCCTTCCGGGAAAAGATTGTCCTACTCTTGACCTGACGATCAACATCGGCACCTCTGTTGTTTCCCCGATTCTGACCGCAAGGAATCTGGGTGTGACCCTGGATAACAACCTCTCCTTCACTGCAAACATCGCTGCTACAACTCGTTGCTGCAGATATACGCTGTACAACATCAGGAAGATTCGTCCCCAGCTGACCCAGAAAGCCACCCAGGTTCTGGTCCAGGCTCTCGTCATCTCACGCCTAGACTATTGCAACTCCCTCCTGGCTGGTCTACCTGCATGTGCCATCCGACCTCTTCAGCTCATCCAGAATGCAGCGGCTCGTCTGGTCTTCAACCTTCCAAAATTTTCCCACACCACTCCGCTCCTTCGCTCCCTTCACTGGCTCCCGGTAACTGCTAGAATCCACTTCAAGACACTAGTACTTGCATACCATGCTGCGAATGGATCTGGCCCTTCCTACATCCAGGACATGGTTAAACTGTACACCCCAGCACGTGCACTCCGCTCGGCATCAGCCAAACGACTCGCTGCACCCTCGCTGCGAGGTGGACCCAAGTTCCCATCAGCAAAAACACGTGGGTTTGCTATCCTGGCTCCAAGATGGTGGAATGAGCTCCCCATTGACATCAGGACGGCAGAAAGCCTGCACATCTTCCGGCGCAGACTGAAAACTCATCTCTTTAGATTCCACTTCGAGCGATAGAATTACTATCAAAGCACTTATATACTAACATAGGACTGGCTTATCTATAGCCAGCTGACAAAGCACTTATATACTAACATAGGACTGGCATATCTATAGCCAGCTGAGTAGCACTTGAAATGTGTGGCTCTATGATACCTGTTGTACTTATATGATTCTGTTTTTCTTCTGGGCTGTGTCTTCCTGGTCGTATGTACTTATTGTAAGTCGCTTTGGACAAAAGCGTCTGCTAAATGCAATGTAATGTAATGTAATGTAACAAGTACGTCGGTTCGCAAATACGCTTTGTGACACAAGTGACGGTACGCATTTCAGATTACGCACATAACCTGCGTACCAGTTACTACAGCAAAAGTATTCTCCGTCGGGACTTCCTGCAACAACACCACGCCGTTATCTTGATTCTGATTGGCCAGAAGACATTATCAAAGATGTTCTATTGAGAAGACGATCACTACGTGACAAAAGTTTTCAAAACCGTGGCTACTGAAATCAACTGCTGTCTGTGCAATTTACTCCGCGAGTTGGCAGACTTTATTTTGCTTACTTTAACATCATGTTTCATGGTGGGGCTAAGCCATTTCTTGGTATGGGTGTAGCCTACCCCAGCCATACCCTGCCACTGCCATATACTCGCTGCCACTGGTGGCACGTATGGGGCGGGCCATTCATTAACGCACATGCGTTAAATGCGTTAAATATTTTAACGCAATTAATTCAAAAAATTAATTACCGCCGTTAACGCGATAATTTTGACAGCACTAGTTTAACACACAAGAGTTAGACCTAACACACTTAGCTATTTTATCTACCTCTGGAACTAGCTACACTAGATATACATATATTTATTCTTCACTGTCGGGTCACTTATTACTGGACCAGTGAGCTGCATGAGATACTGACAGGCTGTCAGGAGAGAGAGAGAGGAAAAGAGAGCGCTTCCGCTCCTTTCTCCCGTGTTATTATTCGTTCGGTACACACGTGAACCGAACGGTACGGGTACGTATACCGTTACACCGCTAGTGTATAATATATATCACTCAGTATAACAGGCCTACTCTCTTTATTTGCTTTAGTCGATATTTTTCTAAGACCATTTAGTGCTTCACATAATAAAATACACAACGGCTGTAGCCTGATTATGCTTTACGAGCTGTAGTAGGTGCGTGTTGTACAGTGTGTAGGTGTGTGTGGTACAGTGTGTAGGTATGTGATAGGGCTGCACGATATTGAAAAAAACTGACATCGCGATTTTTTCCCCCCCTGCGGTATATATTGCGGTTTGTCAAAACAAAACACAAGTAAGAAGCATCTAAATGACCCCTGAGCGAAAAATGCTAACGCACTTTGGCACAGAACTCAAGATAAAAGTACCCTTATTACTTATCGTAGCTGCACAGAGATCCGAACTCGCGACAGGAGAAGCAAACACAGACATCACAACACATACCTTTACGTAGCTTCTAGGGGAGATGTATCACCGTAGCTGTCAATCTGATAAAAAAACAAGTTGTTGAATGGCATTAAAACGAGAAAAAACGCGGCTGAATCGGTTAATCCATAGGTTTTTAACGTCTCTGTATAAAAAAAGTATTTCATTTATAATCCATAATTCCATTTTTATGTAAAAATTGCAGAGCAAAAGTTAGCTGCTAATGGTAGCCACCAGAGTGGCTGCTGCTTCCGGTCTTGGCTATGCGGCAGTCCAGCGCAGTCTAACACACACACATTACCAAATAAGGAGTGAGAGTGACGCGTAGCCAAAACCGGAAGCTGCATACACTCTGGTGTCTACCATTAGCAGCTAACAGTTGTGTTCCGATTTTTACATAAAAATGGAATTATGGATTATAAAGAATTGCTTCAAAGCCACAGATACATTATCAACATATGGATCAACCGATTCAGCCGCGTTTTTCTCGTTTTAATGCCATTGAACACGTCTTTCGATCAGATTGACAGCTACGGTGAGACGATCTCCCGTAAAAGGTACGTGTTGTGATGTCTGTGTTTGCTGCCCCTGTTGCGAGATCGGATCACTTAGATACTTCAATAATCTGTGGAGTCTCAGCTTTAATCGGATATATTGTATGTGCAGTTTAGATAAGTAATAACGGTATCTTTATTTTGGATTCTGTGCTAAAGTGCGTTAGCATTTTTAAAAAAAATGAATAAAACCGCACGTCCCTGCGGTGTGAATATCGCGCATACGCATATCGCGGTATATCGTTCAGCCCTAGTGTGTGTGGTACAGTGTGTAGGTGTGTGCGTGTTGTACAGTGTGTAGGTGTGTGTGGTACAGTGTGTGTGTGTGTGTTGTACAGTGCGTACGGCGGATAGACGGGTCTCAGTTGGTTTGGTGTCCTCTTTTAATATCCTACTTGTGAATACAACTTTTGGCCCGTAATTTCAATTCCCCATTTCAGCGACCAGAGAGAGGGGGGGAGATATATCCAGTCTCTGATTGTGTTACGTTATTATGAGAGTGCTCTCATACTTGTTTGATTCTGAAATTGTATATATTTATATAAATATGTGTGTCCGAATCTGTAGCCTGTTATTGTCTCATTATACCGCACTGTGAATGAATCAAAGTAAATATATATATAAGTCGTCATGAACACATCTGACCATCAGACAGAGGGCTGCTGTGCCTCCTGTCGTCATCATTAATGGTCTCTTTAAAATGACCGCTCAGAGGAGAGGAGTTCTCATTCCTCTAACCGCCTGCTGCTTCCCCTCCTCTCTCCTCAGTTCCCCTCCTCAGTCCTCCGCTCGCATCTCCTGTGGGCGGGACTAAGTATCGAGGATAGGAGTCGAGGAGGGGAAATTTGAGTATTGAGAAACCTCTATTGGCTCTTTTATCATTAACAAAGCATTTGTCCAGGATATTGTCTTTCCTGCTGTGATCCCTAACATACAGCTGGAACCCAGGTAACACAGTCTCCAGGCGACATTGCTTCATGTCCCAGAGCACTATTGCCGGTGCATCGGTGGCTGAGTTGTAGCTCGTGAACACAGTGTCCTCTGCCGCTGGGAGGCACGTAAACAACAAACAGTAAAATACACCCGAATTCTCTCGGCAGATAAAAGGGTCTTAACGTCATGCCGAGAATTTCTACGTTGGGATCACAGGTTTTACATTTGACTGAGTATGATCGGCACCACAGATCATTAATATACACACAAATACCGCCTCCTCTGGTTTTCCCCGAGTTCGCATCACTGTCTGCTCGAACAAGGGTGAATCCGGGTACTTCAAAGAGAGATTCAGTCTTGGTAGATTGTAGCCAACTTTCCGTGAAACATAATAAAGAGGCCTCAAGAAATTCATGACGGTACCTTGTGTATGTCCTTAGTGTGTCCACGTTGTTGCTCAATGAGCGCAGGTTTGTGAGAATGATGGATTGAAGTGGTGGCCGGCTGAATCTCTGCCGTAGGCGATTCTGAACGCCTCCCCTCCTTCCTCGTCTCTTTTTCCTGGTGTTTCTAAGCGGCTCCCGAGGGATTTCATCCAATATTGAAGAGCACAGGTGGCTTGGTGTATTCGTAGGAAGCCGATCGCATTGTAGCTCTAGCATAGCCTCGCGGCTGTAGCAGCGTAGAGGCCGGGGCTCCTCGCCATACCTGTTCGTGCTGTCACTTAGGTGTGTCTTGGAAAGTTGAATTGCCAGACATGGTCTGCAGAAGGCAAATGTAATCCACAGGATCAAAAGCATGGTCTCTCAAAATGACGTTTCATACAGACAGAACAAAGTTTAGACAATAATTAGACCAAAAAAACTAAAACAAGACGAACGGAGCATCCTGAGACTTGCAGTGACAGGATGCCGTCTCCCGCTGTCTCCTGTATACCAGGGGTGGGAGTAAGTCATACGTGTGCAAGTCTCAAGTTACTGGGGTGAGAGTCAAGCAAGTCAAGTCCTACGAAATCCTGATGAATAACCCCAGTTTCCGCATTTAAATCAGTTAAAAGACAGTGGTTATGAAAACTAGGGTTTTATTTTCAACATTAACAACAATGGAGAGTGGGGCTCTGAAATCATAAAACGGGGAATAATTGGGCAGTTCAGTGTGTGTGTGTGTGTGTGTGTATAGAGGTGCGTGTGGTTAAAACGTAGCAGCCTGCGGTCGCTCGTTAGCTGTTCTAATGAAGGTAAACACAGTGAAGGCACAGCTCTTTGCAGCTGGTGCTGCTCTTCTCAGACTCTGCTGAGTTACACGTTACTGCCTCCTGGTGCTGCAGAGATTTCATGAAGTGAAGGAGGTTTTCCTTCTATAAAACAGCTGTGGGCAGAAGATACTGAGAGTCACAGACATGAATACATAGGTCAAGGCAGACTGGTTCACAGACTCTCCTGTTTTGCCGATCTGGTGCTTGAACAAATAACTCTACACCCCTGGCCGAAATGTCCCTAAAATGAAGTCCGAGTTTGAAATATATCTCAAATAATGTATGTATTTCCCCACATAAACATAACAGTCTGCAATAAAACGGCTGTCTCCTGTGCGCTCCACTTCCTACTTTCTCCTGCGAACTTTCTCTCTCTTTTTTTTTTTTCATTGCCCTCTAGGGGCTTCGTATAATGCAAATATTTTATTAGTCTTTTCGAGTCATCTGTCTCAAGCCTAAGTCATGTCTCAAGTCATGAATTCAAAGTCAAGTCGAGTCTTTTATCAATGTTAGTCAAGCAAGTCTCAAGTCATGTGACTCGAGTCCCCCACCTCTGGTATATACTTTGGCTAGAATATTACTGTATCAAATATAATACAAATATAATAAACACAAACAGTTGATAAGTAGTATTTTGTTAACTCAAGGTTTATATTAAGTGAGTTTTTATTGTGTTAACTTGTGTATTTATGCTTTTTAGATTGACTTTCTCTCTTTCTCTGTCGTCTGTTCTAGAAACCGAAAGGAAGTGAGAGACGTCACAGCTGTCAGCAATGTGACAAATCCTTTACAACATCTGGAAATTTAAAGCGCCACCTGCTTATTCACACTGGAGAGAAACCGTACAGCTGTGAAGAGTGTGGGAAAACGTTCAATACATCAGGTGCTCTCAAATCACATCAACGTATTCACACTGGAGAAAAACCTTACAGCTGTGAAGAGTGTGGGACAACTTTCACTACATCAGGTGCTCTCAAATCACATCAACGTATTCATACTGGAGAAAAACCTTACAGCTGTGAAGAGTGTGGGACAACTTTCACTCAATCAAGTGCTCTCAAAACACATCAACGTATTCATACTGGAGAAAAACCTTACAGCTGTGAAGAGTGTGGGACAACTTTCACTCAATCAAGTGCTCTCAAAACACATCAACATATTCACACAGGAGAAAAACCTTACAGGTGTGAAGAGTGTGGGACAACTTTCACTACATCAGGTGCTCTCAAATCACATCAACGTATTCATACTGGAGAAAAACCTTACAGCTGTGAAGAGTGTGGGACAACTTTCACTCAATCAAGTGCTCTCAAAACACATCAACGTATTCACACAGGAGAAAAACCTTACAGGTGTGAAGAGTGTGGGAAAACTTTCACTACATCAGGTCATCTCAAATCACATCAACTTATTCACACTGGAGAAAAACCTTACAGCTGTGAAGAGTGTGGGACAACTTTCACTACATCAGGTGCTCTCAAATCACATCAACGTATTCACACTGGAGAAAAACCTTACAGGTGTGAAGTGTGTGGGAAAACTTTCACTACATCAGGTGTTCTCATAAGACATCAACGTATTCATACTGGAGAAAAACCGTACTGGTGTGAAGACTGTGGGAAAACGTTCGCTAGATCAAGTCATCTCAAATCACATCAACGTATTCATACTGGAGAAAAACCTTACAGGTGTGAAGAGTGTGGGACAACTTTCACTACATCAGGTGTTCTCAAAACACATCAACGTATTCATACTGGAGAAAAACCTTACAGCTGTGAAGAGTGTGGGACAACTTTCACTACATCAGGTGCTCTCAAAACACATCACCGTATTCACACTGGAGAAAGACCGTACTGGTGTGAAGAGTGTGGGACAACTTTCACTACATCAGGTGCTCTCACATCACATCACCGTCTTCACACTGGAGAAAAACCGTACTGGTGTGAAGAGTGTGGGAAAACGTTCGCTAGATCAAGTCATCTCAAATCACATCAACTTATTCACACTGGAGAAAAACCTTACAGCTGTGAAGAGTGTGGGACAACTTTCACTACATCAGGTAATCTCAAATCACATCAACGTATTCATACTGGAGAAAAACCTTACAGGTGTGAAGAGTGTGGGACAACTTTCACTAGATCAGATAATCTCAAATCACATCTTCGTGTTCACACACTCTTAAAACCATAGTGGTGTTAAGAGTGTGGGAAAACTTTTTCTTAAAGTCCATTAGCGAGTTTCACTGTTCATTAATCTGCCGAGTAGTTTCTCCAATAATCTGTTTAATAAAATGTTGTGACTTTAAACTTTGATTGGGATGTTTGTGATAGTTCCTGTTGAGTTAGCAGTCTGTTCTGGTCTAAAAGAACCAATGATTCATGTATCTAGAACACATTTACGATGTTTTCAGTTTGATCCTATTGTTAAAATGATCAGACTACCAAAAATAAAATGGCCTTAGAAACAGACTCGCAACCCTGCATATCTGTTGTGTTTGGCAGCATATTATAAACATGTCATTCCCTTATTTTCAAATACCACAGGTTGTGTAGTGATGTATTTGAGGTGTACTGTCAAATAAAAATAAAATCAAAGTTGATTTATAAAGCATGTTTAAAGGCGATTTTTGGTCGGGCCAAAGTGCTGTACATGTAATAAATACTACAATCAAGAAATGCTGGAGGAAAGAACACTAGTATGCCTTAATGATGGACATGGCACAAGAGTAGATGTGCACAGGGGGAAAGTCTCATGCCTGGATCTGACATTAGTGTCAAACTTTGGTTCATACATGCGAATGGTTTGTTTGAATAACTCCAATGTAGGAAGTGACCATTATCCAGTGCTTACTAAAATGAATAATAATGTATATATACAGGAAGAGGTTTAATAACCAGGTGGTGCTTTGCTAAAGCTGATTGGGGGAAATGTAGGATATGGTGTGAGGAGTCGGTACACCTGCTAACATCAGAGGGAAGCATAGAGGTCATTACAAGCCAAATAACGCAACATATACTAAATGCAGCAGAGAACAGTATACCCAAAGCAACAACCAAGGGTAGGAAGAAAGTGGTGCCATGGTGGAATGAGGAATGCAGCAGGGCTATTAAAGAGCGAAACGATGCATTTAGAGAATTAAAGAAAAACATGACACAAAATAATGTTATAGAGTTTCAAAGGAAAAGGGCAGCTGCTCGAAGGACAATCAAATACACAAAAAAGAGAACATGGAGAGAATTGTGTTCTTGCGTTGGCAGAGGAGTAACATTAGGTGAAGCCTGGTCCATGTTTAAGGGGATGAGTGGGAAAAGGAAATCCATTAAAATTCCAGGTTGATGGGGAGAGGCTGGCAGTGACGGATAAAGAGAAGGCAGATATGTTAGGAAGGACACTTGCAGCAGTACATAGCGGGAAGCATCTCAGTGATATTCATAGGCAGCAAAAACAGCAGTTACTAGCAGAGAATGAAACCGTGAAGGAGAAGAGACATGATAATAGGTCAGCTCTAGATGTGGAATTAGTAAGTGAGTAATGATGTGGAAAAAACACTGAAAATGAAAGAGATAATGGCAATAGTGTACGTTGACATTGAAAAGGCGTATGGCTCTATGTGGAGGGAGGGATTACTGATCAAATTGAGTATGGGAGGGCGAATGTTCAATTGGGTAAGGGCCTTTTTAACAGACAGGACATGTAGAGTAGAGGTTGGAGCAGATATTTCCAATTATTTAGAAATAGAAAATGGTATCCCCCAAGGGAGTGCAGTCAGTCCAATATTATTTAACATCATGATTAATGATATATTTACATGCTTAGACACATGCATCCAATCGGCTCTATACGCAGATGATGGGGCTATTTGGATGAGGGGAAGACATGCCCCATACGTAATGGAGAAGCTAGAGCGATTAAAAAAGTGGAGAGGTGGTCATATAACTGGGGATTCAAAATGTCAGAAAGCAAGTCATGCTACATGGTATTTACAAACAAACGCAAGATTGATGGCCAACAGCTAACACTATATGATCGTCCAATGACAACGGTGAATGAGTTCAAATACCTAGGACTGTGGTTTGATAGCAAATATACATGGGAAATGCACATTAAACAAGTGGAAACAAAATGCTAAACATTATTAAATGTATTGCGAGCTGTAGCTGGATGCAACTGGGGAGCAGACAAACAAGCATTAATAGACATTTACAGATCAATGATGAGGTCCACAATAGACTATGGCTGTGTAGCGTATGGAGCAGCAGCAAAAACATCACTTAAAAATGGATAGACTACAATATGAAGCATTGCGGCTGTGTATTGGAGCGATAAAGTCATCCCCTATCAATGCAGTTCTGTTAGAAGCAGGAGAGACGTCTCTGGAGATCAGAAGAGAGAGACTTGCTCTGTCATACTGGGTCAGGCTACAAGGAAGTGGAGAGGAAAATATCACAAACAGAATATTACAGGATTGCTGGGAATATACAAAGTTCCAGGGGCGTGGGTTTGGCTGGACGAGTGAGGAGAGAACGAGGGCATATGGAGTTTAGAATATCACGTTTAGCCGTGTTCCCCCATGGCTTTCCCCAGAAGCTCACATAGATGTGAGTATCATAGAAAGGAAAAACGAGAGGCAAATAAATGAAGTGGGAATTAAAACGAGTATCTGAACGAAAAGTACTACAATTACCTCAAAATGTACACAGATGGTTCTAAGAACAAGGAAGAGTGTTGGAGTAGGTATATACATCCCAGACTTTAAATTATCGATCTCAAAAAGAATGTCTGATCAATTATCAGTGTACACAGCAGAAATGCAAACTACAAAACAGCATCCATTTGGCGTGTGTGAAATAACAGTATATACAGTGGGGCAAAAAAGTATTTAGTCAGCCCCCAATTGTGCAACTTAAAAAGATGAGAGGCCTGTAATTTTCATACTAGGTATACCCCAACTATGAGAGACAAAATGAGAAAAAAAATCCAGAAATTCACATTGTCTTATTTTTAAAGAATTTATTTGCAAATTATGGTGGAAAATAAGTATTTGGTCAATAACAAAAGTTAATCTCAATACTTTGTTATATACCCTTTGTTGGCAATGACAGAGGTCAAACGTTTTCTGTAAGTCTTCACAAGGTTTTCACACACTGTTGCTGGTATTTTGGCCCATTCCTCCATGCAGATCTCCTCTAGAGCAGTGATGTTTTGGGGCTGTCGCTGGGCAACACGGACTTTCAACTCCCTCCAAAGATTTTCTATGGGGTTGAGATCTGGAGACTGGCTAGGCCACTCCAGGACCTTGAAATGCTTCTTACGAAGCCACTCCTTCGTTGCCCGGGCGGTGTGTTTGGGATCATTGTCATGCTGAAAGACCCAGCCACGTTTCATCTTCAATGCCCTTGCTGATGGAAGGAGGTTGTCTCTCAAAATCTCACGATACATGGCCCCATTCATTCTTTCCTTTACACGGATCAGTCGTCCTGGTCCCTTTGCAGAAACACAGCCCCAAAGCATGATGTTTCCACCCCCATGTTTCACAGTAGGTATGGTGTTCTTTGGATGCAACTCAGCATTCTTTCTCCTCCAAACACGTCTCGTTGAGTTTTTACCAAAAAGTTCTATTTTGGTTTCATCTGACCATATGACATTCTCCCAATCCTCTTCTGGATCATCTAAATGCTCTCCAGCAAACTTCAGACGGGCCTGGACATGTACTGGCTTAAGCAGGGGGACACGTCTGGCACTGCAGGATTTGAGTCCCTGGCGGCGTAGTGTGTTACTGATGGTAGCCTTTGTTACTTTGGTCCCAGCTCTCTGCAGGTCATTGACTAGGTCCCCCCGTGTGGTTCTGGGATTTTTGCTCACCGTTCTTGTGATCACTTTGACCCCACGGGGTGAGATCTTGCGTGGAGCCCCAGATCGAGGGAGATTATCAGTGGTCTTGTATGTCTTCCATTTTCTAATAATTGCTCCCACAGTTGATTTCTTCACACCAAGCTGCTTACCTATTGCAGATTCAGTCTTCCCAGCAGGTGCAGGTCTACAATTGTGTTTCTAGTGTCCTTTGACAGCTCTTTGGTCTTAGCCATAGTGGAGTTTGTAGGTGACCAAATACTTATTTTACCGAGGAATTTACCAATTCATTCATTAAAAATCCTACAATGTGATTTCCTGGATTCTTTCCCCCCATTCTGTCTCTCATAGTTGAAGTGTACCTAGGATGAAAATTACAGGCCTCTCTCATCTTTTTAAGTGGGAGAACTTGCACAATTGGTAGCTGACTAAATACTTTTTTGCCCCACTGTACATCTTAGACTTTAAAATATCGATCTCAAAAAGAGCATCTGATCAATTATCAGTGTACACAGCAGAAATACTGGCTGTAATAATAGGATTGCAGTGGGTTGAAGAGGTCAGACCAGATAGGGTGGTTATATGTACAGATGCATTGTCTATATTACAAAGCATACAATCAACAACAACTGTCAGAGAAGACATTCTCATAGAACTGAACCACAGCCTGTTAAGACTGCACAGAGGCGGTATAGATCTACAGTTCTGCTGGGTGCCTGCTCATGAGGGGGTGAAAGGGAACGAGTGCACATGAGGAGGGGAAAGGGAACGAGTGCTCATGAGGAAGGGAAAGGGAATGAATGCACATGAGGGGGTGAAAGGGAACGAGTGTGCTGATAAATGAGCAAAAAGTGCACTACAAAAGGAAATAACTTTACCAGTTCAACTTGGAGAAGGAGAAGGAAAAGCAGTCATTAAGAAGAAAGGGATGGAGATCTGGCAGAAGAGGTGGGAGAAAGACCAGAAAGGCAAAGAGTATCATAAAGTACAAAATACAACTACAATTAATATTTATAAAGAAAGAAACAGAAGGGAGGAAATCACGATAGCTAGACTCAGAATAAATCACACAGATTTTAATAGTACGCTGTATATCATGGGGAAAAGTGACAGTAACAAGTGTGGGAACTGTGGAGTAAAAGAAGATGTAGAACACATCTTGTTACATTGTGACATCTATAAAGCAGAAAGAGAAAAACTAAAGGCTAAAGTCTGAGAGGCAGAGAGGGAGAGAGGCAGAGAGGGAGAGAGGCAGAGAGGGAGAGAGGGAGAGAGGCAGAGAGGGAGTGGAGTGTGGTTGGTGTTTTGGGAACAAAAGGAGAGGGAGTAAGAGCTACCAGAAAGGCACTGTTTAAATTCTTGAGTGAAACTGGGGTAGGAAAAATAATTTAACATTAGGACAGGAAAGAACATAGATTTGTTCTTTGTTTTATTTATTTCATGGTTTTATTGATTGATTTATTGATTGATTTTTATTTTTATTAGAACATAAGTTAAAGAGTTGGAATGATGTGATGATTCCTACTCATGTACAGTAGGTGGCGTTATGCACCTTTTAAGTTGTTTGCAATCCGCCAAAAGCAAGAGAAGAAGAAGAATGCATCCGCAAAGGAGCCGTGGCAACACACTCTCACTCCATAATCGTTCAGGAGCGACGTCTGGTCAGGGTCCTGTGGCGTGCAGTTGTGACGCTCCTAGGCTCCTTCAGCTTCATAACGGGACGCAAATAGCTTTCAACTGATTGCAATGTATTCCCATCTGCGGCGGGATTTGACGCTCATGGAAGCACGGCATTCGTTTGTGTCGGCTGCCCTTAAAGGCAATGTGAGCGTCCGTTCCCATTGGATGACGGAGAAATGTACACCCGGAAGTAAGTATTCCCCTTACTGTCAATTGATTTTACAGTGATATCTGCACTACTCATCGACTAAAAAACACCAGATTATCCTTGTTAATTACACAACATTGATTGGTTTAAATTGTGTGCAATGCTTTTGTATTTTTCCCCTTCGATTCGGAGAAACAAATATTTTTTCGGAGTAAAGGATAGCAGAAGACACTACACTACCCAGAATCCCTTTTGTGTCACTACCCGGGGCCCTTCTCACTTCGGTTAAATGGATTCCTTGCGTCCCTCACTTGCGTTGTTTCCTGGTGACTAGTCCCTCCCACCAGGGAAGCAAGGAGAGATGCAAGGAAACCACAAGAAGCAGGGAAATTAGTTTTAAGAGCAATGGGACGTCCTTTCCTCCGGAGCGTCACGTGAAGCCACGTCCGTTTGTGATGACGCTGCACAGCTGATCGTCTGACAGCAGCTCTGTCCCTGTTATTTCCACACACACCCCCGCCTCTGTTAGTACACATTTACTGACACAAACATTTGTATCATCTGTTGTAGACCCAAATAAATAAAATCAAATAAGAACTCATTCTCAAAAAAGATAAACGCCATTCTTAAAATGTATAAACGAACGATAGTTTGATTAATATTGATTAGAGTGCACAATAGAAATAAAATAATTGAGAGAAGAAAAAGAGATGTTATCTATCAAAACCGCCGGACGGTAACCCAGGGAAGACACTTGACACAGTGGCTTTTGGCAAAGCTCATAAGGAAAACTCGAGAGAGATGAGTTATTGTTATTACAACGTGACTTCACTATTATTTAACAACTCTTTTTATTGGGTTCTTTTATTTGGGGTTAAGTACATTGTCAGAATAAGTGAGAAATGAATTTACCTTCTGTTAGACAGCTATATGCCATACATTTTTGCACACATTCACAGTAAATATATATTTTGTATGATAGCGGTCTAACAGAAGTTAAATCCATTTCTCACTAAACAAGGCAGTTTTTGAACATTTGACAGATTTATGCTTAATTCTCTCAGAAATGTTACCGAAAGATACACTTTTCTTTTTAAAAGCTGACCACTACCATGAAAGCACTCTGTTTTATTAGATTTCGTCAAGCATCTGACTCTAAATGGCGGTTTGTAATTTTGAGGCTATTTCAGTGAAACAAGGCTGTTTTGAAACATTTGACAGATTTATGCTTAAATTCTCTGAGAAAGTTACTGAAAGATACACTTTTGTGTATAAAAGCTGAAAAGTAGATAATGAAGTACTTTGTGTCAGTAGATTTCGTCAAGCATCTGACTCTTAATGGCAGTTTGTGATTTTGAGGCTATTTCAGTGAAACAAGGCTGTTTTGAACATTTGACAGATGTATGCTTAATTCTCTCAAAAAGTTACCGAAAGATACACTTTTCTTTTTAAAAGCTGACCACTACCATGAAAGTACTCTGTTTGAGTAGATTTCAGCACACAGGGTCTCTACTGTAAACATAAAAAACATAACATTTTTAAGTATCTAATAATATACTGTCCACATAATATACTAGTTTAACCCCTACCAAAAAAAACAACATTTAATAATTACATGATATTATAAAATAAAATAAAAAGTACTTACCAGAGTTTTTCAAGATCAGATACAGGTCAACAAAATGCATAGAGGAGGTATGGTGCTGGCTCATTAGCCCTCTCACTCTTCTTAGAATGATCCTGTGCAATTTTTAAAAGTTGAACTCCTATCCCCTTATAAACCAAAATAACAATAGCCCTTAATTAACACTAATCATTTAAAAAACCTTACATCTAATTTAGAGAGGACAACTAAAAGTGTAAGGTGACTGTTTTAAACTAATTCCACCACATATATATCTTATTTTAACCCTATAATGTATTTACTTTAAAGGGTCCTCTCCTGCTGATATTCAGGTATGTGTCTGCATATGGTATCTGCTTTAATGAGTCCTTTGTCCAGGTGATTAACGATGCTTCTTTTGTCCCCCCACAGAGTTAAACTCTGCCCTTGCATTGATCTTCAGTAGACAAAGCCTTGTATGTTTGTAAATGAATATTTTAATTTACCCTCACACTGTTGATTCTATGTATTTTAAGTGTTTACAGCTTTTCTTTGTTCACAGGCCCTACAACTAAAGAGAACTTCCTTAGTTATCACTATTAAAACCTAAATAAGATCGTTTTTAAATTCATATGAATACCCTCTTTGCAAAACAGATACTTCCTTGTAGTTAACAGTTTCACAAAAACTTGAAAAGAAACATCCTTAGCAAGCACAAATCATTTAAAACAAACCCTGAATCAAATCTAGAGAGGACAATAACGTTTTTAGGTGTCTTAATGAGTGAAAATTAATGGCTGTTTTATTTAGTTTGAGCGTATTTCCTTTTTAAAAACTAACTCCATCCCCTCGCTTCTCACCTCACAGAGAGTGTCTTAATCAACATATAGATTAACATCCCAGGTTTATCTCAAACCCTCACACCAAAGGCCAACTCCAACGTGTGTGTGTGTGTGTGTGTGTGTGTGTGTGTGTGTGTGTGTGTGTGTGTGTGTGTGTGTGTGTGTGTGTGTGTGTGTGTGTGTGTGTGTGTGTGTGTGTGTGTGTGTGTGTGTGTGTGTGTGTGTGTGTGTGTGTGTGTGTGTGTGTGTGTGTGTGTGTGTGTGTGTGTGTGTGTGTTAATTGTTCTTAAAGGTAGGGGTAGGTAATTTTGGAGAAACCATCTCGAGTGAGCTAGAATTAGAAAATACACAACCGGGAAAAATCTGCCACTTCCTTACAGAGCCCCTCCTCCAACACACATGAACGCGCGCACATGACCAAAGAGGGCACGAGATAAGTTTGTGCACAGATCTTCGGCTGTAGGCGTCTGACCCCCGCACAGATGCTGCATTCGTTTCTTGACTGGCGCTCCGGACGGATGGCGGTAAGTTGTCACAGGCGTCTCGCTGATTAAACCCATATCAAGGCGTCTCTTGGCCATTTTTCTTTTTTGAAAGGTGACTTGGTAAGTGGAAATTACTGTCTTTTTATTTAGTTTGAGCGTATTTCTATTCACCTAATTCCACCCCCCACTATCTGCTGGCCTCATAGCCAAAGGAAGGGGTGGAGAAAAGGGGGAGAGGCCTGGGCTGGGAGGGGGCTAGACAGTCTCACGCATAACTTCAAAAAGACACCTAGATTAACATCAGAGGCTTATAACACGCCAGTGTGAAATCACACCTGCCTGTTATAACACCTCACATCAAAGGGCAAACATCAAAGGCTAATTAGATTAGACAACTCTGAGGGGACAGGGGCCAGACAGTCTCACGCATAACTTCAAAGAGACTGCCTTAATCAACACCTAGATTAACATCAGAGGCTTGTATCACACCTACCTGTTATAACACCTCACATCAAAGGATTAGACTACAAAGGGGTGTGAAGGGGCAGGGGCCCAGACAACATAACTTCAAAAACTGCCTTAATCAACACATCAAAGCATTAGACAACAAAGGCACTACACAGGAGGGCTTTTCACACCTACCTGTTATAACACCTCACCCACATCAAAGGATCTCGAATAAAGGGAGGCGGGACTTAGCTCATTTGCATAATTGTACACACTCCCATCAAAGGATCTCGAACAATGGGAAGCGGGACTTAGCTCATTTGCATAATTGGGGGCGTGTCACCTGACACTTTTCATGCATACTAATGTGACGAAAGCGGTATGAATATTACTACTCACTCTAATCAATATTAATCAAACTATTGTTCGTTTATATATTTTAAGAATGGCGTTTATCTTTTTTGAGAATGAGTTCTTATTTTATTTTATTTATTGGGGTCTACAACAGATGATGCAACAGGTTATTGGACACACAAGATGCATGATGAGAAAAAGAAAAAATGTTCCATTCAAAAATGTTATTAAAAAGGCATGTACTCCATAACAGATGACTATTGAGGTCTATTGTCAGGAATGTTAGTGTTATATAAAATAGTGAATTCTACTGCAGCAGAATGTTCCACCTCTGCACAGTGTTATATGTTCACCGCTCAGTGTCAGTAAATATTGTGAAGTTCTGTCCCCAGAGTCAGAACTAAACATGGTAAAGCAGCGTTCAGTTATTATGCTCCATCTGGAACAAACTCCCAGAAGCCTGCAGGTCTGCTGCAACTCTGACTACTTTTAAATCCAGGCTGAAGACTTTTCTTTTTGCCGCTGCTTTTAATTGAACTATTCACATCTTAGACTGCACTGTAACTTTTATCCATGTATTTCTTCTTTTAATGTTTATTTTATTAGCTTTTCTTTTTAATGACTGATTTTAAATGCCATTTTCTTAATGTCTTTCATTTTTTGTAAAGCACTTTGAATTGCCTTGTGTTGAAAAGTGCTATATAAATAAACTTGCCTTGCCTTGAAGTTAGTATTGGACTACAAGATAGATGCAAGCCTGTACAGGTAGTTATTTAAAGCATAAATTAGTGGGTTGGGTTCTGGAGGTGTGGTTACAGCATTGTGCTTGGTTGGTGTGGCCTGGGCCTGGTGGTGGGGCCCAATGTGATATCTTTTCATGGGGCCCAAAATCCCTGGCGGCGCCCCTGCCCACAATCCTGTCATAGACTGGATTTTTATCCCTAAATCCCGAACACCAATCACCGGACCTTCTTGGTGGCAAAATCTTTTACGAGCTCTTTGAAATCAAGTGACAGAGCCAGCTTGCTTTCAATCGATAACATTGCAAGGCTGTTCAACCAATCTTGCGACATGGTAGATCTTAAATAGCTCTTGATAAGTTTCAACTTACTAAATGATCTTTCACCACCAGCTACGGTAACTGGGAGCATCAAGAAAATTCTGAGGGCAATGCAAACGTCTCCAAAAATGCTCTGGAGTTCCATCTTGTATATTGCATTCAGTAGATCAAGAGAGCTACAATCAGGGGGGAAAGTGGCAGAAAATATTTTATTGAGATGCCTTATCTCACTCTCAAACTGATCTGTGAGATCCTGTGAGTATTTCTCCCTCAGTGGCTGACACACAGAAGCCATGACACTGTCACTCAACTTCCCAATTTTAAGTATGGCAGCAAATTCTTCAACAATATTTGCTGTTGTTTGGAACCGAGTGTCCAAGTCACTTATGATCTGGTCCATGGCAGTGAAAAACACTGTTACGGAATGTTGTTTCTGGCCTATCCTCCTGGCCTGTTCCTTCAGCAGTTTCATCATGAAACCTCTTCCTCCTCCTCTCACGGCAAAGTTCTTTTTTGAAATGAGGTGGAACCTCCATTTCCTTAGCTACCATTGATGCCTCAGACAGAATAGCATCCCATCCATTTCTGAGAGTCTGCATCTCATCTCTTAGTGCAGCAACATTACCTGCCTCCACCTCTATTGAGATTTTCCCTGACTGGAGTATCACATTTCTGTCATCAATAGATTGCAATACTTTCACCCAAATGGTGAGAAGGACAATGGCATCAAATGACATGAGGTAGTTCCTCAGACCAACAGCTTCAGATCTGGCCTCACCTGTGAGACTGCATGAGCTCAGTATGGTAGCAAGGGCTTCAATGACACCAGGTAGGTGCTTTGCTACAGGTTTCACAGCATCAATTCTCGCACTCCAGCGAGTGTCAGATAGCCTATGTACAGAGCAACCTGTTTTCTTTTTGTATATAGACCAACGAGATGGACTGGCACTTACAAATGTGTAGAGGCGGTTAATGTAACCAAAATCATATTACTAGACCGACTGGAAAACTGGGTGGGACTTTCGGAAACCGTCCTAAATTGGTTTGAATCCTACTTAAAGGACAGAAACAACTTTGTTTCTATAGGTAAATACACATCTGAGTTGACAAATATGACATGTGGGGTTCCTCAAGGCTCCATCTTGGGGCCTCTTCTCTTTAACATCTACATGCTACCACTGGCTCAGATAATGAAAAACAACAAAATAAGTTACCATAGCTATGCAGATGACACACAAAACAACAGATAAAGCCAGAAATCTAGGTGTAGTCATGGACTCTGACCTGAGTTTCAACAGCCACATTAAAACAGTTACTAAATCAGCCTACTATCACCTAAAGAACATATCTAGGATTAAAAGACTAATGTCGCAGCAGGATTTGAAAAAACTTGTCCATGCTTTTATCTTCAGTAGACTCGACTACTGCAATGGTCTCTTCACAGCTCTCACTAAAAAATCTATTCGGAAGCTGCAGCTGATTCAGAACGCTGCTGCTCGAGTCCTCACTAACACTAAGAAAGTGGATCACATCACTCCTGTTCTGAAGTCTTTACACTGGCTTCTTGTGTGTCAAAGAATAGATTTCAAAATACTGCTGCTGGTTTATAAAGCTTTGAATGGTTTAGGCCCAAAATACATTTCTGATCTACTGCTAAATTATGAACCATCCAGATCTCTCAGGTCTTCAGGGACTGGTCAGCTTTCTGTCCCCAGAGTCAGAACTAAACATGGAGAAGCAGCGTTCAGTTATTATGCTCCAAATATCTGGAACAAACTCCCAGAAACCTGCAGGTCCGCTGCAACTCTGACTACTTTTAAATCCAGGCTGAAGACTTTTCTTTTTGTCGCTGCTTTTAATTGAACTATTCATATCTTAAACTGCACTGTAACTTTTATCCATGTATTTTTTCTTTTAATGTTTATCCATGTATTTCTTCTTTTAATGTTTATTTTATTCGCTTTTCTTTTTAATGACTGATTTTAAATGCCATTTTCTTAATGTCTTTGATTTTTTGTAAAGCACTTTGAATTGCCTTGTGTTGAAAAGTGCTATATAAATAAACTTGCCTTGCCTTGCCTTGCCTTAGAATCAGACATCAGGAAAGCACAGACCAACAAGGAAGTAGTGATTGCAGTCTTCTTTGATATAGAAAAGGCTTATGACATGCTTTGGAAGGAAGGACTACTAATCAAGTTAGAATCATTGGGAATTGGTGGTAAAGCATATAATTGGGTTATGAATTTACTGGACAGGAAAATACAAGTAAGAGTAGGTGCAGAATATTCAAGTGTTTATGCTGTGGAAAATGGTACTCCGCAAGGTAGTGTGTGTAGTCCGTTGCTGTTCAATATAATGATACATGACATCTTTAATCAAGTTCATCCAAGTGTGGGGAAATCTTTGAATGCAGATGATGGGGCTTTGTGGGCAAAAGGCAATGTAGCACATGTTGGAAAGAAAATACAAGCTGCAATAGTTGAAGTGGAGAAATGGACAAATAAATGGGGATTCAAACTGTCAGTCGCTAAGACGCATGTCATTTGTTTTACAAAACGGCATAACATTGCTCCTATATCGTTAAAATGGTATGAGCAACCTCTTGATCAGGTTAATACAATAAGATTTCTCTGTGTTTGGTTTGACGGAAAGCTAACATGGAGCAATCATATGGGAAAAGTTCAAAATAAATGTAAAAAGGTCAACAATGTACTTCGGTGTTTGGCGGGACAGGAGTGGGGAGCGAGTAGGTCATCACTTCTGAATATATATTGGGCACTCATGAGACCTGTATTCGATTATGGGTGTGTAGCGTTCATGGCAGCAGCAGAATCAAACCTTAAAAAGCTGGATGTCCTACAAGCTCAGGCCCTGAGAATATGAAGTGGAGCTTTTAAAACATCTCCAGTATCAGCAATGCAGGTGGAAATGGGAGAAATGCCTTTAAGGATAAGAAGAGTGAAGTTAATGTTGGCATACTGGGTAAACCTTCAGGGGCATAGTGATGGTCATCCTGCGAAAAGTATTTTGAAAGACTGCTGGGAGCACAATGAGTCACATTTAACAAGCTTTGGATGGATTGGCGATGTTAAAGCAGCAAGTATAGGTTTGAATCAAATACAGTATTGCCCCACAGCTCCAATCTCGTCCATTCCACCCTGGTTGTTCCCATTGCCAAAGACCTCAATATACGAGAGGAGTTAAAGGAAAAGAAAGAACTACCAGTATGGCGCATAGTCCAGAATCACTTTGCAAGATATCACTCAGACTCAACAATCATATTTACAGATGGCTCCAAAGATCCAGAGACAGGGGCAGCAGTGGATATCCCAGTGAGTAATACACAAATAAAGAAAAGGGTAACAGACCATGTGTCAGTATACAGCACAGAGTTGTTGGCATTGGTACTGTCATTGAAATGGATAGAGGAGAAAGAAATACATAATAGTGTTGCATCTGACAGCTGTTCAGCATTATCGAGTACGATCAGGCAGATCTTCATCTAGAATGGACATAATAAATGAAATATTTCTAATTTTATATAAAATGCAAAACAAAGGCATAGCAACTCGTTTCATCTGGGTTCCTGCTCATGTTGGCGTGGAGGGAAATGAACAGGTGGATATCCTGGCCAAACAAACGCTCAGAAGTATGAACATAGACATAGAAGTTCCACTCAGCAAAGCGGAGGTTCAAACATTCATACAGAAATATGCACAAACAACATGGCAAGATCATTGGGACCTTAGTGATACAGGAAGACATCTTTATCAAATGCAAAGGTATGTGGGGGATGGAAGGAAGGTGGGGTTTAAAAGAAGGGAGGAACATGTCATTTCTGGGATGAGAATAGGTCATACAGGTCTCAATCATACTTTAAGTATAATAGGAAAGCATCCAACCGGAAAGTGTATACACTGCAGCCAGCCAGAAACTGTTGAGCATGTTTTACTGCTTTGCAGGAAATATAGTACTCAGAGAAATGTGCTTTTCCACACACTGGAGAAAGCAACATGCCATGACTTGTCGCTATCAGGGGGACACTGATGTAAACCCTGATGTAAACAAGACGAAAGTCTTTCTCTGGTCTGCATCCCCTTAACAATTGTATGTTTTGAGCTGCACTGTATTGTACCCAATATACAAGCTGTTAATACACTTTTCAATCAATCAATCAATCAATCTATCAGGGCTGTTAGGGAAAACATCAGGCAATATGTTTTGTGAGATTATTAAGTTTCTAAGAGAAATTGATCAATTTAAAATAATCTAGAGTTTTGGTTCTTTGTTTTGTTTCTTGTTTTCTGCTTAGTCTCTTGTCCACACTCCAGTCCAGCTGGTGGCGGTAATGCACCTACAGGTTGGTTTGCCAACCGCCAATAAACACGGAAGAAGAAGAAGAAGAAAAACCGAGAGAAGAAGAAGAAGAGGAAGAAGAGGTGAGTGGATTAAAAACACGCAGAGGTTTCATTACGTGTATTTACACCTGTTAGCTTAGTTTACAGTTAATCACGAATCAGGGTGCTCTTTACCATAGATATAGTTGTAAATATATGCTTATTAGCATCGCCATTCTGTGACGCAGCATTTTCCCATTGAAATGAATGGGGTTCTTCAGTTAGCAGCTAATGCTAAGCTAAGCGACGGTTTAGCTCATTAGATGAGTACGTGTTGTTCTCATAGAGTTAGGTTGTTCTTCATAGGATAGAGACGCAATGACCCGCCCTAAGCTGCCTCTGATTGGTTTGTATACGTGGTGCCTTTCTTTGGGTTGGTTAGATTTAGCCTCGAGGGCTGATGAGTCATCAGCCCATAACACCAGAGGGAGCTCCATAAATCATGTGAAAACCAGATTTGGCACAAAAAGGGGGAATACACGTTTCGCAATGATGCCACATCAAGGTGGAACGCTCTTCCCACAACTGTAGAGGAAAGTAAAACTGTACTTACCTTCAAAGCCTCTCTTAAAGAGCACCTTCGGGGGAGAGCATTGCACAACTGGCCCCGGTAATGGTACAAATCTCAACCTGTCGTACAATGGACAGCTTCCCCCCCCCATCTATGTATATACTCGCATTTTAGACTCTGTTACTAACTGTATATCTGTAGACTTGGTTGGTCTTAAATGTCCGGTTAGGATGTATTAGAACGAAATCTAAAATGAAAATTGTAAATAAGAAATCTGTATGTAAAAAACCACCTGTATGTAAATTGTAAATAACCCATCTGTTTGTCAAATATGTCTTACATGTCTTAAATGATATGATGAATTGGAAATGGGGGACCCTGATGTAAACAAGACGAAAGTCTTTCTCTGGTCTGCATCCCCTTAACAATTGTATGTTTTGAGCTGTACTGTACTGTACCCAATATACAAGCTGTTAATAAACTTGTCAATCAATGATTGGTTATCACATGTCTCGGTCAGCCAATCACAAAAAAAGCGTGTGAAATGGGTAGTGTGGTGTGAGGCGTGTGAAGAGGTTAAATTGCGTGACTCTCACTCTCAAAGGGTGAGACTTGGCAGCTCTGCTAATGTTTGCTTTCTGTGTAACTTAGTGATAGTTAATGACACAGATAGCAAGGCAAGTTTATTTATAGAGCACTTTTCAACACAAGGCAATTCAAAGTGCTTTACAACAAATGAAAGACATTAAGAAAATGGCATTTAAAATCAGTCATTAAAAAGAAAAGCTAATAAAATAAACATTAAAAGAAAAAATACATGGATAAAAGTTACAGTGCAGTCTAAGATATGAATAGTTCAATTAAAAGCAGCGACAAAAAGAAAAGTCTTCTTGCTGGATTTAAAAGTAGTCAGAGTTGCAGCGGACCTGCAGGTTTCTGGGAGTTTGTTCCAGATGGAGCATAATAACTGAACGCTGCTTCTCCATGTTTAGTTCTGACTCTGGGGACAGAAAGCTGACCAGTCCCTGAAGACCTGAGAGATCTGGATGGTTCATCATTTAGCAGGAGGTCAGAAATGTATTTTGGGCCTAAACCATTCAGTGCTTTATAAACCAGCAGCAGTATTTTGAAATCTATTCTTTGACACACAGGAAGCCAGTGTAAAGACTTCAGAACAGGAGTGATGTGATCCACTTTCTTAGTGTTAGTGAGGACTCGAGCAGCAGCGTTCTGAATCAGCTGCAGCTTCCTAATAGATGTTTTAGTGAGACCTGTGAAGACACCATTGCAGTAGTCGAGTCTACTGAAGATAAAAGCATGGACAAGTTTTTCCAAATCCTGCTGCGACATTAGTCTTTTAATCCTAGATATGTTCTTTAGGTGATAGTAGGCTGATTTAGTAACTGTTTTAATGTGACTGTTGAAACTCAGGTCAGAGTCCATGACTACACCTAGATTTCTGGCTCTGTTGTTTTGAACATTGCAGACTGAAGCTCAGCGCTAACTTTTATACGTTCTGCCTTGGCTCCAAAAACCATTACCTCAGTTTTATCTTTGTTTAATTGGAGAAAGTTCTGACACATCCAGTCATTGATTTGTTCAATGCACTTACTCAGTGTTTGAATTGGAGCATAGTCTCCTGTTGAAACTGTTACGTAAATGTGTGTGTCATCTGCATAGCTATGGTAACTTATTTTGTTGTTTTTCATTATCTGAGCCAGTGGTAGCACGTAGACGTTAAAGAGAAGAGGCCCCAAGATGGAGCCTTGAGGAACCCCACATGTCATATTTGTCAACTCAGATGTGTATTTACCAATAGAAACAAAGTTGTTTTTGTCCTTTAAGTAGGATTCAAACCAATTTAGGACTGTTTCCGAAAGTCCCAGTTTTCCAGTCGGTCTAGTAATATGCTGTGGTCAACAGTGTCAAACGCAGCACTGAGATCTAATAATACTAACACTGAAGTTCTGCCACTGTCTGTGTTTAAGTGGATGTCATTAAAGACCTTTACAAGAGCAGTCTCAGTACTGTGGTTTGGACGAAAGCCTGACTGGAACACATCGAAACAGTTATTTAAATGCAAAAAATTACTCAGCTGTTGAAAAACAACTTTTTCAATGATTTTACCTAGAAATGGCAGGTTTGATATGGGCCTGTAATTGTTCATTACTGAAGCATCTAGATTATTCTTTTTTAAAAGCGGTTTAATGACTGCAGTTTTCAGGGCCTGTGGAAAAATACCTGAGTGAAGAGATTTGTTTACTATATGAAGTAGATCTGAGGCCATGCAAGGCAATGCAAGCCTTGCATGGCCTTGCTTACATTCTAACTTACAGCTCACATAGCGTTATAACCGTGGTTCAAACAACCGTTAATGTCACTTTCTATGTGAGTAAAGTCATTTTAATGAAATAAAAGTGAACAAACTGTGAGCTGTAAGTTAGAATGTAAGTTGCTACACAGATTGTGGAGGAAACTTCTGGTGTAGCAATTGCAATTAGGAGTCACCGACTCAGGAAGGAGACACGGTAGAGCAGGAGCTTTTGATGTCAAACACTGATGGTTTATTTGGAGTTACGGCCGGAGGATTCACATCACAAGTCACAGCAGTCACGGTGAGACTGCACGGGAGAGTTGCCACGTCAATTCTGGAGCGCCTCTCTCTCGTTAGCCTGTTTAACTGGTTTCACAGAGAGTGATCAACATATTTTGATAAGATAGTTTAGACAGTTGGGCACACTGTGTCACTTGCATCCGTCACCTATGGCCTCGAAGATTTCATACCTTGCAGTCCACAAACAACAAAGAAGGAAGTGTCCCAGTGCACCCACAACAACAGACCATCTGTGACCTAGTGTTGACCGGTCACAGAATGGGAACAATAACTTTATGGCTGAAGCAGCCTATGTCCTTAAAGGAGATAAACAGACGTCAGGGTTAGTCATGCACGTCATATCTAGGAGTCTAGGACAATTATTTCCATAACACAGATTATGATGAATTATATCTAAATATTTGTATTGTATTAATAATAATTTACACAGAAAGCCAACTTGTTATCGTAATGGTTAAAGTCATTTGCATGTAATGTTAATAACTATCTGACCTTTCTATCATTTTCTCCTCTGCTTAACATCACATTGACTAAATGGATCAATTTGGAACATGTTTACGTCACAGCAGCATAGATGAGACAAGGCCCTGCACATGGTGTGATAACACTCTACATATAAGCATCTAGAAATAGAACATATCATTGAATACACTCTTTGAATTCCTCCTCTTCACTCCTGACAGTTTTCCCAGAGAGGACCTGAAGCAGCTCTGTGGTCTTCATCAGGACCCAGTGTTCCCAGAGAGGACCTGAAGCAGCTCTGTGGTCTTCTCAGTGTTTCCAGCTTAAAAGCAGGTGTGTGTGTGTGTGTGCGATACCTTAATAATTACTTTCTCTAACATTATTTATCCCACAGTATATTCATAAGTTATATGCATACCGTTTAGTTTGAGTAAACGCTCCCCTTTTACCTTCAGCATATTGTTTTAGTACGGTAACTCTTCTTTATTACCGTTAGCATACTGGTTTCTGTTAGGTAACTCCTTTATGTTACAGCAGGGGTGGCCAACCCGCGGCTCTCGAGCCGCATGCGGCTCTTTGCCTAGTTTCATGCGGCTCTTCAGTTCATATCGAATTGTATATGTGTGAGTTTGGGGTAGAGACACTGACTCCTGACTAGTGTTGCACGGTGTACCGATACTTGAAAGGTACCCTGGGATACCCTGCCGTTAAAAACGTTACTATTCCTCCGTTTCATTAGTATCGGTACTTTAAGAATGACGGGGGAAAGTACTCCGGTGAGAAAGCGCTGTTTAATAAGAGCCGTGTGTGTTCAGCGCTCTGCTTCCACTCCCTGCACTGCAGCGGTGCCTGCAGTCCCGCCCCTCTCAAGCACGCTCAAGTGCCTCCCCTCTCTCGTGCACGCGCTAGCTGCCAGAGCATGTGAGAAAACGAGAAGCATGGCTGCAAGTGGGAGTGCAACTGCCGCTGCGCCTCAGCTTGTTGACAAAAAAGACGCCAAAAGAGACATTTTAGCTATATCTCTGACAGTGAGGGCAAGCCTACGGACACCACGAGGCCTGTCTGTAAGAAATGTATTAATTTTATTTAATACGAATTCTTGTCATTTATTGTATTTATTGTTCTCATTGTTTAAAAGTTTGTGTTATGGTTCTGGTGTGAAATAAAGCACAATAATTACATTTAAGACTGTTTCCCTATTTTTAAGAAAAGTATCGAAAAAGAATCGGAATCGCAATTCTTGACTTGGAATCGAAACTAAAATGTTGGTATCGTGACAACACAAGCTACTCCTGACAGTTAAACCTGATATTTAGTAGGTCTGTTAAATATTGAATGCTGATCATTCTGACATAATTTGGCCGGTCAAAGTTGTTTGGGCTCGGATAAAATCGCTCCGTTACTTTCGTCCCATGTTACTTTCGTCCCGGCTCTCCCTACCTGGGTATGTGTGGTGTCAGGTGTCAGTATGAGAGGATGACAGCGCGTCTAATTTTGATGTGGCCCAAGTGCCAATCACAATACCTGTGATGCAGTGAACCAATCACCTTTGAGGGGGGAACACCTATCGTTGATTAAACACTATCCAGTGTTTCCCCTACCATTGTCTTGGAGTTATATATATTTAAAAAATATATATAATTTTTTATTTTTTTTAAATATATATATATATAGCACCAAATTGCAAATAATCTATAACTACTGTCACTTTTCACATTGAACATGTGCTCTTTTATTAAATAAACTAAACGCTTTCATTTTAAGTTGTGAGTTTAGTGTTTTTGACCCTAAGAAACACTGATGCATTAATCAATAACAATAATCCACAGCTCCTCTCTCTGCTCCAGAGGATTTAAAAAATATATATCCCAATGTCACAAAAATGCATCAGTGTCGTGTTGAAATCTTGTCTCCAGAAAACAAAAAACTGAAACCAGCGGTATCAGTGACTGTGTGTTTGATGTGGCTCTTTGCAGTAAAATATAAAAAATGTGGCTCTTAACCTCTGACTGGTTGGCCACCCCTGTGTTACAGGATGAATCCTCAGTTTATTGACATGTTGTTTCTAGTCTCCTCCTGACTTACAGAGTCCTGGAGCTATGAGTTTCTCCTCTTCAGTGAAGCAGCTTTATTACGGTCTCCTATTGTCGCAGACAAAGTAGCATTACATGGAAATATTCAAGTAAAGTAAAAGTACCTCTAAATAGTACTTAAGTACAGTACTTGAGTAAATGTACTTAGTTACTTCTCACCTCTGCTATGAACCTACGAAGTAGCTGTAGATTAGTTTTGTTGTGTCTGTCGGTTGTATTGAGTTGTCTTGTTTTGTGTCAGCTGTAGTTGTGTTGATTATTTCAGAGACCCATCCGGAGAAGGAGAACTGAGAGCAGCATGGAGGAGAACATGGAGACCCCTGGAGCTCAGGTCAGTGTGCACTTCATCACAATATATTCCTAATTCCAGTGTTTCCGCCAGGCGGGCGTCTTGCCGTCATTTGACGCCCTTATTCAGCTCGGAACGCCCTGGACTCGAGCCGAGGGCGTCCAAAAGACTTTTTATCGCTTGAAATTACGAAAAAGGACAAGGACATCCCTCTGTTGGAGGGGCAAAGGAGTCTGGTGGGATTATTTTCACTGCCAGCAAAGCGTGTTCCTGTGCTAGTGGAGCACGCGCGTGAACTGCGAGCGCCGGAGCCTCACAGCGGCGAAACTGAGGCTCTGGTAAACTGTGGTAACATGAAGAGCCGTTAGGGAGCCGAAAGAGCCGGCTCTTCTTAGTAAGCCGAACCAAATGATCCGGCTCACTAAAAAGAGCCGGGATTCCCATCACTAATACGTAAAGAGATAGTATTTGCTGTACCTGGCATAGGCACTGACTGCTTGTCTGATTCTCTGAATGTTGTCAGTGAAGAAGGCAAAATCATTGCAGGCCCTGGTGGATAGAAGTTCAGAGGCTACTGAGGTTAGTTAGTCTGTCGACGGTAGCGAACAAGGCACGTGCGTTGTTTTTGGCAATGATGTCAGAGAAGAAAGATTGTCGTGCAATTTTCAATTCCAAATTATTATAATAATAATAATAATAGATTTAATTTGTTAGCGCTTTTACAGGTGCTCAAAGACGCTTTACAGATATAGTGAAGGGAAAAGGAAGGAACAACAAATAAATATATAGTAAACAATCACACATTAAAAGCCAGATTGAAGAGGTGAGTTTTTGTAAGTTTTTTGAAGGTGGTGAGGTCAGTGCAGTCTCTGATGGGTTGGGGGAGTGAGATCCAGAGGGAGGGGGCAGCGACGGAGAAGGCTCTGTCCCCCCAGGTCCGGTGATTGGTGCGGGTGGGGATGGATAGGAGGTTGGCTTCTGATGAGCGGAGGCAGCGGGAAGGGGCGTGGTGGTGCAGCAAGTCTGTGAGGTAGGGGGGGGGGGGGCCTGATTGTTGAGGGCTTTGTGGGTAATGAGAAGGACTTTGAAGTTGATTCTTTGACGGACGGGGAGCCAGTGGAGGTTCTGGAGGACGGGAGTGATGTGGTCTCGGGAGCGGTTGTGGGTGAGGAGGCGGGCAGCAGAGTTCTGGATATGTTGGAGTTTATTGAGGAGGTTGGATGGTATGCCGTAGAGGATGCTATTGCAGTAGTCGAGTCGTGATGTGATGAATGCATGAATCAGGGTTTCAGCAGCAGAGGAGGAGAGTGATGGGCGGAGACGGGCAATGTTTTTGAGGTGGAAAAAGGCGGTCCTGGTGATGTGATTTATGTGGTGGTTGAATTTGAGCTGACTGTCGAAGATGACTCCGAGGTTGCGGATGTGAGGGGGGGGAGATAGAGTGTGGCTGTCAATGGTGAAGTTGAAATTCTGGATGTCTTTGATACGGGATGGGGGGCCGATGATGATGATGTCTGATTTGGCACTGTTCAGTTGGAGATAGTTTGTTTGCATCCATGCTTTTATTTCTGAGAGACAGTTGGTGAGAGTGGAGTGTGCTGTGGGGGTGATGGTTTTTGTTGAGATATAAAGTTGGATGTCATCGGCGTAGCAGTGAAATTGAAGGTTGTGGCGACGAATTATTTTGCCAAGGGGGAGCATGTAGAGGATGAAGAGGAGGGGGCCAAGCACCGAACCCTGGGGGACACCTTGGGACAGAGGAGCAGTGGAGGAGGTGCAGTTGTTGATGTTGATAAACTGATGTCTGTCGGTGAGGTAGGATTTCAGCCAGGAGAGTGCAGTGTCGGTGATGTTGAGTGATGATTCGAGGAGGGACAGCAGGATGGCGTGGTTGATGGTGTCGAATGCTGCGGTGAGGTCGAGGAGGATGAGGATGTTAAGGTTGCCGGAGTCAGAGGAGAGGAGGAGGTCGTTTGTGATTTTGAGAAGAGCTGTTTCGGTGCTGTGTTTTGATCGGAAACCGGATTGAAATGGCTCAAAGAGATCATTGGAGCTGAGGTGGGATTTAAGTTGTGAGGCAACGACACGTTCAAGTATTTTTGACAGAAAGGGGAGATTTGAGATGGGCCGGAAGTTGGACATGATGTCAGGTGTGAGTCCAGGTCTTTTGAGAATGGGTGTGACAGCAGCCAGTTTGAGAGAGGGGGGAACTGATCCAGATCTGAGGGAGGAGTTAATGATGGTGGCGATGAGTTGGGAGATGGCAGGGAGGCTCTCTTTAACACATTTGGAGGGCATTGGGTCAAGTGTGCAGGTGGAGTTAATTCCAGTCATGAAGTCGGACAGTTGCATGGGGGTCACAGGGGAGAAGTGGGACAGGGGGTGTGAGGTGAAGGGGGGGGAGGCAGGAGGGAAGGTGGGGGGTGCTGATGAGGGTGTCAGATTGCTGTAAATGTTGCTGATTTTGGTTTGGAAAAACGAGAGGAAGGAGTTGCACTGTTCGGTGGTGAAAGATGAGGTGGCGTTGTCACAGGGTTTGAGAAGTTTGCTGATGGTGGAGAACAGACGCTTGGGGTTGCTGGAGCCAGACTGAATGAGTTGTGAGTAATAATTAGACCGGGCTGCTTTGAGTGCGTTACTGTACTGCTGGAGATAGTCTTTGTAGATTTGAAGATGGACTGTTAGTGTGGTTTTCTTGTGTTGGCGTTCAAGTTGACGTTTCCTTGATTTCATTTGGCGGAGTTCGGGGGTATACCAGGGGGCGGAGTGAATGAAAGAGACATTTTTTGTTTTTGTGGGGGCCAGTTCATTGAGACAGAAGGAGAGGGTGCTGTTATAATAGTCCACAAGTTCAGATGGGTTTTCCGAAAGTGGGGAGGGGGAGACAGACATCTTGCAGGTAATGGAGGCAGTGATTGCTGAAGGTGAGATGGATTTGAGATTTCTGTAGGTTATTGTGCGTTTTTGCTTTTGGGCGGGGATGGGGATGTTGATGTCCATGATGATGGCCAGGTGATCAGAGATGTGGAGATTGAGGCTGGACAGATGATGGATGGTGAGACCAGTGGAGCAGACCAAGTCCAGGATGTGACCACGGCTGTGTGTTGGGAAGTTGATGTGTTGAGAGAAGTTGCAGCAGTGAAGGGTTTCCTTAAATTCAGAGGCATATTTGCAGGTTGGGTCGTCAACATGAATGTTAAAATCA
Organism: Harpagifer antarcticus; assembly: GCA_902827135.1. NCBI lineage: Eukaryota > Metazoa > Chordata > Actinopteri > Perciformes > Harpagiferidae > Harpagifer > Harpagifer antarcticus. The sequence goes on along the minus strand of CADEHL010001229.1, from coordinate 378,757 downwards.
CCTAAGAGGAGAACAGATGGGGATATAGCAGAAAGCTGAGTGAGAATGTCAGAGAGATCGGAGAGAAAGGAGGGGTTTGGCTTCGGGGGACGGTAGATGATGGCTGTGACCAGGGGAGTGGGACCAGATAGTTTAAAGATCAGGTGTTCAAATGAAGAAACATCAGGGATGGGTATTATGGTAGCTTTTATTTCCTTTCTGATAATAGCAGCTATACCACCACCCCGCCCTTGTGGGCGAGGTTTGTCAATGTATGTGAATCCTGCTGGGGCGATTTGATTTAAAGAAAAATAGTCCAGGGGTTTTTGCCATGTTTCGGTCAGATACAGAAAGTCCAGGTTATTGTCTTTAATGAATTCATTTAGAATGTGGCTTTTATTGTGGATGGAGCGTGTGTTGAGCAGGGCTGCTCTGAGGTGGCGTTGCATTGGGGGGGGTTGTGTGGACCGGGGGAGTGGAAGGAGATTGGTCAGATTCACGTGTTGTTTGTTGTGATGGCGTAGTGTGGGCGTGTGACAGGACCGAATGGACGGGATGGAGTGTGGAGACGTGGAATGAAATAAAAACTTACGGCCAGAGCCTCTGTGTGAAGGACGGCGTTTGCGGAGTATTTCATAATCCGCGAGGATGTCCATGCAGTCCGGACGCAGGCGGTTATTGAAGGAGCGGAGATCTGACAGGGAGTAGAGCGGCGGCATGATCCGGTGAAGTGGCGCTAGCACGGAGCTAGCTAATGCTGGGGACCCGGGCAGCAGAGACCAGGAGCCGGATGACCGTGGAAGAAGGAGCGGTGTGAGTCCAGATAAAATGAGAATTATAATCCACAGCATATCAGGAGAATAATTCCAGTGGTTTCCAGAGGAGAATCGTAGGAGGTGCTGACAGCCTGGTGCAGAGTGGGAGCCGGGTGACCAGCCTACTAGCTCGTTAGCTAGCTTGAAAGCTAGCTTGATAGCCGCCGGCTGTAGGCGGCAGGGAGAGACGATGTCAGCGGGGAAGCCGGCTTATCGCAGCGGGATGGGAAGACCCACACGAGTCGCGGAGTTAGGGTGGAGTTGGGGTGGAGACAGAAATGTTAGCTCAGCAGACTTCAGGGAGCCGAGGAGCCTGCTAGGTCCGATAATGCTAGCGGGCTAGCGGGCTAGCGGGCTAGCGGGCTAGGGACCGGTGAGCAGGAAAGAGCCAGCAGGTAGGAGATGACAACACATTTATCTGTGTCGATTTGAGATAGAGATGCTGCTATTTTTTGCTAATGACTGACGTTTAAAAAGTAGAGAGCCAGACAGGAGAGGTTCTGATCTGGACTAAATAACTATATTTGGGCGGAGGAGCGGCGAACAAACAACGCCAGCACCCTCGGCGACCCGGGAAAACTATAAAGGCATTTTTTATAAAGGAAAATTATAAAGGCCAAGTCTCTCTTTATAGATTTCAAAGTGAACCTGGAGATTTGTTTTTCTCCACCTACGTTCAGCTTTTCCATATTCTCTTTTTTCTGTTCTCACGGTCATGGCCTTTCTCCATGGAGATATTTTCTTGCCAGTCACTTCCGTTAACCAAGTTGGAGCAATGGCATCTATAACATTTTTAATTTTGAATTAAAATTATATACTAGCTTGAGATCCTTAACCTATTAAGCCCCACGGACCCGAGCTCGGGTCAGAAAATGCTATATATGTAGCAACAGTGCTATATCTAAAGTGTCATTCATGAAACTATTAATATTCCATACCCATCTGACCGGAGGAAACTTGGCTAACTGACGATACGAAAACGTTTTTTTCGAAAAAGAAGTCTCACAAGAAGCCTCTAAATGAGCCCATGGCAAAAGCGGGCAATTGCTGTTTCTGCTCATAACTCACAAAAACGATCATTTATCATTCATACTTTCTGCACAAACAACACCTTTTCTGAAAGCTGAGATTCCACATATTCCATGGGTATACACCCCATCACTACAGGCACAACATTAACCGAGCTAGCAGCCAGAACATAGTAAACAATATCAGTTTTCAAATCCATGACAATAATTAGGTCTTACCTTAGCTGTTTTGTGATCAAAAGTTGTGTTCAAAGGAATAAAAACATTGCTCAAGGTTAATCCAAGGTCTCTTGTCACTTTAAAATGATTACTGATAATCAATCCTATCATTCACGGCAGAAGAGTAGGTCCAACAATTAACAGTCTGTGGCTTCAGCTGCGGGAGATGCAGTTTAAGCATAGCTCCCCCTCCGCAGGGGTAACGTATTTACGTATTTTGAGAGGCTCTTGCGTAAGTATAAGTAAAGGCAGTATAGCTGGTTTACGCACACGCCCACTCCTGTTACGCAGCATAGCATAGCATGTCCCGCGGCGACAGGAGAGCAGAGAAAGGCAGATCGATCAGCGAAACAGCAGGATTTGTTTTCTTTGTCTTCATTGTAACAATGGCAGCCAGAAAGAAGAGGAGGCATTGGACATCGTATTTCAGGACTCTCCGTCGGAAGATAGTGATCTCGTCACGCATAAAGGGGTCAGTAATGACTCTGATTATGAACCTGCGTCACCGGAAAGGTATGTAATCTCTCTGTTTGTATCTATTACTTATTTGTTGTAAGAGTATTCATCTGTTTATCTTTTTGTTATTTATTTGGTGTAAGAGTGTATTCATCTATAGTAATTTCACACACGTGACAATAACACGACGGCATCCATCTTGTGATATAATGTTCTTTCACACACTCAACCACAAAGAAGATGGATGCCGTTTCTTGTTCTTGTTCTTGAAATAAAAAAGGAATATACATGTTGAATTTAACAGGGTATTACATTTCATTTCATTTAGCTGACGCTTTTATCTAAAGCGACTTACAATTATTACTTATATTATATATATATAAATATATGACAGACGGAATATTGAAAAGATTATATGAACCCCGTCTCACATAATTTACACGGTATACATTTTGAGTGATATGTTATTTCACACATGCTGTTGTTGTAGAGCAGTGCTTCTCAAAGTGTGGTCCGCGGACCACTGGCGCCCCCTAGTGGTCCGTGAGTATATTGGTAACATTTCACATTTGAAATAAATAAAAGTTTTTCACACTCTCGCGGGAATATCTCCGCAATGGAGCGAGCTTAAGTTTCACTGTCGATTGCATGATATAGATAAACACCGTCATCACACATTTTGCCACTTGTTTGTACCATTTTCAGGCGATTTGTAAAAAACGATGTGTTTTTGGATATTTGTGGAGTTAGGTGGTCCTCGAGTGTTTTTTTATTGGTTAAGTCCTTGGTATGAAAAAGTTTGAGAAACACTGTTGTAGAGAAATTATTTCTGATTTGAGTTACATTTTTGAAAGTACAAGCCAGAGAATTAATCTTTGTTTTTTCCACATTTGTTTTCACAGTGAGGAAGGCCATGAGGATATGGCTTCTGGATGCCCGAGTATTATGGGGAAGATGCCACCAAGGTCAGGAGGTACTGCAGGAGGTGCTCTGATGCTGGCAACAGAAGGGTGAAGACACCTGTGTACTGCAGGAAGTGTCAGGTCCCTCTGTGCTTCACTACCAAAAAGAACTGTTACAGGGCATGGCAATGACTTACTGGAGTAATACTGTAACATTCAGGGTTTGTATAAAGTTATTTTTTTTACTCAAAAAATGCTTGTTGTGTAGTGTGTTGCTAATTTTTTTAAATAAATCTGCTCCAGTTGGAGTCAAATGTTCCTAAGTTTCCAAATTTTTATTGTGCAAGTAACATGCATCTCATGCAAAGAGGGAACTTCCCACACACACTTAATTTCTTTTTACAATTTTTTATTTTTTATTTTTTTTATGGAATGAATACCTATAGTGATAATTAAATGTTATACAATGATTTTTACAGTCTGGTACTTGAAAAAGGTTAAATGGCACGGATGGAACCAAATGTGCCCAAAGCTTAGTCCACTTGGACTTTTCTTTGCTAAATCTCTCTAAAAAGGTAAATTCTCACTTGTTTTGCCTCAATCTTGATACAGGGTACTTATTATATGTTATACTTTGGATTCCTAAAGCTTTGAGGCTACTAACCCATCATTCAAGGGTGGTTTTCACTACAAGTAATGGGCTTTATTTTGGCGGAGACGAGAATTCACACTTTTTGACTATGTTCCATCTGGATTTACTCTGACACTGAAACATCTTTATTGATTCTGACACTTCTACATCCAACTGACAGATGTAACCTTGCTTTGATAAAAGAAATTATTCATATAACCCTTTTAGAAATTAAGTTATAGTCCTTTGTTTTGGGCATGTCATTTTCGAGCCTGAACACTGAAAAACAGGCTTGGGGCTTAAGAGGTTAAGTCCAGAGTGTGCCCCTTATTGTGCGTGGGCTCCGTCACATGCCGAGTCAGTCCATAGTTATCAAGACAGCGCCTCTGTCCTGGGGGTTGTCAACATGGATGTTAAAATCACCAACACTGACTAGATGGTCAAAGTCAAAACACACTATAGACAGCAGCTCAGTAAAGTCATCAAAAAAGCTAAAAGAAGCTAAGAGCACAGCTGAACTCCCGCAGCCCTGGGGGGCCCCTACATTGGTTGTGATGGCAGATGACAGGGTTTTGTTAACCTTCACAAGTTGCTCTCCACTGGTGAGTAAAGCGGCATACCAGTAAATCAGGTATGGATTTACTTCAATTTTGGCAATTTTTGACACCAAGATGTCTGCTTGTATTGTGTTGCTGCTGAGAAGTCTAGGAAGAGGCCTCTTGCATAGGTGTGACGTTTATCTAAATGTTTAGTGATGATATGAACCAGAGTAGCAACAGTACCACCCCCTTGCTTATAGGCAAATTGGTATGGATCAAGTATGTCTTGTCTGTCACAATAGGTTTAGCTGAAGAGGTCATTCCTGTCATGGTTCTCATGGTGTCCCACACTTTTTTGGGGTCTTTGGCTTTAAAAGCATTTCCCAAAAGCTCTCTGTGTGCCAGTTTTGATTCGCTCAATTTGACTTTCAGTTCTTTCTCTGTCTAAGTGCTCCCATAGCTATTTTCCTGGTTTTTATACATTTTTTAATGTCCTTCGTCACATATGATTCATTACTTGGATAGATTTGTATTTCTTCAGTGGGAACACAGAAGTTAATATAGTCTTTAGGGATGCTCCGATCGATCGGTCACCGATCGAGATCGACCGATACTCACTCTCTACCGATCGATCGGTGCTCTCTAAACATGCCGATCGCGAGAGCCGATCACATGACGTAAAATACATGACACTTTTCTCTGTGTGCGGCAAAACAAGCTCGCCAGAATGGCTTCACCGGTCTGGCAGTATTTTAAGGTGTCCGAAAAAGACAGTAAAATAGCGGAATGCAACGTGAAGCAGAAATCCTGCAGCTCCGCCCGCCGCACCGGTAAGCGGAGCGAAACACACAAGAGTTAGACCTAACACACTTAGCTATTTGATCTACCTCTGGAACAAACTACACTAGATATACATATAGTTATTCTTCACTGTCGGGTCACTCGTTACTGGATCAGTGAGCTGCATTAGATACTGACAGGCTGTCAGGAAGAGGGAGAAAGGAAAAGAGAGCGCTTCCGCTAATTTCTCCCGTGTTATTATCAGGGTTGCAAAATTCCGGGAATTTTCAAAGATGGAAACTTTCCATAGGAATTAACGGGAATTTATGGGAATAAACTGGGAATTTTCAAAATTGAACTTGGCTTTTCATGGGGAACTTAAATATAGTTGGTGAAAGTATATTTTAGCATAATCTTGACTAAAACAAACAGATGCCGTTCAAGTACACTTGAAAATCCATGCCATAGCATACTGCTCACTGCATGGCTATTGGGACCACACCCTCTACAGGCACTGTGCATTCCTCCATCACATGCACAGATGAGTAATATTTAACTTGTTCTTCAATGAAACAAATAATTGTTCAATAAAATAATTATTATATGTTCTACTTTAACCTCTTAAGCCCGAGGGTCCCCCCAGTGGACCCCTCCCACCGTTTTTTACGAGACTATGTCTCAGGGCTTCTTAACATTTATGAAACTATTAATGTTCCATACCCTTTTAACGGTAAGAAACTCAGCTAACTGACAATGTGAACCATTTTTAGCTAAAAGAAACAAGAGTAATACCAAGCCTTTGAATTAACATGGAGGGAAAAAATGCTAACTAATGCTAACGGACTTTTGCACAGCACTCACAGTAGAAATGCCCTTATTACTTATCGTAACTGCACAAACAAGATATCCGATTAAAGCTGAGACTCCAGATTCCACACATGGAATGTCATCACTGTACGCCCCCGAATTCCTGGAGCTATCAGCCAGAAAAGAGAAAGTAAATGTCTACGTGACATCCGGTTTCAAAAATATTACAATAATTACGTCTTACCTTTTTTGATTTGTGATCAAAAGTTGTGTTCACCGGAATAAAAACGCCGCTCAAGGTTAATCCAATGTCTTTGTGTCACGTAGACATTTTTACTGATAATCCATCATCATATTTATGGCAATATACTGGGTATAAAGTTTTGCCGTCCAGGCTTGTACTTTCAGATATGCTTCGTTTGCTTCTCTATTACGTCCGCTATGGTAATGTTTACGTGGATTTGGGAACTGCCCATCGATTCTGTTGGATGTAATGGTTAAGAAAAAGGTGTAAATCACCCAAATCGACCAATGGGTTTCAGAGATATGGTCCTGCGTAAAGTATAAAGAATGCCAGCCAGCGTAAGCACATTACGCAGCAGACTTTACTTATTGTTTACTACGTAAGAAAGCAGGAATTGCAGGACCCAGAGCGCACGGAGCACAGAGCGGACAGCAGATAACGGAATTGCAGTTTTATTGCTTATAGATTATCAGAACATTTCAAAGGGGACACAGCCACATTGGATATTAACCTATGGATTAACTACAGCATCGTTTTTATGGTTTTAATACCATTGAAGACCAGTTTAGACCAGACAAAGAGGAAGGTAAGCCATGTTAGCCTAGCGCATGTTGGTACCTAGCGCCACTTGTTTTGATGTACGTTTTTGTTGATAACCTTGCGAGTTTGTATCTTTCAGTGTTGAGGTGGGCACCGTTAGATTCTGTGTCTTTACGATCATAAACAATGTGTTGGATGTGCAACTAGGATAAGTAATAAGGGAGCTAGGAGTGATTTTCGGTGCAGTAATAGGTTAGCATTTTTCGCTCGGGCTAATTCAGAGGCTCACTGTTAGCATTGTGTGTTTTTAAAAAAAAATTAAAATGAAAAAGAACAGTTAAATTAGTTTTGTCCCGTTATATGGATATAAAATATTCATAGTTTATTAAATATTAAGGTTCCTTAGACGTTGTTTCCTGCAAATGACGCAATTTCGGCCCCGGAACCGGGTCCGTGGGGCCTAAGAGGATAACAGAGTATGTTTTTTATTTTATTTTTCATTTTTCACATCAGTTGTATTTGGATGGAATGAATACCTATAGTGATAATTCAAAGTAATACAATGATTTTTACAGTGAAAAAGGTCAAATGGAACTGATGGTTCCCAAGTTACCCAGAGGTGAGTCCGCCTGGACTTTATTTTTCTAAATCTCTCTAAAAAGATCAAATTTCACTTGTTTTGCATCAATCTTGATACAGGGTACTTATTATATGTTATAGTTTGGATTCCTAAAGCTTTTAGTCTACTATCCCATCATTCAAGGGTGGTTTTCACTATCAGTAATGTTTTTTTTTTTAGGCGGACATTCGAATTTACATGTTTTTACTATGTTCCATCTGAATTTACTTTAAAATATAAACATCTATATTGATTCTGATACTTCTACATCCAACTCACAGATGTAACCTTGCTTTGAGAGAAAAGATTATTAATTTACCCCTTTTAGAAGTGAAGATATAGTCTTTGTTGTGTTAGTGGCATTTTCGAGCCTGAAACCTGAAAAACAGGCTAAGGGCTTAAGAGGTTAAATGCTAGCAGGAGTTGGGTTTGCACTTCAGTCTTTTTTCTTTTGGTACCGGTGATATTTACGTTCGGTTGATGCCTTTTGAAATGAGTATGCAAGTTTCATGTATTGCCAGCCACGTAACCAATGTTAGTTGAACAATGCCGACAAACAGCTTTGGTTCGGTCCACCTGTCTTTGTCCGTCATCCTTGTTCGTAACTGCAAAACCAAAATGTTCCCAAACCGGAGACTTCAATGATGCTGGAGGATTTTCGAGCTCAACTTTATCTGCGTTCGCCATTTCGCTAGTTCCTCAAATGACTGACTAAATTTGAACGCATCCCTCTGACCAGCTCTCATAGTATGCCTCTCGTCCAATGAAATGACTTGCTCGCTCTATGACGCGTTGAACCCAATGTGAGCAAATTACTCTGAATGCTGCGACGCAGCACCTGAGATTGCTTCCAAGAAGTTGTTCACGTTCTCAATTTTTTTACGTTTAACACACGTGTACCGAACGGTACGGGTGCGTATACCGTTACACCGCTAGTGTATAATATATATCACTTAGTTATAACAGGCCTACTCTCTTATTTGCTTTAGTCGATATTTTTCTAAGAACATTTAGTGCTTCACATAATAAATACACAACGGCTGTAGCCTGTATATGCTTTACGAGCTGTAGTAGGTGTGTGTGTGGTACGGTGCGGTCGTGTACAGTGTGTAGGTGCGTGTTGTACAGTGTGTAGGTGTGTGGTACAGTGTGTGTGTGTGTTGTACGGCAAACAGACGGGTCTCAGTTGGTTTGGTGTCCTCTTTTATAGCCTACTTGTAAATACAACTTTGGCCCGTAATTCAATTCCCCATTTCAGCGACTAGAGAGAGGGGGGGGGATATATCCAGTCTCTGATTGTGTTACATTATTATGAGAGTGCTCTCATACTTGTTTGATTCAGAAATTGTATATATTTATTAGGGCTGTCAAGTTAACGCGTTAATAACGCGTTAACGAAAAGAAAAATTAGCGCCACTAATTATTTGAACGCGATTAACGCATGTGTATTTTTTTTCCTCGGCCGCCCGTAGTTTCAGATCGCATCGACTTTAAAATACCATCTACAAGCTGATGCTGACAGCCCCGCTCCTGCTGCCCGCTTGCGGCAGACCACACTTCCACGCTCACCGGCAGGCCCCGACTGGCCATCGGGAGGACCGGGAGGGTGTGTGTATGTGTGGCCCGAGTGAGCGAGAGAGAGACCTTACGTGCATTGTTGTTGTTGGCATCTGGTGCTAGCTAGCTGCGCTAACGGATATAAGGAGCTGTTTAAATGAAAACAGAGGAGCGACATTTCGCCACAACTACGCCGAGCACTTGACTTTATGCAGGAAGCCAGACAGTGGGACATGGCACGAGAAGTCAGCACACTCAGCACGGATAGTGCGCGCAACATGATTGCAGCGTCCAGGCAGCTCCCGTTCGAGCATATGCCTTGAGTTGCACATCGCTCCAACGATCCATCACACACATGCGTTAATCGCGTTAAAATAATTAGTGGTGTTCATTTTTTTTTGACAGCCCTATATTAGGGATGCCAGTGATTATTCGAATATTCGTTACAGTCTCCATAATCGAAAATTATTTTTAAAAATCGATTTTATTTATATATTTTTTTATTATTATTATTTTATTTTTTTTTGGCTAGTTCAACCAAAATATAGACTAATGCTAATAATAGTAATAGTATTAATAATTGTAAATGGCCATTGGTCACACCCAGGGCTCGACATTATAAATGGCTGGCCCGGAAGCACTATTTAGACACCCCTGGCCAGCATAACGTACTTTCCACTTGCCCGCTCGGGCCACTAAAAATATTGCTTTAAAAAAAATGTTTTCTGTGGTATTGGTATTTTGACTAGCAATTTAGTTAAATTGTTTCGTTTATCAACGCTACAACATAGCGTTTCCTGAGTCGGTTGTCGTTGTTGGGGGGGAAAGCAAACAGCTGTTTGCTGTGGAGCGCAGCACGGAGCACAGCACGGAGCCTGCTCGCGCTCACGGGAGCCTGAGCACGCTCCTTCACTACAGACTATCGCGCCACCTAACCACTCGCCAAAAATGTTTTTAATACCAGCGGTAGCCGGGCAAAAAACAATCTTCAAATAAAAGAAAGTCACCGGAGGAGTTAAGGAGAGGACAGAGGGAGAGGAAGTTTCAGCTTGATCGATGGAGTTGGCTTCTAGAGGTGCAGTGACGCGTCCTAAAAAACCCTTTTTATAATCTATCGATTATTTTTATGATTAGAAAATTATAAAAGTAGGGTAGACATGTGGAGATTATCCGGCTGAACAAAACGTGCATTTATCAAACAGGTTTGTTTTCCACAGACCTGATTTCCAGCTATTTTCCAAAACCCTGTGGAGAAATCCCATTGCTTTCTGTGGAGCGAACCAGCAGCTTACTTCCTGGTCTTAGGACGCGTCACTGCACCTCTCAATATGATGCCAATATAAACAAGGTATTCTGTCTGCTCTGTACATCAATGCTGACTTATGCTGACAAGTAAGTGAAGAGTAGAACATATAAAGGTATTGGCTCTAGGGAAATGTCCCAGCAGTTTAGGATAATGAAGGATCTAATCTAATCTATAGCCATTACATTTCTAACTCCTAATGACAGGAAGGCAGAAAGCGCATTATACAAATAATAATACTCATAATAATAGCAGACATTTTTTAACAATGACCACAATATCATTATTTTAATAAACCAAATATGAACAATTGAGGAAAATGAGGAAGAACTGATGATTCAAATGTTGTAGTACAAGTAGTAATGTAGTTAGTGCATAAATTACTATGTGTTAATTTTCTTCATTATTAGTCGATTTTATTTTTGTTGGACGAATTCTCCGGGCCAGAGGTTACAATGGTGGGGCCAGTGATAATACAATTCCACCGGCCCGGAGGGCCAGTGGAATTAATGTCTACCCTTGACACCACCAGTTTGTTTTACTGTAAACTTGGAGGAAGCCTGCGTGCAGAGCAGACTGCTGCTGCTGCTGCAGCACGCTACACACCGACCCCGCCCCCCCCCCCCTCCTCTCCCTCACACGTGCGACTAAAGATGAGCAAAGCGGCAGGTAAAAAGAGTTCCTCCTCGTGGAACTACTTCGAACTTACAAGTCCAAAGGAAGTTAAATGCAAGCTCTGCGAAAAGAGAGTGGTCTATCACAGCTCAACCTCAACAATGCATTCGCATTTGAGTGCGAAGCCTAAGAGGTTACAGCACAGGCGGCCATGACCAACTTCACTTCAAGGCCACGTCGTTGTGATGACATGCGTGCAAGTTTGTTGTTTGTACTGTTCCAGTAAAGAAAACAACGGAATTCCTTTTGTCTGAGTTTTTTTTTTTTCTCGTGTGAGGGGTGGGGGGTCGGTCGAATAATCGATTATTATTCACCAGGGCTGCCGAATAATCGATTTTGATCATAGTCAGTTTCTGGCAACCCTAATATATATATATATATATATATATATATATATATATATATCATGAACACATCTGTCCATCAGACATCTGTTCATCAGCTGCTGTGCCTCCCGTCATCATTAATGGACAAATCTTTAAAATGAGTTCTCATTTCTCTAACCGCCTGCTGCTTCCCCTCCTCTCTCCTTGGTTCCCCTACTCAGTCCTCCGCTCGCGTCTCCTGTGGGCGGGACTAAGTATCGAGGATAGGAGTCGAGGAGGGGAAATTTGAGTATTGAGAAACCTCTATTGGCTCCTTTATCATTAACAAAGCATTTGTCCAGGATATTGTCTTTCCTGCTGTGATCCCTAACATACAGCTGGAACCCAGGAACACAGTCTCCAGGCGACATTGCTTCATGTCCCAGAGCACTATTGCCGGTGCATCGGTGGCTGAGTTGTAGCTCGTGAACACAGTGTCCTCTGCCGCTGGGAGGCATGTAAACAACAAACAGTAAAATACACCCGAATTCTCTAGGCAGATAAAAGGGTCTTAACGTTATGCCGAGAATTTCTACGTTGGGATCACAGGTTTTACATTTGACTGAGTATGATCGGCACCACAGATCATTAATATACACACAAATACCGCCTCCTCTGGTTTTCCCCCGAGTTCGCATCACTGTCTGCTCGAACAAGGGTGAATCCGGGTACTTCAAAGAGAGATTCAGTCTTGGTAGATTGTAGCCAACTTTCCGTGAAGCATAATAAAGAGGCCTCACGAAATTCATGACAATACCTTGTGTATGTTCTTTGTGTGTCCACGTTGTTGCTCAATGAGCGCAGGTTTGTGAGAATGATGGATGGAAGTGGTGGCCGGATGAATCTCCGCCGTAGGCGATTCTGAACGCCTCCCCTCCTTCCTCATCTCTTTTTTCTGGTGTTTCTAAGCGGCTCCCGAGGGATTTCATCCAATATTGAAGAGCACAGGTGGCTTGATGTATTCGTAGGAAGCCGATCGCATTGTAGAGGCCGGGGCTCCTAGCCATACCTGTTCGTGCTGTCACTCAGGTGTGTCTTGGAAAGTTGAATGGCCAGACATGGTCTGCAGAAGGCAAATGTAATCCACAGGATCAAAAGTCTCAAGTTACTGGGGTGAGAGTCAAGCAATTCAAGTCCTACGAAATCCTGATGAATAACCCCAGTTTCCGCATTTAAATCAGTTAAAAGACAGTGGCTATGAAATCTAGGGTTTTATTTTCAACATTAACAACAATGGAGAGTGGGGCTCTGAAATCATAAAACGGGAAATAGGGGGAATAATTGGGCAGTTCAGTGTGTGTGTGTGTGTGTGTGTGTGTGTGTGTGTGTGTGTATAGAGGTGCGTGTGGTTAAAATGTAGCAGCCTGCGGTCGCTCCTTAGCTGTTCTAATGAAGGTAAACGTAGTGAAGGCACAGCTCTTTGCAGCTGGTGCTGCTCTTCTGAGATTCTGCTAAGTTACACGTTACTGCCTCCTGGTGCTGCAGAGATTTCATGAAGTGAAGGAGGTTTTCCTTCTATAAAGCAGCTGTGAGCAGCAGATACTGAGAGTCACAGACATGAATACATAGGTCAAGGCAGACTGGTTCACAGACTCTCCTGTTTTGCCGATCCAGTCCTTTCGAGTCATCTGTCTCAAGCCTAAGTCAAGTCTCAAGTCATGAATACGAAGTCAAGTCGAGTCTTTTATCAATGTTAGTCAAGCAAGTCTCAAGTCAAAAAATATGCGACTCGAGTCCCCCACCTCTGGTATATACTTTGGTTAGATTATTACTGAATCAAATATAATACAAATATAATAAACACAAACAGTTGATAAGTAGTATTTTGTTCACTCAAGGTTTATATTAAGTGAGATTTTATTGTGTTAACTTGTGTATTTATGCTTTTTAGATTGACTTTCTCTCTTTCTCTGTCGTCTGTTCTAGAAACCGAAAGGAAGAGAGAGACGTCACAGCTGTCAGCAATGTGACAAATCCTTTACAACATCTGGAAATTTAAAGAGCCACCTGCATATTCACACTGGAGAAAAACCGTATAGCTGTGAAGAGTGTGGGAAAACTTTCACCAGATCAGGTGCTCTCAAATCACATCAACGTATTCACACTGGAGAAAAACCTTACAGCTGTGAAGAGTGTGGGAAAACTTTCACTAAATCAAGTTCTCTCAAATCACATCAACCTATTCATACTGGAGAAAAACCTTACAGCTGTGAAGAGTGTGGGACAACTTTCACTCAATCAAGTACTTTCAAAATACATCAACGTATTCATACTGGAGAAAAACCGTATAGCTGTGAAGAGTGTGGGAAAATGTTCACTACATCAGGTGATCTCAAAAAACATCACCGTATTCACACTGGAGAAAAACCGTACTGGTGTGAAGAGTGTGGAACAACTTTCACTAGATCAGGTGTTCTCAAATCACATCAACGTATTCATACTGGAGAAAAACCTTACAGGTGTGAAGAGTGTGGGACAACTTTCACTACATCAAGTAGTCTCAAATCACATCAACGTATTCATACTGGAGAAAAACCGTACTGGTGTGAAGAGTGTGGGAAAATGTTCACTACATCAAGTGCTCTCACATCACATCAACGTATTCATACTGGAGAAAAACCGTACTGGTGTGAAGAGTGTGGGAAAACGTTCACTACATTAGATGCTCTCAAATCACATCAACGTATTCATACTGGAGAAAAACCGTACTGGTGTGAAGAGTGTGGGAAAACGTTCACTACATCAGTTGGTCTCAAAACACATAAACGTATTCACACTGGAGAAAAACCGTACAGCTGTGAAGAGTGTGGGAAAACATTCACTACATCAAGTGCTCTCAAATCACATCACCGTATTCACACTGGAGAAAAACCTTACAGCTGTGAAGTGTGTGGGAAAACGTTCACTACATCAGGTAATCTCAAATCACATCTTCGTGTTCACACACTCTTAAAACCGTAGTGGTGTTAAGAGTGTGGGAAAACTTTTTCTTAAAGTATTCACCTTAAAGTCCATGAGCGAGTTTCACTGTTCATTAATCTGCAGAGTAGTTTCTCCAATAATCTGTTTGTTTAATAAAATGTTGTGACTTTAAACTTTGATTGGGATGTTTTTGATACTTCCTGTTGAGTTAGCAGTCTGTTCTGGTCTTAAAGAACCAATGATTCATGTATCTAGAACACATTTACGATGTTTTCAGTTTGATCCTATTCTATTGTTAAAATGATCAGACTACCAAAAATAAAATGGCCTTAGAAACAGACTCGCAACCCTGCATATCTGTTGTGTTTTGCAGCATATTATAAACATGTCATTCCCATATTTTCAAATACCACAGGTTGTGTAGTGATGTATTTGAGGTGTACTGTCAAATAAAATAAAATCAAAGTTTATTTATAAAGCACGTTTAAAAGCGATTTTTGGTCGGGCCAAAATTCTGTACATGTAATAAATACTACAATCAAGAAATGCCAAAACACGATCCTATTTCACCATGATCCCGGTGTCCACATTGCAGACCTGAAGTCGTGCAGTCAATGTATGCAAAGTGTTCAGGACCTTGGTCTCTGAGACTCAAAAAAGCCTTTCTCGCCTACCTGTCCACTTTGCATGCCTGAGATCCTGCAGTCATTTCTCAAAGATGGTGTGGCATATAGGGAGGTGCAATCTCCTGATGAGACTGTATTATAGTGGAAATCTGCAATCCTAGAAAACAAGAAGACATTAGGATAATCAATTTATACAAACCATGTCCAAATCTAACCACTGATATATTTAAAGAAAAAGCAGGCAAAAAAACATAGGAAGGAAGTTTGGTGTGGTGATTTCAATGCACACAACAGTCTATGGGGCAGCAAGCATACAGACAGTAACGGAAATATAGTGGAAGAAATGCTGGAGGAAAGAACACTAGTATGCCTTAATGATGGACATGGCACAAGAGTAGATGTTCACAGGGGGAAAGTCTCATGCCTGGATCTGACATTAGTGTCAAACTGTTTGGTTCATACATGCAAATGGTTTGTTTTGAATAACTCCACTGTAGGAAGTGACCATTATCCAGTGCTTACTAAAATGAATACTAATGTATATATGCAGGAAGGAGGTGTAATAACCAGGTGGTGCTTTGCTAAAGCTGATTGGGGGAAATGTAGGATATGGTGTGAGGAGTCGGTACACCTGCTAACATCAGAGGGAAGCATAGAGGTCATTACAAGCCAAATAACGCAACATATACTAAATGCAGCAGAGAACAGTATACCCAAAGCAACAACCAAGGGTAGGAAGAAAGTGGTGCCATGGTAGAATGAGGAATGCAGCAGGGCTATTAAAGAACGAAATAATGCATTTAGAGAATTAAAGAAAAACATGACACAAAATAATGTTATAGAGTATCAAAGGAAAAGGGCAGCTGCTCGAAGGACAATCAAATAATATATTTGATTTAAGAGGGCGAGACGCAGGAGGTCAATATCACAAAGAAGAACAGCCGCCGTCTCTTCGTCAGAGAACCTGAGCAGTGAAGCAGTTCAAGTTCAACACCCTCGAGACGACGCCTTCATCGACTGAGGGGAAACCTGTGATCTGCTCTAAATGCATCGTGTTCTTTTGATTACATGTTTTCTTCTTTGTCACTGTTGCTTGTTCAAAAGGTCAAGACATTTGCTTATAGAAAAGGTTTGACATTTTAGAAAATATAAGTATTCAAAGGCAACAGTTTAAACTGACTGGATTGAGTGCATTTTGATAAGGTTGCATTGCAAAGTAAAAGGCAATCTGGTTTCTTGACGATAAAATAAACAATATCCTCAAGCTTGCCATTATACTTCAGCCACATATGAGTAGTAAGAAGATAAAACCACACATAAACAAGACCTTCAGTACTTCTGTAAACTTAAGCCCAGTGATGTCAAGGGTTTATGGGTAAGGATGTTTATTATAAAGTTCACTAAAAAGCTTAAAATCTGACCAACTTGTTCTGTCAAAGATGGAGCCTCAAGCTTTCTCTTTAATGTTTATTTTGAGCAGAGATGGCAAAAGTTCACACGTAGAAAGTACAGGTATTTGTGTTCAACATGTAAGAAGTAGAAAGTACAGGTATTTGAGTTCAACATGTAAGAAGTAGAAAGTACAGGTATTTGTGTTAAACATGTGAGAAGTAGAAAGTACAGGTATTTGGGTTCAACATGTAAGAAGTAGAAAGTACAGGTATTTGAGTTCAACATGTAAGAAGTAGAAAGTACAGGTATTTGGGTTCAACATGTAAGAAGTAGAAAGTACAGGTATTTGAGTTCAACATGTAAGAAGTAGAAAGTACAGGTATTTGGGTTCAACATGTAAGAAGTAGAAAGTACAGGTATTTGAGTTCAACATGTAAGAAGTAGAAAGTACAGGTATTTGTGTTCAACATGTAAGAAGTAGAAAGTACAGGTATTTGAGTTCAACATGTAAGAAGTAGAAAGTACAGGTATTTGTGTTCAACATGTAAGAAGTAGAAAGTACAGGTATTTGGGTTCAACATGTAAGAAGTAGAAAGTACAGTTATTTGTGTTCAAAATGTAAGAAGTAGAAAGTACAGGTATTTGAGTTCAACATGTAAGAAGTAGAAAGTACAGGTATTTGAGTTCAACATGTAAGAAGTAGAAAGTACAGGTATTTGAGTTCAACATGTAAGAAGTAGAAAGTACAGGTATTTGGGTTCAACATGTAAGAAGTAGAAAGTACAGGTATTTGAGTTCAACATGTGAGAAGTAGAAAGTACAGGTATTTGGGTTCAACATGTAAGAAGTAGAAAGTACAGGTATTTGAGTTCAACATGTGAGAAGTAGAAAGTACAGGTATTTGGGTTCAACATGTAAGAAGTAGAAAGTACAGGTATTTGAGTTCAACATGTAAGAAGTAGAAAGTACAGGTATTTGAGTTCAACATGTGAGAAGTAGAAAGTACAGGTATTTGGGTTCAACATGTAGAAAGTACAGGTATTTGTGTTCAACATGTAAGAAGTAGAAAGTACAGGTATTTGGGTTCAACATGTAAGAAGTAGAAAGTACAGGTATTTGGGTTCAACATGTAAGAAGTAGAAAGTACAGGTATTTGTGTTCAACATGTAAGAAGTAGAAAGTACAGGTATTTGTGTTCAACATGTAAGAATAGAAAGTACAGGTATTTGAGTTCAACATGTAAGAAGTAGAAAGTACAGGTATTTGGGTTCAACATGTAAGAAGTAGAAAGTACAGGTATTTGAGTTCAACATGTAAGAAGTAGAAAGTACAGGTATTTGTGTTCAACATGTAAGAAGTAGAAAGTACAGGTATTTGGGTTAAACATGTAAGAAGTAGAAAGTACAGGTATTTGGGTTCAAAATGTAAGAAGTAGAAAGTACAGGTATTTGTGTTCAACATGTAAGAAGTAGAAAGTACAGGTATTTGGGTTCAACATGTACGAAGTAGAAAGTACAGTTATTTGTGTTCAAAATGTAAGAAGTAGAAAGGACAGGTATTTGGGTTCAAAGTGTAAGAAGTAGAAAGTACAGGTATTTGAGTTCAACATGTAAGTAGAAAGTACAGGTATTTGTGTTCAACATGTAAGAAGTAGAAAGTACAGGTATTTGGGTTCAAAATGTAAGAAGTAGAAAGTACAGGTATTTGTGTTCAACATGTAAGAAGTAGAAAGTACAGGTATTTGGGTTCAACATGTAAGAAGTAGAAAGTACAGTTATTTGTGTTCAAAATGTAAGAAGTAGAAAGTACAGGTATTTGAGTTCAACATGTAAGAAGTAGAAAGTACAGGTATTTGAGTTCAACATGTAAGAAGTAGAAAGTACAGGTATTTGGGTTCAACATGTAAGAAGTAGAAAGTACAGGTATTTGAGTTCAACATGAAAGAAGTAGAAAGTACAGGTATTTGAGTTCAACATGTAAGAAGTAGAAAGTACAGGTATTTGAGTTCAACATGTAAGAAGTAGAAAGTACAGGTATTTGAGTTCAACATGTAAGAAGTAGAAAGTACAGGTATTTGGGTTCAACATGTAAGAAGTAGAAAGTACAGGTATTTGAATTCAACATGTGAGAAGTAGAAAGTACAGGTATTTGAGTTCAACATGTGAGAAGTAGAAAGTACAGGTATTTGAGTTCAACATGTAAGAAGTAGAAAGTACAGGTATTTGAGTTCAACATGTAAGAAGTAGAAAGTACAGGTATTTGAGTTCAACATGTAAGAAGTAGAAAGTACAGGTATTTGGGTTCAACATGTAAGAAGTAGAAAGTATAGGTATTTGAGTTCAACATGTAAGAAGTAGAAAGTACAGGTATTTGAGTTCAACATGTAAGAAGTAGAAAGTACAGGTATTTGGGTTCAACATGTAAGAAGTAGAAAGTACAGGTATTTGTGTTCAAAATGTAAGAAGTAGAAAGTACAGGTATTTGAGTTCAACATGTAAGAAGTAGAAAGTACAGGTATTTGTGTTCAACATGTGAGAAGTAGAAAGTACAGGTATTTGAGTTCAACATGTAAGAAGTAGAAAGTACAGGTATTTGAGTTCAACATGTAAGAAGTAGAAAGTACAGGTATTTGAGTTCAACATGTAAGAAGTAGAAAGTACAGGTATTTGGGTTCAACATGTAAGAAGTAGAAAGTACAGGTATTTGGGTTCAACATGTAAGAAGTAGAAAGTACAGGTATTTGAGTTAAAAATGTAAGAAGTAGAAAGTACAGGTATTTGAGTTAAAAATGTAAGAAGTAGAAAGTACAGGTATTTGAGTTAAAAATGTAAGAAGTAGAAAGTACAGGTATTTGTACATATCTGGGGACTGGCTCTTTTTTTAACACAGTCTTGGATATGTCAGAGATTAGCAACAACATTGATTTTGGTTGATTATTAGTTTTTGCACAAAATCAGATTGAACAAAAAAGTTACAAATTAGTCATTCGGGACAAAAATGTCCACTTCCAAAAACTGCTCTAAAATGACAACAGATTAATATTTTCAATCAACTTCAGTCCTGATCAAAAATACCAAATGTTAAATTATGTTCAGGATTTTAACCCTTGAACTGCCAGTTTGAAAACACGAATTTGCGTTTTCTATGAAAAACAAGCAACAAAAGGCAGTTATTTTCCATATAATAAATGTTGGGGGGGTCGGCTTTTTTAACTCTTTAAAGTAGAGACACTACATACTGATATACACCTGAACATCAGCAGGAGAGGACTCTTTAAAGTAGAGACACTACATACTGAAATACACCTGAACATCAGCAGGAGAGGACTCTTTAAAGTAGAGACACATACTGTTATACACCTGAACATCAGCAGGAGAGGACTCTTTAAATTAGAGACACTACATACTGATATACACCTGAACATCAGCAGGAGAGGACTCTTTAAAGTAGAGACACATACTGATATACACCTGCACATCAGCAGGAGAGGACTCTTTAAAGTAGAGACACTACATACTGATATACACCTGAACATCAGCAGGAGAGGACTCTTTAAAGTAGAGACACATACTGTTATACACCTGAACATCAGCAGGAGAGGACTCTTTAAATTAGAGACACTACATACTGATATACACCTGAACATCAGCAGGAGAGGACTCTTTAAAGTAGAGACACTACATACTGATATACACCTGAACATCAGCAGGAGAGGACTCTTTAAAGTAGAGACACTACATACTGATATACACCTGAACATCAGCAGGAGAGGACTCTTTAAAGTAGAGACACATACTGATATACACCTGCACATCAGCAGGAGAGGACTCTTTAAAGTAAAGACACTACATACTGATATACACCTGAACATCAGCAAGAGAGGACTCTTTAAAGTAGAGACACTACATACTGATATACACCTGAACATCAGCAGGAGAGGACTCTTTAAAGTAGAGACACTACATACTGATATACACCTGAACATCAGCAGGAGAGGACTCTTTAAAGTAAAGACACTACATACTGATATACACCTGAACATCAGCAAGAGAGGACTCTTTAAAGTAAAGACACTACATACTGATATACACCTGAACATCAGCAGGAGAGGACTCTTTAAAGTAGAGACACTACATACTGATATACACCTGAACATGAGCAGGAGAGGACCCTTTAAAGTAGAGACACTACATACTGATATACACCTGAACATCAGCAGGAGAGGACTCTTTAAAGTAGAGACACTACATACTGATATACACCTGAACATCAGCAAGAGAGGACTCTTTAAAGTAAAGACACTACATACTGATATACACCTGAACATCAGCAGGAGAGGACTCTTTAAAGTAGAGACACTACATACTGATACACACCTGAACATCAGCAGGAGAGGACTCTTTAAAGTAGAGACTCTACATACTGATATACACCTGAACATCAGCAGGAGAGGACTCTTTAAAGTAGAGACACTACACACTGATATACACCTGAACATC
Source organism: Harpagifer antarcticus (assembly GCA_902827135.1). Taxonomy (NCBI): domain Eukaryota; kingdom Metazoa; phylum Chordata; class Actinopteri; order Perciformes; family Harpagiferidae; genus Harpagifer; species Harpagifer antarcticus. The sequence continues at coordinate 357,859 of CADEHL010001229.1, read as the reverse complement.
GTAAATTCAGCCTGATCTTTCCTCAGAGCACCAGCCTCACACCTGTAGTTAATCTGCCAAAAAAGCCACATTATTGACCTGAAAGTACACAAAAAGCAGACTCCGATGCTCCACGAGTTGAAATGTCACCGATAGCTGCTACGGTTCTTCAACAAAACGTTCAAATGTCTTTTGTACTGCATGTAAATCATGTTAGCAGAAGACTTCCTGCGCCAGCTCAGGAAGTACAACCTGCATCAGGAGCTGCTGATCCAGTCTGTTCTCTGTCCATCCATCACTGTGTGGGTTGGATCCCAACAGGACAGCAAAAGGCTATATTCCTATGTGTACACATACTTGCCAAATAAAGCTGATACTGAATCATTACTATCATTGTTGTTGTCTTTCCTTCTGTCACACTAATGAGTAAGTCTGATACAGAAGCAAAGCTTGCATTGCATATTAGAACTTGAATCTGGCCACTGTTATTATAGCTGCAATATGTAAAATTGGCCCTTAGCACACTGTTGCGTCCCGGCTCGTAGAAAGTAACTTGTAACCGGTTGGAATTGGTAAATTGGAAGTTGTTTGATTAAAAAGTGCGCAGTAAAATTGGCAACAAACAGTCACTAACAAAAGAAAAGGCCACAGAGGCACTGGTTTAAATGAACAACAAAAGGAACTAAGGTAGACTCTTTAAATAAGAGTTTTAAACAAGTTGGCACACAAGCAACATGACTAACAAACACATTAACAAAAGAAAACCTCACTTCTAAAGTGGGAAGAATAATAGGCTGTTATAAAACACAGCCTGGGGACAATTTAAACACAGTTAACGTTGTTCTTTAAGATAAACAGAATGACAAGTATCAACACAAATAGACACGCAACCTTGTTAACCACCGTTAACAGAACTAACACAGAATGTACTGAGAGAGTACCGAGCCGTGCACACGGTCTTGTAATTGTCCCCGGAAGGTGTGTGCGGGGATTGGAGAGTCGGGCCCGGCCTGCTCCAATCCAGATCTTCGGTCACGCCTACCGGGGAGGGACAGGAAGCTGGCATCCAATGGCGTCTGGGCAACGGCACATCTCATATACATAATACACAGCTGCAAACCCTTATAGACAGGTTAATGGGCAGATAGAAGGCGGCGGCCGTAACACACACCATAGGGGACGTGTTGCCTATGCTGTTCAGTATTTTATTTTGGTGAGTCTGTCGCCAGCCAGTATTGCTAGAATATAAACCTTTTTTAATTGCATTCTGTTTCTAACAGCTTTGGTCCAGGTGTACATCCTATCAGCTACTGCAGCGGTTCCCAACCTGTGGGTCGCGGACCACTAGTGGCATTGCAAGTGGGCTGCCAAATAATTTCATTTTTTTCATTTTAATTAATTAATTAATTTTATTTTTACAGGCTAAAGACACAAACATGGACATAACAATAATATATAGGAGATGGGTGGGCCGTTACACTATTAACTATAACAACTTTAATCTTAACTAAAACAAATTTAACTACCCTAACTAAAAATTAACTGAAACAAGAAAACACGTTTTAAATTAATCAAAGGAAACTTAACACACTATATAAACATCCTAAAAATGTACTAAAACTATCAATTAAAACTTATCTTAACTCATTGAAAATTACTTACTATAAACTATTAATAACGTTAACCTAAAACTTAACTAAAACTAATTTAACTAGCTAACACTGAAAACTAACACTTTGTGCCCGCTGCTCTTAAGGCGACCCAGTTCTCGGTGGATCCGATAACGCTAAGCTTCTGCGGCGCGGTGTAGGATGCTGCGACGGTTTGGGAGGCAGGCGTTTCACGGTGGCGATGGCAGGCAGGGGGACGGTCTTTAGGATTTCTGGCAAACGCTTGGACTTGATGAGGACACAATTTGGCCGAGGTTTGTAGCCGGAGAAACCCTGGTCCTTGGCGGTTTCCTCAGCGGGGTATCTGGGCTTTTTGGAGATGGGGGGCAAGGGCTTCTGCTGGTTCATGTCACCAGACTCCGACTTCCTGAGTTTCTCCGCCAGCCTCCTGGTCTCCTCTATAGCCTTCAAGTGGTCCATCTTCAGGGTCTTTCTCTCCTCTTCCACTCTCTGGTTCTCCTCCTTCAGGTTTTCGTACTCCGCCTGGTACATCCCGAGGCTTCCCTTCAATGCCATCAGCTCTTTGTTCAGGCGCCTGTTGTCCCAGCCGAACAGCTGCATCTTCTGTATGGCGTCGTCCGGCCGGCGGGCCAACATGCGCCGGAGCTCCTCGATCACCTCGTCCTTTTGCTCCAGGAGACGTACGCTCTGAGGTTTCCCAGTGAGCAAATACAGGCGGTGCTGGGCCTTCATCACTTTCACATAGGCGTGAGGGCTCTTCTTCTTCTCCCGAGTCCACTCCCGCCGGGAAGTGTGTTCACTCGCACCCGGCACTTGAACGTTGCACTTGAGCTTGAGCCTCTTCATCTCCAGCCACATTTGCCTTTTTTGGAGCTCATGCTCTTTGATGGTGAGTTTGTGCGCGTCCTGGCAGCTTCTCTCCTGGTTGAGTCTCAGCTGCAGCCGCACCACCATTTCCTCTCGTGTCTGCAGCTCTTTCTCCAGCGTCTCCTTCTCCGCTGCCATCTTGGCCAACTTCATCTCCCACAGCATCTGGTCCCTGTCGGCAGAAACCACGCACACGTCCTGCGTCATTTTGCTTTCCACCAAATACTGGCTGACTTTCTGCAGCCGGTTCTTCACGCAGCGCCTCTCCATCCTCAACCTGGCCAGCTTCACCCTCTGAACGTCGGTCTCGCAGGTCTGATTTTGGAGTTTCTCCTGCAGTTGATGAATCTTTTTGTTGAGCAAAGATTGATGCGCCTGTTCCTTAAGCTGGTTTCGCAGGAGGAGGTTTCTCTCCGCCTCCACTCCGTCAGCATGGATGATCTTCAGCGTTAGCCTCTTCTCCAGATCTAACATCAAGGCCCTCAGATCGATGATCCCTTGGCCATGGGCATTACTATTTTGCGTCATCTTCCTCTCTTGATCGTGGAGTTTAATCTTCAGATCACGTATCTTCTTCACTTCGATCTCCATGTGTTTCACGAGGTTTCGCTGCTTCAACGCCTCGTCTTCGTACATTTCTGCTGCCGTTATGAGGGCTCTGTTTGCTTCCCGCAATTTTTCCATGTCGACTTCCAGGTTTGCATACTTATTTTCCCACCCCACTTTTTTTTGCTCCCAGTGCTCTACCGTTGTGTGTAAATCATGTAGTTTGGCCCTGTGTACATCGTCCATTCTTCTGTGTTTTTTCAGCTCCTCTGACTGTCTCTCACACTCGTGTTTCGCCACCTTCAGTTTTTCCCGGTAAGGTTTCAGACTCTCATAGCGTTGTTTGTATGTTAACGCATACTCTTTAGATTTTTTTGCCTCCTTCTCAAGGCCTGCCACTTCCTTGTCCTTCTTCCTATGCAGTTCTCGCTGCTCTTCTAATGTTTTGATGCTGAAGCATTTATAGCCGTTCAGCTCCTCCACATTATGAGACAGTTTCTCCACCAGTATATTCAGCATCCTGTTCTCCTTTTGATGGTTTCCAAACATTTCTGCTTCTTTCTCCTTCTGTTGGCGGAGAGACTTCTCCACACATAATTTGTTCTGATACTCCAGAGACTCTCTTTTGAAGGAGTACATTTTCTGCTCAGAGTCTTTCTTCTCACTCGCACTGACGGTCTCTAGATCCCTGTGTTCAACTTTCAACTTGTCCAGTTCCTCTCTCATTTTTTCTAATGTGAACGTCTGATTTCTGACAGTATGCTTCAGCCCAGCGTTCTTCAGTTCCTCTTTCTTCAGATCCATCTCAGCTGTAACCATGGAAGAGATCTTCCTTTTCTGCTCTGCGTTCTGGTCCATCAGATGTTTCTCATTGATTTTGGCCCTGTGTATCTCATCCTGAAGGCCCTGCAGGGCAACATTCCTGGCTTTAAGGTGGTTGGAGGGCTTCATTGTGACTTTGTGTCAGAGGAAATGATCCTGTGTTTGGTAAATCAGTCTGTGCCTGTGTTTCTGTGTGTATCTGCTGCCTGTGCACGGTCAAACTGAACCAGAACTGAACCTCACCTCAGGCTGCAGCTTTTTGTCTGTGATGTCATCGCATTCCGACGCTTTGAAGATGACATCACCACGGTTGCAATGGCTCGCAGTATATGATGTCATCACATTCTATCATGACATCACTGTCCCCTCGTTCGTGGAATGCCAGCTCTTCTGTTTCTTTAATCTTCTTCCGTCCTCAGCATACTTTCAGCTCCAGAAACCAGACACAGATCAAACATATTCAGCCTTTTCAGCACATGACGGGAACCTTTCAACTTTCATACTTATATATTTTATATATTTTTTTAATGTAACTCAATGGGAGGAACCTTCAAATCCTCTTTTACCTACACCTTGCGCCAAATGCTTCTCCTTCCACATACTTTCAGCTCGAGACTTCATTCCAACTTTAAAATAATCTCAAGACATTCAGCCATACAACTTGTTCTTCAGATTTTTTATATGTTTTACACTCTTTGAGATATTTAACTTACTTTGGACCATGGTAAAGAGGCCTTCTTCAGATTTTAACATTACATTACATTGCATTGCATTTAGCTGACGCTTTTGTCCAAAGCGACTCACAATAAGTACAATCGACCAGGAAGACACAGCCCTGAAGAAAACAGAATCATATAAGTTCATCAGGTATCATAGAGCCAAACATTTCAAATGCTACTCAGCTGGCTATAGATAAGCCAGTCCTATGTTAGTATATAAGTGCTTTGTTAGTAATTCTATCGCTCGAAGTGGAGTCGAAAGAGATGAGTTTTCAGTCTGCGCCGGAAGATGTGCAGGCTTTCTGCTGTCCTGATGTCAATGGGGAGCTCATTCCACCATCCCATTAGTGTGTATAGAGAACCGCAGTGACGCGTCATCAAACCTGGAAGTAAGTTAGCATTTTTAGCACTTCCGGTTCCTTCGTCAAAAAGCAATGCATTTTCTCCATAGGGTTTTGGAAAATAGCTCGAAATAAGGTCTGTGGTTGACACAAATTTAAGAGATAAATCACGTTTTGTTCTACGACATTAAATACATCAGCAGTGACCCCGCTGGTGATTTTTGAAGAGTTTACGTGTCTGAAAAACGATGGTTGTTACCGAGTGGCTGAATAGGACTACAGAAATTGTCGAGACCGTTGTACGTCATTACGCCTAACACGTAAACACTCCCGCTAAGTTTGTTTTCCCCTGTGTTCTGCTTGAAAGCAAGTACCTGCCTATCTTTAGTATCTGTATATCTATATCTGACCATTAGAATCTGTATTTTTGAAATTGTCGTTTTTAACACCGTAGTTTTACAAATTATAGAATAATTAATTACTAGTGTTTTCCAATTTTACTCGGCAGTTCGTTTCGTTAGCTAACGTTAGCTAAAGCTAGCGCTACTATTTAGCTACGCAATGGTGTGTTGCTTTGCTCCGGGTTGCAGCCACAGGTCTTCTCATGAAACGTGCTCGTTCTATCGTTTCCCGGCCGATGTTTTCCAAAGGAGAGTCTGGATTCGTGCCATGAGGTAAGCTGACGTTACATTTTTGTCCATGTCACGGTGAAATGTAAATGATGGGTACTGACTGTATCGCCGTTTTAGAGATGGCGCTGCTGAAAAGACCGCAACATAAGTAATAATAATAATAATAATAATAGCTTGGATTTATATAGCGCCTTTCAAGGGACCCAAGGTCGCTTTACAAGTAATAGGGCAAAAAACAAACATAACAAAACAAAACTCAGACAGACAAAACAACAGATCGATTAGGGGCCGAAAGCCTTGGCAAACAGATGGGTCTTGAGGGCCCCTTTGAAGGCATCGAGTGTGGGGATGTTGCGAATCTCCGCAGGGAGAGCGTTCCAGAGGGTGGGGGCTGCCACGCTGAAGGCTCTGTCCCCGAAGGTTCGCAGTTTGGTGCGGGGGGTGGTAAGCAGGCCAGAGTCTGAGGACCGCAGGTTCCGGGGTGGGGCATGTGGGTGAAGGATGTCCGATAGGTACTGAGGGGCAAGGGCATGGAGGGACTTGTAGGTGAGGAGGAGGATTTTGTAGGTGATGCGGGACTTGACCGGCAACCAGTGTAGGTGGATGAGGGTGGGAGTGATGTGCTGCCACGGCTTTGTGTGTGTGAGTACCCTAGCAGCACAGTTTTGGACATACTGGAGCCTGTCCAGGGTTTTGTTGGGAACCCCGAACAGGACACCATTGCAGTAGTCCAAGCGTGTGGTGACAAACGCATGCACCAGGGTTTCGGCCACCGACTCCGAGAGTGACGGTCGGAGTCTGGCAATGTTCCTCAGGTGGAAAAATGCCGATTTGGTCACAGACTTGACGTGGGAATGGAAGGAAAGGGTGGAATCAAGGATGACACCCAGGTTGCGGGCTTCAGGAGATGGGGAGATGGAGCAGCCGTCAACCTCAAGGACGAAGTCACCAACCTTCTGGAGCAGGGCCTTGGGTGCCACAACCATGAGCTCTGTTTTCCTGCTGTTCAGCTTAAGATAGTTGGAAGACATCCATGTTTTGATATCATGCAGGCAGTTGATGAGAGACTGAGGGGGGAGCTGGGAGGATGGAGTGGTGCTGAGATACAATTGGGTATCATCAGCGTAGCAGTGGAAATTGAGTCCATGATGTCGGATGATCTGGCCGAGGGGGAGCATGTAAATGGTGAACAGGAGGGGGCCAAGCACAGAGCCCTGGGGTACACCGTGGTGGACTGGGGCCGGGGGTGAGTTTGAGCCACTGATGGAGACAAACTGTTTCCTGTTGTGAAGGTAGGAAGTCAACCAGGACAGCGCTGTGCCAGTGACACCTAGGAGGTCAGATAGGCGGGTGAGGAGGATGTTGTGAGAGATGGTGTCAAATGCTGCAGAGAGGTCCAGGAGGATGAGGATGCTGAGGCTGCCAGAGTCAGCAGCAATGAGGAGATCGTTGGTGATCTTGATGAGGGCGGTCTCAGTGCTGTGTTGCTGTCTGAAGCCGGATTGGAAGGGCTCATAGAGCTCATGGTTGGACATGTACAGATGGAGTTGGCCGGCGACCACTCTTTCCAGAGTTTTGCTGAGGAAGGGAAGGTTGGAGATCGGCCGGTGGTTTTGGAGGTCGTCGGGGTCCAGGCCAGGTTATTTGAGTATGGGGGTGACTGAGGCCAGTTTGAAGCTGGTGGGGACTATACCAGAAGCCAGAGAAGCGTTGATGATGACCACCATGTAGGGACAGAGGGTGGGTAGGCAGTCCTTGACCAGGGCTGTGGGCATGGGGTCCAGGGAGCAGGTGGAGGTCTTGGCCGAGCTGACCAGTTTGGCCACTTGGAGAGCATCCACAGGGGAGAAGGAGGAGAGGTTGGAGTGGGAGAGGCGCGGCGCTTGGGGTGCGTTACCAGGTGGCTGAGGTGCAGGTAGGGGGGAAGGGCCAGTCACCAGGAGCTGCTGATGGATGGCCTCGACTTTCGCCTGGAAGAAGTCGAGGAATTTGGAGCATAGATCGGGAGCCCCTGAGGGCTGGGGGGGCATCAGGGGGCCGTAATAGGCGGTTGATGGTGGAGAACAGTCTTCTGGGGTTGCTTTGCTGAGCACCAATGAGACAGGAGTAGTAGTGAGTCTTGGCATGGGAGAGAGCTTCCTTATACATTTTGATATGCTCACGAAAGGCCAGGAGGTGGACCGTGAGGACAGTTTTTTTGGAGAGCCTCTCCAGCTGGCGGCCAGAGGCCTTCAAACGGCGGAGTTCAGCGGTGAACCAGGGGGCAGGGCGGGTGAAGGAAACAGTCCGGGTTTTAATGGGGGCGAGAGAGTTGAGACTGAGGGATAGGACGGTGTTGTAGTGGGCTACCAGGCCGTCCACGGTGGAGTCGGAGGGACCCGAGGCCATGTGGGTAGCTATCAGGTCGGATAGGGCCGGTGCACTCACAGTCTTAATGTTCCTAAACATAATGGTGCGTTTAGGATGCTGCCTGGGCAGCGAGACCGGAACAGTGAAGAGGATGGTGTGATGGTCAGATACAGCCAGGTCGAGGCGCTGTAGGTCAGGAGGCGGAGAGCCGGTAGAGCACACCAGATCCAGCGTGTGGCCTTTGATGTGGGTGGGGCCCTGGACATGTTGCTTGATGCTGAAGCAGTCCAAAAGTGAGAGGAATTCAGCAGCGAATGTGCAGTTACTCGAGTCCACATGGATGTTAAAATCACCGAGCAGAAGAGTTGATGGAGACATGGAGCAGAGAGAGGTGAGTAACTCAGACAGCTCAGACAGGAAGGTAGTGGAAGCTTTAGGTGGGCGGTAAATGAGGGCAAGATAAAGATAATGTAAAGATAATGAATACATCCTATTAAAACCTGTGTGGCTTATATGATAAGTCTAATTAGTCCAAGCAGCATAACGTTTCACCATGTAGCTAAAGATTGTAGTCAGGGAAATCAGTTTGACATCTTGAACTAATAACAAATCACCTCTGGCTGGCAGAGAACTCTCTGCTCCATCGCTTCTCTTGGACGTAAAATCACATGTACATTTATATTCAATTTAATATTCCATCCCTCACATACTTTTGTATATATAATAACTTATATTTTGTTTTTCTTGTTATGCTGCTGCAACACAAACATTTCCCAAATTGGGATCAATACAGTAATATCTTATCTTAATTAATTAAGAAATATAACTATTATAATTAGTGTAGCAGCTGACACTTATTTTCAATATGGATTAATCTACCATTTATTTCTTTAGTTCCATTTTCATCTATAAAAATGTCAAAATAGTGAAAATGTTCACGAGACAAAGTGCAAGGTTATATCTTTAGATGTTTTGTTTTAGCCTATGTGCTGTATGTCTTAATGCTCTTATATGTGACGGTGTGACTTCCATGAAACTAATATTTGATATCTGCCCAACAGACGAGCTGACAGGAAGCCTAACACTGACTCTAACAACCACAACATTGCAAAGGCGAGTAAATGTAAATTAAAAGCGATTCACAATTTCTTAATTTCTTCTTCTTTCTTGCAGTGAGGTGAAGCTGACCTTGCACTTGGTGCCAGTAAGGATGCTCCTCACGCAGGCTGAATGTTTCTCCCTCCTTTCTGACACAAAAGCCCTTGATTTGCAATGCTTCACTAATTGTCATTTCCCTGGCTCCGTCGGGACACTTTACCTCCAGCACAGCGGAGGACCCTACCAGACCATCTGGAGATGCCCCCAACACTCCTGATTGGGAGAGCCACAAACCTGACTCTGGGTTGCAGTGGTGAATGCCCTGACACCCTCACATTCATTCATAGTTCCCCACTGTACAGACAAAACACCATCGAGGGCCTGCAGTCAACCTTCCTTTCCTGAACAAATGCCAGGTTGGTTCGCTGACCAGTGGTCGCCCTCTGTTGCTCCTCAGACAATGCCATGCTTGCCACAATTGCCTCAGGTCCCTGATGCCCAACAGATTTGAGAATTAAGTAAGTAAGTGTTTCCAAGCTGTAGTGTTCCTCTTCTGGCTCGGGGGAGAGAAGCCAAGACATTCCTGAGAACCTGCCCCCGAGTCTGTCCCTCAGCCAGTCACGATCTTCGGAGGTGGGCTCTCTTGTCAGCGGGTTGAATGAGTTATTGGTTGGAGGAAATAGCTCATCCACTGAATGCGTACGTTTAGCTTCCTTTGGCTTCTTCCACTGACAGGGGGAGTCAGTGCAGCTGAAACTGTGGATGGCAAAGATAGCTAATGCAGCCGCATGACTGCATTTCCTATCTCCACATGGGCATTCACATTTTGTGGAGAGAATTCCCTCTTCTCCTGTAGATACCTGTGGTGGTGGGATTGTTTTATTATTTAAAATATATTTACATTTGTAATGCCTTCCCAATTATCCCTTTAATTGTTTATAGCCTAGCCTACTGTATGTTTATTTCATGGATATTTCTGTGTTTTCTGGTGTGTAATATTTGTAATCTTGGGGCCTCTTCTCTTTAACATCTACATGCTACCACTGGCTCAGATAATGAAAAACAACAAAATAAGTTACCATAGCTATGCAGATGACACACAAATTTACGTAACAATTTCACCAGGAGACTATGCTCCAATTCAAACACTGAGTAAGTGCATTGAACAAATCAATGACTGGATGGGTCAGAACTTTCTCCAATTAAACAAAGATCAAACTGAGGTCATGGTTTTTGGAGCCAAGGCAGAACGTATAAAAGTTAGCGCTGAGCTCCAGTCTGCAATGTTCAAAACAACAGATAAAGCCAGAAATCTAGGTGTAGTCAGGTCCGCTGCAACTCTGGCTACTTTTAAATCCAGACTGAAGACTTTTCTTTTTGTCGCTGCTTTTAATTGAACTATTCACATCTTAGACGGCACTGTAACTTTTATCCATGTATTTTTTCTTTTAATGTTTATTTTATTAGCTTTTCTTTTTAATGACTGATTTTAAATGCCATTTTCTAAATGTCTTTCATTTTTTGTAAAGCACTTTAAATTGCCTTGTGTTGAAAATTGCTATATAAATAAACTTGCCTTGCCTAATAAAGATTTCATGTGACACATAAAATGGATTTGTTGATGGGAATTAATGTGAATAAATTAACTCTAGGTTAACGGTACTCTTGCTATCCCTACTCACCGACACTATAAACCTTGTCCCTTATGCTAGCCCTGACAACACCGGTAAGCACACCTTCATCTAGGCTGCACTGTTTTACGTGTCCTGACTTGTTGTGGTTCTCTCCTCTATCTACACTCTTCTTGTCATCTTTGTAAAACGATATCAGACTGGTAATTGACACAGCCATGACTTCTAGGTAAATTCAGTGTGGCTAAAATGAAAAGCTTTGTTAAAATATGCAAGCACGCGGAAGTCAAAGTCAGCTTTATTGTAAAAAATTCTACATGTGTTATACATCCAGAAATATCGTTTCCCACAGTGTGACATGTATACATTAAACAAAACAAAAAGGGCCTAGATAAACGGGGTATACAGTTTAAAATGTTAATATATTTAAAGTGTTCAAAGTGCAGTTTCAGTGCAAGTCAGTTGAAACGATCTTAAGTTGGCGTGACGTTGAAGTCGTGCGACCCTGCTGCTGTACTGGCTTGTAGTTCGTTTATAGCATAACGTTAGCATTTCGCTTTTGGCGACTAGATTTATGATTCAAAAATTATAAAAGTAAGGGAGACATGTGGAGATTATCCGGCTGAACAAAACGTGATCTGTCTCTTAAATGTGTCTCAACCACAGACCTTATTTCGAGCTATTTTCCAAAATCCTATGGAGAAATTGCATTGCGTTTTTGACGAAGGAACCGGAAAGAGTTTACATCCGGGGTTTAGGACGCGTCACTGCGGTTCTCTATTGCGCACCTCGTTAAGCCTTAGAGTGCGTGATGTCACAGTGGAGCAGAGCTTGAAATTCGCCTTAACATTTCTTTTCAACCTGCCATAACTCCCAAATCCTGCACTCCTTGGACATCATTTTTTTCATGAAAAACGTAGGAAAACCTCGCAAAAATGTTTAACGAAATGCCTCTTGAGGGCATGAACTGACAAAAACGTTCAACATGTCTCCATTAAGGCCCATTGTAAATTCAGCCTGATCTTTCCTCAGAGCACCAGCTACACACCTTTAGTAAATCTGCCAAAAATGCCATCTTATTGACCCGAAAATACACAAAAAGCAGACTCAGACGCTCCTCAGGATCCTGACATGCACCACGCGTTAACATTTTACCGATAGCTGCTACCGTTTTTAAACTATAGTTAGAAATGTAAGAGGTTTATTTCTCATTCAGAACATTGGAAAGGCTCTCCTTTCACTGCTCATCTCCATGGTAACCTTTGATCTCTGGGCTCACACAGGTGTTTGATAACGCTGTCACCATGGTAACCTTTGATCTCTGGGCTCACACAGGTGTTTGATAACGCTGTCACCATGGTAACCTTTGATCTCTGGGCTCACACAGGTGTTTGATAACGCTGCCACCATGGTAACCTTTGATCTCTGGGCTTACACACACAGGTGTTTGATAACGTCGTCACATCAAACACAAACAAACAGACTGGAGTCTCATCCTATTATTTTCTGTCTGATGGAGACTTCATACTGACTTCATCATGTTCCACATATGTTATACATTAGTGGTGCCGTATGATTTTAGTGACTATGTGTACCTTAATTTAAAGTGTTACCAGTGTGTGTGTGTGTGTGTGTGTGTGTGTGTGTGTGTGTGTGTGGGTGTTGATCATTATTGCAAGTGTGAGGCTGTCTGCAGAGCCCTTTCTCGCTATTATTGGCAACAAACCATGTGTTTCTGTCTCTGAGCAGCTCTGCACGGCGGGTTATTATATTATTATTTTCTGGCTGCTGTACCGTTTCCCTCCTGGTTCTCCTCAGCATCCATTTCTCATGCTTAACTTTCACCAAACACACACAGAGATCCACACCTCCGGAACACTGCATACTGCTCTGGATGTTCCGATGCAAAGCAAACTAGAAAATGCATTTCCTGCAGAAAATGCGTGCGAATGCTGTAATCTGTGAACATCTGTTGCTGAACTTAGCGGAGAAATGCAGAAAAGTGAAATGATTTGAATCAAATTGTTACAGCTCAAATGCATTGCAATGACTTTGTTGAAAACTTGAAAGTGAAATGTTAAACTGGAAGAGTAGTAAAAATAGTGAAGAAGCTTAATATTTAAAAGAAAAGGTTTAAAAAAGGTATAAACAACAACATGTATAGCCTCCATGTCCTGAAATAGCTGAATAGGTTAATAGTTGAATGGTTTATAGCTGAAAGGAGGCTGAAGGAGTTAGATATTACATGTAGTGAATGAATGTCTATTAAGAAGAGTAGTTTCATGTCTTGTTACATAAGAATAGATTTGTTAGGGGTTATTATGAGAGAATGCCTTATTAGGCCCATATTGAGCATATTAAGACCAAAACTCATGGACAACAACGTCCTTACTTACAATAAATAAGCACTATTTAGAGCAAACAAACTCTCAACTAATGGTTTAGTACTTGTAGAATATGGTCATGTAGAATAAGGCCTTAATAAGTGTTTTATAATGACTAATAAAGAGCCAATATATTGCTAATATGCATGTTAATCAACAACTACCGTAGTTGGTGGTGAATGTGTACCTTAACACACTCTCTGCTCCTCAGATGTGTCTTTCTGAATGAGATGCAATAGCTTCTGTCTTTCTTTCTGGCTTGACCAAAGCTGAAATTGGGACAGAACTTTAGACGTCTGCTTCCTGTTCAAACAAGCCAGCCATGAGAAGTAGTTCATCGACTCAGTGTAATTAAAATGTGACTCATTGTAAAATGTCATGTGTCATGCGGAGGGAAGAGATTTGTAGCTTTTTCAAAATATGAACATCCCATAGCTGACTACAAAAACTCAAAATCTTGGCAAGTATATTTCAATCAGGAGAGACGGTTTTAGAATACATAATTAATGCCAGGAATAAACAAATGAATGTAATGGAGTTTTGGGCAGGAGTATCATTCGGGAGGGGAGAACCGATCCGATGAAACCCCCCGGGGTCTAGACCCTGGTGGTGGTGAATGGTGGGGTCGGTCTGAAGGGGAGGGGCTTAGCTTGACCCTGGTGGTGGTGAATGGATAGTTGGGGTCGGTCTGAAGGGGAGGGGCTTAGCTTGACCCTGGTGGTGGTGAATGATAGTTGGGGTCGGTCTGAAGGGGAGTGGCTTAGCTTGACCCTGGTGATGGTGAATGGATAGTTGGGTTTGGTCTGAAGGGGAGGGGCTTAGCTTGACCCTGGTGGTGGTGAATGATAGTTGGGGTCGGTCTGAAGGGGAGTGGCTTAGCTTGACCCTGGTGGTGGTGAATGGATAGTTGGGTTTGGTCTGAAGGGGAGGGGCTTAGCTTGACCCTGGTGATTGTGAATGGATAGTTGGGTTCGGTCTGAAAGGGAGGGGCTTAGCTTGACCCTGGTGGTGGTGAATGATAGTTGGGGTCGGTCTGAAAGGGAGGGGCTTAGCTTGACCCTGGTGGTGGTGAATGGTGGGGTCGGTCTGAAGGGGAGTGGTTTAGCTTGACCCTGGTGGTTGTGAATGGATAGTTGGGTTCGGTCTGAAAGGGAGGGGCTTAGCTTGACCCTGGTGGTGGTGAATGATAGTTGGGGTCGGTCTGAAGGGGAGTGGCTTAGCTTGACCCTGGTGGTGGTGAATGATAGTTGGGGTCGGTCTGAAAGGGAGGGGCTTAGCTTGACCCTGGTGGTGGTGAATGGTGGGGTCGGTCTGAAGGGGAGTGGTTTAGCTTGACCCTGGTGATGGTGAATGGATAGTTGGGGTCGGTCTGAAGGGGAGTGGCTTAGCTTGACCCTGGTGGTGGTGAATGGATAGTTGGGTTCGGTCTGAAAGGGAGGGGCTTAGCTTGACCCTGGTGGTGGTGAATGATAGTTGGGGTCGGTCTGAAGGGGAGGGGCTTAGCTTGACTCTGGTGGTGGTGAATAGACAGGCGAAGTCCCTCCCCTTCCGGGAGCCTCCATGGGACCCCGGAAGCGGAAAATTATACATTGAAGTCAATGGAGAGAGAAAGGTTATCTTTTGATCCAGTTTGAATTGTGCCACGAATGACACATATGATGTTTGTCAATTTAAAAGAACATTTTGCAAGTCAAAAAAATAAAAATGTGTCTTAAAACAGTGAACTACAGGTCTCTGGTCTCGCACAATACGCGTCACCATCACAAAGACGGCCGTCACGTTAGCACATTTCAGAAAATTTCAGTTTCTTTCAGAATGAAGCGAAAAGTATAAAACGAGTTGAACATCACTACAAGTCTGGGCACGTTGATAGCTGTACATACACGAAAGGGGAGTTAGTCGGTTCTGTAAGAGCAGCGGGACCGGCTTTACAAGGTTTCGGTGAGTAATATGAGTGCAATGTGTAACGTTAATGTCAGCTAGCTAACATTAGCTAACAAGGTACACTAACGTGTTTTGTTTTAGTAACTAGTTTTCTCCTTAAGAACTTCGTGGTCTCTGTGTGTGCTGTGGATAACATTAGTGTTCACAAGAACAAGGTACACTCCCGTGTTTTGTTTTAGTTGCTCTTCAGATTGAAGCGGACAGTTTTATATCGACTATACTGTATGTGTGATCTCCTTTTACATCTCGTTGTGTCATTTGAGTTTATCTGCTGTGTGTAGATTCAAGGGTTTTGGTTATCTAGGCCCAGCTGTGTGTGACTCCCTCTGGTGCACTGGTATGTGTGTGACTCCCTCTGGTACACTGGTATGTGTGTGACTCCCTCTGGTGCACTGGTATGTGTGTGACTCCCTCTGGTGCACTGGTATGTGTGTGACTCCCTCTGGTGCACTGGTATGTGTGTGACTCCCTCTGGTGCACTGGTATGTGTGTGACTCCCTCTGGTACACTGGTATGTGTGTGACTCCCTCTGGTACACTGGTATGTGTGTGACTCCCTCTGGTACACTGGTATGTGTGTGACTCCCTCTGGTGCACTGGTATGTGTGTGACTCCCTCTGGTACACTGGTATGTGTGTGACTCCCTCTGGTACACTGGTATGTGTGTGACTCCCTCTGGTGCACTGGTATGTGTTTGACTCTCTCTGGTGCACTGTTATGTGTGTGACTCCCTCTGGTGCACTGGTATGTGTGTGACTCCCTCTGGTACACTGGTATGTGTGTGACTCCCTCTGGTGCACTGGTATGTGTGTGACTCCCTCTGGTACACTGGTATGTGTGTGACTCCCTCTGGTGCACTGGTATGTGTGTGACTCCCTCTGGTGCACTGGTATGTGTGTGACTCCCTCTGGTGCACTGGTATGTGTGTGACTCCCTCTGGTGCACTGGTATGTGTGTGACTCCCTCTGGTGCACTGGTATGTGTGTGACTCCCTCTGGTGCACTGGTATGTGTTTGACTCTCTCTGGTGCACTGGTATGTGTGTTCCTAATGGAGAGAGCATTGATTAATAAACTACACACTGAGTCTAGATCCTGACCAAATCCTTTTTTATTGTTGATCAAATGTTTTTCAAAAATGTATTCATACATATTTAAAAAAATACAATGTACAATCACAACTAATACAACAATCAGACAAGAGGACAACACTATGGAAAGATAAACCCTCCCCCCCCAGATCCGGACCATCCTTGTATTGCTCATTCAATCTATTATAGCATGCTAACAAATGGTATTTACTTTATGTTTACAGATCTGCATGGGAGAGGATGGCGCGATGCAGAGCGCTGTCTGTGATTGGGCACGGGGGATGGACAGATGCAGCCACGCTGCAGCATTGGCAATATTTGCCATGTGGCAGATCAGCTCCACAGATGCTGAGTGCCAGTGGAGGAAGCCTGGCACTTAAAAAGTAGTCCAGCCGGTGACTCAACTTTACCAACAGCGAGAGGAGACATACAACCCACTGGCCAGAGACATCGCCAACTGCCAACTGGGGGGTTGTAAACGAGGCCGAAGGGGGGAAGGCTTTTGTGGAGGCCTATCGGGTGACAGTGTTGGAGTCTGGTCTCTTTGTGAGTGAGTCGGTGTTTTGGGAGCATCACCCGATGGACTTGTGCAGCCATCTGCCCTGCTGGAGGTGAAGTGTCCACACAGCCAGAGGAACATGACCATCGCGGAGGCAGTCCAGTTTCCATCCTTCTGTCTCCGTGAGGAGGGTGGGTCAATCACCCATACTGGCACCAGGTCCAAGGGCAGCTGCACATCACAGACCGGAGTCTCTGCTACTTTGTTGTGTGGACCACGAAGGAGGCGATCATCATCCCCATCCCCAAAGACCCTGCATGGCATGGAAATCTCCTCCTCCTAGAGAACTTCTACACCCAGCATGCTCCCTGTGTTGGCCAGTAGAGAGGAGGACATTTAAATAAACACACTCTTAACCCCCTCGGCCTCTGCGTTGTGTTTCCTATGTGTGATGGGGTGTTATGCCGAGGGGAGGAAAACAGGACACAGCAGGTTGTGGTGGAGATGCTGAGCAGTTATTTAAATGTTGCATGTAATTATTATTATACTGCGTGCTTCTTAGTTCTTCCATCTTTTGCTGTAACATGGATCTGTATGTAACTCTATTTACTTGTTATCTACCACACTTCCTTCTACATCATACACCATCATTATACATGGTGTATATAGGATATATATATTTGTATACATATCTGTAAATTGTATAATTTTATTTAAACGTCTTTTTGATCTCTCTATAAACACAAACTGAGTAAGATTGACAATAAAGTTGACTTTGAAAAATATATATATTCTTTATGAAAGTAGTGACTGCTGGAGAAATGAATCCAAATGAAACGTTGGACTGAACTACAACCACGCCTTTAAATCTCTACGGACTGTTTTTCAGTGGGATGGCAAGTTCCTATCTTTAAACTTTTATTAGTTTTTTCTCAGAACAGATTTGATTTCCTGAAGTTAATTTAACTTTGCCGACCATGTAAGGTCATTATTAAAAGGTACAATCAATTTGTTTAGGGTTGACTAAAATAATGAAAAACATTTCATTTGGATAATTTACTGACAGAATAAGAAACTCGATGCTCTACTCACCTGTTCCCTTTTATAAAGTGAAACAGTTGAAACGATAGATTTTAGTAAACTTAAAAACAACCTTCTCCAAAAGCTATCAAGGAATAGACCGAATACATGTTTTAGAACTTTATTACATATTTTTATATAAATAGTTTGATCCATAATTGACAGAAGCTTGTGTTTACACTGACCTGTTACTCATATATTAATGTCTTTGTAACTTCAGTAAACCACTACCTCACTAGTTTCTCTCATTCATCACGGTTCAGTAAACTAAGTGATCCATGAACCAGTTTAATCATTATAATAACGTAGGATTGCAACTCTTTGAAACTGTGGGTGGCTCTTAAAAGAGCCGTTGTGTTTGGGTGTGCTGGTCTCAGGTCAGTCTAAGCCCTCTCTCAGCTGGATGTCCTTGGGCATGATGGTGACCCTCTTTGCTTGGTTCATCTTGGGGGGCAGCTACATGGATGTCGGTGCAGTCCACAGTCATTGTGCAGTTGAAGGCAGAATGATTTTATGATTGACTCCGAATGAAGCACAACTTCATGTCATACAATACATTGACTTTATTTGTAATTGTGTAAAAACATATAAGCATTGATTAGCCAGCAGGACCTGCAGGAACAGAGCACGGTGATGGATGGAGCTGGGAAGAGAGAAGAAGAAAACAGATCAACTTTATTATCGGATATTAAAAATTATATTTCAAAACAAGTTGCAGCTCCTACAGTTTTCTAGTGTGTACAGATGATTTCACATGACCTATGCACAATATCACACTCAGTACATGTGTGTCTCTGGGGGGTGCATTGTGCCTTTGATGTATATAAATAATATACCATAACCAAATACTATTACGTACAGTGGAAATCAGGTTGCCAGAGCAGGTCAGTGTGCATGTTCCTCAGGGTCTCAGCAGCTACAGGTGAGGTAAAGAAAATAAAAGAGAAAAAGGTCAGTAACAACACTTTGAAACACTTTGAATAATTATCTCTTCTAACAATTTTCTCTCAGTAAGCACACAACGACTGTCTTTCCAACAAACAGATTGACTCACGCTCACTGTCATCACAATGAAACAACTCTTCAAATGTTTCACAAAATACTTACCATCATGACTACTCTTACTGTTTAACATTTACTTCATGTAATAAAATAATAACTTCATGGTAAGGCTACTAAAAATGACAAGGCTAAGTAATGTAATGCTAACTAACGTGCTCGCTACTAGCTAGGTAGCTAACTTGACTATGTTCCATGCACAACACGTATATATGATATGACCTGATATGTCTGGTCCAGCGACTCCTGGTCCTGTCATCAGACGGGAAGCGATAGAACGAGCAAGTGGTGTGATCACTTTGTGATTACAACCTGGTACAAAGCACACAGGCATCTTGTAAAAGTGAACCAGCAACTTGGAGCATTATCGCCTGTGACATCACTGACGCGACTCAGAAATGGGATTTTGGGATTTGTAGTCTTTGTAGCCGCGTATTTTTCATAGTCTTATATTTCAACAGTTTTACGACAAAATGTGACTTTTTTGACACGGAAATGATTGTTTAAGATTGACAAACATCATATGTGTAGTTCGTGGCACAATTCAAACGGGATCAAAAGATAACCTTTCTCTCTCCATTGTATTCAATGTATAATTTTTCGCTTCCGGGGTCCCATGGACCGGAAGTAGATGGGCGTGACTTCGCCTCTCTATGATAGTTGGGTTCGGTCTGAAGGGGAGGGGCTTAGCTTGACCCTGGTGGTGGTGAATGATAGTTGGGTCGGTCTGAAGGGGAGTGGCTTAGCTTGACCCTGGTGGTTGTGAATGGATAGTTGGGTTCGGTCTGAAGGGGAGTGGCTTAGCTTGACCCTGGTGGTGGTGAATGGATAGTTGGGTTCGGTCTGAAGGGGAGGGGCTTAGCTTGACCCTGGTGGTGGTGAATGATAGTTGGGTCGGTCTGAAGGGGAGTGGCTTAGCTTGACCCTGGTGGTTGTGAATGGATAGTTGGGTTCGGTCTGAAGGGGAGTGGCTTAGCTTGACCCTGGTGGTGGTGAATGGATAGTTGGGTCGGTCTGAAGGGGAGGGGCTTAGCTTGACCCTGGTGGTGGTGAATGGATAGTTGGGTTCGGTCTGAAGGGGAGGGGCTTAGCTTGACCCTGGTGGTGGTGAATGGATAGTTGGGTTCGGTCTGAAGGGGAGGGGCTTAGCTTGACCCTGGTGGTGGTGAATGGATAGTTGGGGTCTGAAGGGGAGTGGCTTAGCTGGACCCTGGTGGTGGTGAATGGATAGTTGGGTCGGTCTGAAGGGGAGTGGTTTAGCTTGACCCTGGTGATGGTGAATGGATAGTTGGGTTCGGTCTGAAGGGGAGGGGCTTAGCTTGACCCTGGTGGTGGTGAATGGATAGTTGGGTTCGGTCTGAAGGGGAGGGGCTTAGCTTGACCCTGGTGGTGGTGAATGGATAGTTGGGTTCGGTCTGAAGGGGAGGGGCTTAGCTTGACCCTGGTGGTGGTGAATGGATAGTTGGGGTCTGAAGGGGAGGGGCTTAGCTTGACCCTGGTGGTGGTGAATGGATAGTTGGGGTCTGAAGGGGAGGGGCTTAGCTTGACCCTGGTGGTGGTGAATGATAGTTGGGTCGGTCTGAAGGGGAGTGGCTTAGCTTGACCCTGGTGGTTGTGAATGGATAGTTGGGTTCGGTCTGAAGGGGAGTGGCTTAGCTTGACCCTGGT
Source organism: Harpagifer antarcticus (assembly GCA_902827135.1). Taxonomy (NCBI): domain Eukaryota; kingdom Metazoa; phylum Chordata; class Actinopteri; order Perciformes; family Harpagiferidae; genus Harpagifer; species Harpagifer antarcticus. Next base: position 337,522 of record CADEHL010001229.1, on the reverse strand, counting down.
GGTTGTGAATGGATAGTTGGGTTCGGTCTGAAGGGGAGTGGCTTAGCTTGACCCTGGTGGTGGTGAATGGATAGTTGGGTCGGTCTGAAGGGGAGTGGCTTAGCTTGACCCTGGTGGTGGTGAATGGATAGTTGGGTTCGGTCTGAAGGGGAGGGGCTTAGCTTGACCCTGGTGGTGGTGAATGGATAGTTGGGTCGGTCTGAAGGGGAGTGGTTTAGCTTGACCCTGGTGATGGTGAATGGATAGTTGGGTCGGTCTGAAGTGGAGGGGCTTAGCTTGACCCTGGTGATGGTGAATGGATAGTTGGGTTCGGTCTGAAGGGGAGGGGCTTAGCTTGACCCTGGTGGTGGTGAATGGATAGTTGGGTCGGTCTGAAGGGGAGTGGTTTAGCTTGACCCTGGTGGTGGTGAATGATAGTTGGGTCGGTCCTGGATTCAGATGGACAGGAGGTGCAAAGGGGGGGAGAAGGGTTGCGTCGAGTCACCTGAAATGACAGCTGTCAGAGGGGGGAGAGCAGATTTAAAAGGGTTAGCGGAGCGCTATGATAGGCTCGTGAGAATAGAGCGAAGTGATTGGTTGAGCTGGGGAGTGACGCCCCGATCACTTATTGAGAGGAGAGAGAGTAAAATGGAAATAGTAAATGAATGAGTAAAGACGGTCTTCCTGGTTGAACTTCATGTTTCTTATATCCAGTCAGAATATGTCTCTACTCCTGATATAAGACATAATAACTTCAGAAGTAACACTGCAGTGATTTATCAGGTCTTGTTTTTAGACACTGCATTATCTTGTTAAGTCAAACAAATCTTATTTTAAACTGTATCTCAGATGAAACACATATTCTTTTACATATTTATTATCAGAAAACAGAACACTTTTGAGCATTTGCGGCTTATTTTGTAACACAGCATTTCCTGATTCTGGTGAAATATAGTTCAAAATGAGTTCTCCAGCTAATTACAAGATCTGATCTAAATATGTGATGTGTACGAATGGTTATGCTATATATGGAGGTAGATTAACTCAGACGATTGCTAACAAGCATCAGGTAGGATTTTTTTGTGAAATGGCAAGAGGGGTGAAGTGGGAAAGGGACTCTCTATCTTTTTCTATCTTTCTTTTTGTATGATCGTTTACGTAATTTGTGTCTGTGTATATTTATTTATTTTGAGGAAAACTAGAAAACACACACCAACAAATGTTTTTACTTTCATTGTGCTCTTAATACATACATTATTTAACTTAATTAAGGTTTGTATTGCTTTATTTTTGTGGAGTACTTATAGTTTTTGTATTATAATAGTACTTCTTCCACCTGATAGAACCCTCAGCTTTCTGCACGTTCGCTGGCTTCTGTCGCCATCTAGTGGAGAACAGGCGAACAACACGTGTACTACAAGTGCTCCCTGATTGGCTTACATTGCGATGTGCTGCTGTCTGATTGGCTGGTAACATTTCAACCGTCTAAAATCCGTCTTCCGTGTAGAAACAAACACATCTTAATGTTTCCCTCGTATAATTACAGTCTAAATACATAATGTAAATAAAATATTGTTCGTTATTAAAATATGTGTGTATTATTTTAGGGTAAATACATTCTCTCTGTTTAGGAAGTGAGGCAAAAAGCCTTCAGTCCTCCGGAGGATAATAGAGGACGTACCGAGTCAGTTTATGGAGTTTCGAAGGATCAGTTTGTTGTGAGAGTTTTTTTGTCCGAGGCTGTTTTGGACAACATGGGAAACTTTGGAGTATTTGTGAGAACAGCTGCGGTTCTCCTGGTGTTCCAGCTGGTTGAGGTTCTGTGTGATATAACGGACGGGAACACGGAACATCTGAAGAGAGAACATTCATTAATGAAGCCTTACCAAGGTAACACTGTTAGCCTGTTAGCATGTTAGCTCCTCTGGGCTCTGGCTCTGTCATTAAGAAACAAATACCACTTTTTTAATGAAGTTATTACACATTCAGAATACTTTATTGTCCGTTAAATGTACCTGTAATGGGCTTTGTCTTCGGCACAGGCAACTCAGAGTCACAGTACCTTTGGCTTTATTCGTCCCTCAAAGAGGCCAAAGATAGCTTAACATAGATAAGATACACATTTAATTACACTGTTTACTAAATAAACATCTTAACCAGAGGTGGGAGAAGTGCTGAGATACCAGATATTGTATTTGAGTAAAAGTAGAAGTACTCAGATCTTGTAGTAAAAGTAGAAGTACTCAGATCTTGTAGTAAAAGTAGAAGTACTCAGATCTTGTAGTAAAGTAGAAGTACTCAGATTTTGTACTTGAGTAAAAGTAGAAGTACTCAGATCTTGTACTTGAGTAAAAGTAGAAGTACTCAGATCTTGTACTTGAGAAAAAGTAGAAGTACTCAAATCTTGTACTTGAGTAAAAGTAGAAGTACTCAGATCTTGTACTTGAGTAAAAGTAGAAGTACTCAGATCTTGTACTTGAGTAAAAGTAGAAGTACTCAGATCTTGTACTTGAGAAAAAGTAGAAGTACTCAGATCTTGTACTTGAGTAAAAGTAGAAATACTCAGATCTTGTACTTGAGAAAAAGTAGAAGTACTCAGATCTTGTACTTGAGTAAAAGTAGAAGTACTCAGATCTTGTACTTGAGTAAAAGCAGAAGTACTCAGATCTTGTACTTGAGTAAAAGTAGAAGTACTCAGATCTTGTACTTGAGTAAAAGTAGAAGTACCAGATCTTGTAGTAAAAGTAGAAGTACTCAGATCTTGTACTTGAGTAAAAGTAGAAGTACTCAGATCTTGTTCTTGAGTAAAAGTAGAAGTACTCTGATCTTGTACTTGAGTAAAAGTAGAAGTACTCAGATCTTGTACTTGAGTAAAAGTAGAAGTACTCAGATCTTGTACTTGAGTAAAAGTAGAAGTACCAGATCTTGTAGTAAAAGTAGAAGTACTCAGATCTTGTACTTGAGTAAAAGTAGACGTACTCAGATCTTGTACTTGAGTAAAAGTAGAAGTACTCAGATCTTGTACTTGAGTAAAAGTAGAAGTACTCAGATCTTGTACTTGAGTAAAAGTAGAAGTACTCAGATCTTGTACTTGAGTAAAAGTAGAAGTACTCAGATCTTGTACTTGAGTAAAGTAGAAGTACTCAGATCTTGTACTTGAGTAAAAGTAGAAGTACTCAGATCTTGTACTTGAGTAAAAGTAGAAGTACTCAGATCTTGTACTTGAGTAAAAGTAGAAGTACTCAGATCTTGTACTTGAGTAAAAGTAGAAGTACTCAGATCTTGTACTTGAGAAAAAGTAATTGAAGTACTCAGATCTTGTACTTGAGTAAAAGTAGAAGTACTCTAGATCTTGTACTTGAGTAAAAGTAGAAGTACTCTGATCTTGTACTTGAGTAAAAGTGTACTTGAGTAAAAGTAGAAGTACTCAGATCTTGTACTTGAGTAATAAAAGTAGAAGTACTCAGATCTTGTACGAGTAAAAGTAGAAGTACCAGATATTGCTAGTAAAAGTAGAAGTACTCAGATCTTGTACTTAGTAAAAGTAGAAGTACTCAGATCTTGTACTTGAGTAGTAAAGTAGAAGTACTCAGATCTTGTACTTGAGTAAAGGTAGAAGTACTCAGATCTTGTACTTGAGTAAAAGTAGAAGTACTCAGATCTTGTCCTTGAGTAAAAGTAGAAGTACTCAGATCTTGTACTTGAGCTAAAGTAGAAGTACTCAGATCTTGTACTTGATACAAAGTAGAAGTACTCAGATCTTGTACTTGAGTAAAAGTAGAAGTACTCAGATCTTGTACTTGAGTAAAAGTAGAAGTACTCAGATCTTGTACTTGAGTAAAAGTAGAAGTACTCAGATCTTGTACTTGAGTAAAAGTAGAAGTACTCAGATCTTGTACTTGAGTAAAAGTAGAAGTACTCAGATCTTGTACTTGAGTAAAAGTAGAAGTACTCAGATCTTGTACTTGAGAAAAAGTAGAAGTACTCAGATCTTGTACTTGAGTAAAAGTAGAAGTACTCAGATCTTGTTCTTGAGTAAAAGTAGAAGTACTCAGATCTTGTACTTAGTAAAAGTAGAAGTACTCAGATCTTGTACCTGAGTAAAAGTAGAAGTACTCAGATCTTGTACTTGAGTAAAAGTAGAAGTACCAGAGTGTAGGAATACTCTGTTACAGTAAAAGCATTCAAAATGTTCCTCAAGTGAAAGACAGTAAAAGTATTCGTTGTGCAGATTGGTCCATTTCAGAATAATATCTATGATATGTTTTATAATGATTGATCATGAAAGTGTTCTCAAAGCTGGTGAAGGAGCAGCTAGTTTGAATGGCTTTGTAGACTGCAGGGTAGCTGGTGAAGGTGCAGCTAGTCTGAATGGCTTTGTAGACTGCAGGGTAGCTGGTGAAGGAGCAGCTAGTCTGAATGGCTTTGTAGACTGCAGGGTAGCTGGTGAAGGTGCAGCTAGTCTGAATGGCTTTGTAGACTGCAGGGTAGCTGGTGGAGGAGCAGCTAGTCTGAATGGCTTTGTAGACTGCAGGGTAGCTGGTGGAGGAGCAGCTAGTCTGAATGGCTTTGTAGACTGCAGGGTAGCTGGTGAAGGTGCAGCTAGTCTGAATGGCTTTGTAGACTGCAGGGTAGCTGGTGAAGGAGCAGCTAGTCTGAATGGCTTTGTAGACTGCAGGGTAGCTGGTGAAGGTGCAGCTAGTCTGAAGTACTTTGTAGACTGCAGGGTAGCTGGTGGATTTACTCCAGGTGGAACTAAAGTCTGATTCAACACTTGATTAGATTTCACATCATTCATCCAGATCTGTGAAGTAACTAAATTGATTAAATACATGTAGTGGAGTAGAAGTACACCATGTACCTCTGAACTGTAGTGGAGTAGAAGTACACCATGTACCTCTGAACTGTAGAGGAGTAGAAGTACACCATGTACCTCTGAACTGTAGAGGAGTAAAGGTACACCATGTACCTCTGAACTGTAGAGGAGTAGAAGTGTGTGTATATATAACCTGAAAGACTGGTATTCATTCTTCACGACATTGCTCGACCTGTTCAGCTTCATTTCTTAGAGGAACCATTAGGATAAAGCGACACTTAACGTCAGTCACCTCGTGCTGTGAGTTACCGAGACAACAAAATGCAGTTTATCAGTTTAACAAAGTGCAAAAAGAGCTTCAGAGGAACGTCCTCTTAGTTTGACTCTGTGAACAACTGAGCAATACTTTATCCGTGTGCTATCAAACTGCTTTACACATGCCACACTAAATTACGCTACGCTACGTCTTGCTATCCACCTGGATGTGCACTGTTTTCAATATTAATTTGTGTTTTTCTATATTTTAAAAGCTATGTCTTGCCTCTGTGTGTTTGCTGTAATAATTGAAATGTCCCCCTAAATGTAATACATCTAAGACAGGGGGGGTCAAACTCAATGTCATCGCGGGCCACATTAGCATTACGGTTGCACTCAAAAGGCCGGTTGTAACTATATAAATATATATATATAACATAATGTATTATATTACATTATTGCCTCTGAATTGGGTTATTATCAGATTGGGTAATAACTAACTAAGTTTCAAAGCAGAAGTCCAGGGCAAATAATTGCAAGTCTCTTCAGTGAGCACGGCACAAAACGAGATGCATTGTGGGACATGTAGTTTATGGGCAACATGCCTCTGTAAAGTGGCATGTAACCGTATAATAAACGTATTATATTCTTTGCAAGCTCTTGCGGTGCCACATAAAATGCTCCCGGGCCTTGAGTTTGACACCCCTGATCTAAGACCTACAATTAAGAGTAAGGAGTAAAGCAGTGTTTCCCCTAGGGTTACTGCTTATAGATTAGTTGCAATTTGGTGCTATATATATATAAAAACACACCTTCAACTCAAGGCTTTTCAAAGTGCTTTACATTGGAAGCATTAAGATGTAGTGCAGCAGAAATACATCAACAAGCTAAAGTAGTACAGGTCTAAATGTTACGGGGCAGTGGGAGGTGTGACGAGTTATGTGATTTTTATATAATATGCTAAAAGCTTTAAGTCATTTCTAAAAGTGATGCAGGCTGTCTTTGCTTTAGAAGAAAGCCCTTAATGAAAGATACGGTACAGATGAGGTGGAGCCGCGTGCTTTAGTGGTGCACTCTTATCTCTCGATCAGACCGCGAGCTGCAGGCGTCAGAGGAGCAGGTGTGCAGCGGAGGGATATGCAGCGGAGGGATATGCAGATAGGTTAACCATCTGTATAATCTGCAGAGGTAAGGCAGCACGCCTTCAGGAGGTGTTTGTTCAGGGCGTGTGCAGGTGAAGGGAAACAGACCAGTTTCCTGTCCGTCAGCAGAACACGCGACTGATGAGGAAACGCTACACACTCACTAAGTTAAATACAGCTAAACGTGCACGTGCATTCAAGAGAGCTCCAAGACACAGTTAGATTGGAGGCAAAGCCACGCAATCCAGTTGATTTAGATCCTTTACTAACGTGCAGTTATCTACTAATCTACTCAAAACAGCCGGTAACTGCACGTGACTCGATAACCTGATGCTTGAATGGCGAACCTCGTAACCTTGATTATTCGGGTCATTAATTGTAAATGCGATTATTCTTTGACTTTGGAAACATCCATGGAGAAAACAATGCGAACAGTTTAACAGTTGATTACCCTGAACTTTAAATATAACTCAACAGAAAAACCAAAACAAGTAATAATAATAAAATAATAATCGTTTTATTTCGATCACGTTGTTTTCGTTGCAGGCCACAATCGCGATTAAAATACGATGAATTGAGCAGCCCTACTTTGAGAGCAACATTAGAGACTTCAGGGAACATCTCTCAACACAACACTTACTTTGTCTCTCTCTCTCTCTCTCTCTCTCTCTCGTTCTCTCTCGTTCTCTCTGTCTCTCGCTCTCTGTCTCTCTCTCTCTCTGTCTGTCTGTCTGTCTGTCTGTCTGTCTGTCTGTCTGTCTGTCTGTCTGTCTCTCTCTCTCTCTCTCTCTCTCTCTCTCTCTCTCTCTCTCTCTCTCTCGTCTCTCTGTCTCTCTCTCTCTCTGTCTGTCTGTCTGTCTGTCTGTCTCTCTCTCTTCTCTCTCTCGTTCTCTCTCTCGTTCTCTCTGTCTGTCTCTCTCTCTCTCTCTCTCTCTCTGTCTGTCTGTCTGTCTCTCTCTCGTTTTGTTCTCTCTGTCTCTCTCTGTCTCTCTCACTCTCGCTCTCTGTCTCTCTCTCGTCTGTCTCTGTCTCTCTCTCTGTCTGTCTCTGTCTCTCTCTCGCTCTGTCTCTCTCTGTCTCTCTCTGTCTCTCTCGTCTGTCTCTGTCTCTCTCTCTCTGTCTCTCTCTCTCATCTGTTCTCTGTACTCTCTCTCCTATCTCTATCTCTCTCTCTCGTCTCTCTCTCTCTCTATGTCTCTGCTCTATCTCTGTCTCTCTCTCTCTCTATCTCTCTCTCTCTCTGTCTCTCTCTCCTCTCTCTGTCTCTCTCTCTTCGCTCTCTCTGTCTCTCTGCTCTCTCTCTCTCTGTCTCTCTCTCTCTCTGTCTCTCTCTCTCTCTCTCTCTGTCTCTCTCTCGCTCTGTCTCTCTCTCGTCTGTCTCTGTCTCTCTCTCTCGCTCTGTCTCCTGGCTGTATCCTATTCTTTTCGATGGCTTCATTGTTGAAATGAAAATATGGAGTATATGGGATATAAAACAAGTAGTGCAGATGGAGTGAACTATGTACATGTTGCACAGAATGTTGTCCGTAAACAAGTGCCTGCAGGTAGAGTAAACAGTGTGTTGTTGTTTACTTGTTGTGCTCAGGAGTGGGAAACAGCCCGTCCAGTCAGTGGGACTTCTGGGGCAGCACGCTGGTGACGAGCTCGTACGTTCGCCTGACTTCAGACGAGAAGAGCAAGCAGGGCTCCATCTGGAACACTGTGGTGAGGAAACACTGCTCCCAGGGGTCACATGTTCAATACCACTGCTCCCAGGGGTCACATGTTCAATACCACTGCACCCAGGGGTCACATGTTCAATACCACTGCTCCCAGGGGTCACATGTTCAATACCACTGCACCCAGGGGTCACATGTTCAATACCACTGCTCCCAGGGGTCACATGTCAATACCACTGCACCCAGGGGTCACATGTTCAATACCACTGCTCCCAGGGGTCACATGTTCAATACCACTGCACCCAGGGGTCACATGTTCAATACCACTGCACCCAGGGGTCACATGTTCAATACCACTGCTCCCAGGGGTCACATGTTCAATACCACTGCTCCCAGGGGTCACATGTTCAATACCACTGCTCCCAGGGGTCACATGTTCAATACCACTGCATTCTCACACGTCCTGCAGATACTGGCCTTTATGCACAACACGTCCACACTCAGCCATTAAGAATACAATAGGCGCATTCACACTGCGGTACTTTTCCCACAAAGGTTCATGAGAACTCTTTTATCGCGTTCACACCAAAAAGAGCCGGTACTAAAATTAGTTCATGAACCTTTTTACCCCCTCGAAAGTCCCTGCTAGAGAGCAGGGACTTTCGAGCGGCTCTCTAGTGAGAAAAGAGCTATGTTTCTGATTGGCTGGGCGGATTGCAAACCACGCCCCGTAAAACTCCCAAAAAGTTTTGTGAAGCCGCCATTTTATTATCCTCGCATTAGCATTATTAGCATTAGCATTAGCCCAGCGCAGAAACGCAGAGAGACTAACTTATGGCAACACACAATAAAACATGGGAGCGGTGGAGATGAGGAGGTGTCGGCGTTCTGACGATTTACTCTGAAGGCTTCAGTAGCAGCTGCTGGGAGTCCCAGCAGCTGCTACTGAAGTCCTCTTACAACTCCGGGGACTTCCGGCCGGGGACTGTGGGCTGCAGTATACGCCGTGAAGTTGTTTGTAGCCTGCCAGTAAACCCAAAGCAGAAGAAGAAGAAGTGACGTCAGCGGCTTCATTTGCCTAATCCTCCCCCAGGGACTTATTCCGGTGTGAACGCGATCTGAACTTAGTTCATCAGAACTAAAGAGTTCGCATGAACCTTTGTGGGAAAAGTACTGCGGTGTGAATGCGCCTAAAGAGGGGGTTTAAGGGGTTGGACTGAGTGGAAATACCTTGAAATGCTTTTAACATGAACCCTGTGCTGCACAATCAATTAATATACATGTTTTTGTCATGACAAGCTATCAGCATATGTAAGCTGCAGGGATGTCACCTGGATGTACACACGAGACCATATGTACACGAGATCCCAGGAACAGCCTCTGATTCGTCAACAGCCAACTTCATGGGGTGCCTAATTAGATCTCCATCTAACTCCTAACGCTAATCTAAATCTACTTCGAACATGGATACATGTTCATAAAACACAATCCATTGTTTCTTTATACGCTTCTTGAAATCCAGAGACAACATCGTTTTTCTAGAATAGATTTCAAATCGCCTGAAAATGTTAAAAACAAGCAGCACCGCGTGTGGCGACCTCAGAGGGCCGTGGAAGGTCAAAGGAACCCCACATGGTCTGATGTTTCCTCTGTCTCTGGACTTGATTCAAACATTCTACATAAAGTAACTGTTGAAACAAGATGTCCCGCTAACACGTCGGCCATTTGAATGAACACATTTGGATATTTAAATATATTTACATAAGAGTGCAGGTTAACGTTTTGGTATTAGCTCATGTCTCTCTCTGTCTCTCTCTCTCTGTCTGTCTCTGTCTCTCTCTCTGTCTGTCTCTGTCTCTCTCTCCCTGTCTGTCTCTCTCTGTCTGTCTGTCTCTCTCTGTCTGTCTGTCTGTCTCTCTCTCTCTCTCTCTCTCTCTCCCTGTCTCTCTCTCTCTCTGTCTGTCTCTCTCTGTCTCTCTCTGTCTCTCTCTGTCTCTCTCTGTCTGTCTCTCTCTGTCTCTCTCTATCTCTCTCTGTCTCTGTCTCGGTCTCTCTTTGTTTCTCTCTGTCTCTCTCTTCTCTCTCTGTCTCTCTGTCTCTGTCTTTCTCTGTGTCTCTCTCTGTCTTTCTCTCTGTCTCTCTGTCTCTGTGTCTCTCTCTCCCCCCCCCCCCCCCCCCATGCAGCCGTGCCACCTGAAGGACTGGGAGATGCACGTCCAGTTTAAGATCCACGGCTCGGGGAAGAAGAGTCTGCACGGAGACGGCATCGCCCTGTGGTACACCAAAGACAAACTGCACCCAGGTACACTCATCCTACCCATAATGCACCAGCTTCCCCCCTTCACTTTGGTGTCTTTTTAAAAAAAAAACATTAGTACCATGCAACGTCGTTATGTTCCTCTTATATTTTTACTCTGTCTTATTTTAGAGTACCGTCCCAACCCTGATCTTAAGCTCCCGTCCTTTTCTTGAGGTCTTCCAGAGATCATTATCATTACTCTGTTAGAGAACTCTCCCCGGCTTCAGCCTCAGGGTCCATGTGTCTGTGGTCCTCTCCTGAAGGAGTCATCACATACAGAGACTAGTTCCTGAGCAGTGTCCTTCACCTCAGGGTCCATGTGTCTGTGATCCTCTCCAGAAGGAGTCATCACAGAGACTAGTTCCTGAGCAGTGTCCTTCACCTCAGGGTCCATGTGTCTGTGGTCCTCTCCTGAAGGAGTCATCACATACAGAGACTAGTTCCTGAACAGTGTCCTTCACCTCAGGATCCATGTGTCTGTGATCCTCTCCAGAAGGAGTCATCACAGAGACTAGTTCCTGAGCAGTGTCCTTCACCTCAGGGTCCATGTGTCTGTGATCCTCTCCAGAAGGAGTCATCACATACAGAGACTAGTTCCTGAGCAGTGTCCTTCACCTCAGGGTCCATGTATCTGTGATCCTCTCCAGAAGGAGTCATCACATACAGAGACTAGTTCCTGAGCAGTGTCCTTCACCTCAGGATCCATGTGTCTGTGATCCTCTCCAGAAGGAGTCATCACATACAGAGACTAGTTCCTGAGCAGTGTCCTTCACCTCAGGATCCATGTGTCTGTGATCCTCTCCAGAAGGAGTCATCACATACAGAGACTAGTTCCTGAGCAGTGTCCTTCACCTCAGGATCCATGTGTCTGTGGTCCTCTCCTGAAGGAGTCATCACATACAGAGACTAGTTCCTGAGCAGTGTCCTTCACCTCAGGATCCATGTGTCTGTGATCCTCTCCTGAAGGAGTCATCACATACAGAGACTAGTTCCTGAGCAGTGTCCTTCACCTCAGGGTCCATGTGTCTGTGATCCTCTCCTGAAGGAGTCATCACATACAGAGACTAGTTCCTGAGCAGTGTCCTTCACCTCAGGATCCATGTATCTGTGATCCTCACCAGAAGGAGTCATCACATACAGAGACTAGTTCCTGAGCAGTGTCCTTCACCTCAGGATCCATGTGTCTGTGATCCTCACCAGAAGGAGTCATCACATACAGAGACTAGTTCCTGAGCAGTGTCCTTCACCTCAGGATCCATGTATCTGTGATCCTCACCAGAAGGAGTCATCACATACAGAGACTAGTTCCTGAGCAGTGTCCTTCACCTCAGGATCCATGTGTCTGTGATCCTCTCCTGAAGGAGTCATCACATACAGAGACTAGTTCCTGAGCAGTGTCCTTCACCTCAGGATCCATGTATCTGTGATCCTCACCAGAAGGAGTCATCACATACAGAGACTAGTTCCTGAGCAGTGTCCTTCACCTCAGGATCCATGTGTCTGTGATCCTCACCAGAAGGAGTCATCACATACAGAGACTAGTTCCTGAGCAGTGTCCTTCACCTCAGGATCCATGTGTCTGTGATCCTCACCAGAAGGAGTCATCACATACAGAGACTAGTTCCTGAGCAGTGTCCTTCACCTCAGGATCCATGTGTCTGTGATCCTCTCCAGAAGGAGTCATCACATACAGAGACTAGTTCCTGAGCAGTGTCCTTCACCTCAGGATCCATGTGTCTGTGGTCCTCTCCTGAAGGAGTCATCACATACAGAGACTAGTTCCTGAGCAGTGTCCTTCACCTCAGGATCCATGTGTCTGTGATCCTCTCCTGAAGGAGTCATCACATACAGAGACTAGTTCCTGAGCAGTGTCCTTGCTGATATCCAAGAGAGGGAGTCACACAGTCACAAGATGGAGGAACAGAAAGCAGTATTCAATGTTTACTTCAGATTAGCTCCACGTCAGAAATGAGCATGCTTGATGTCTCTCTCCATAGAGGCTGAATCATCATGTTAATCACATAGCTATCATCTGCCTCAAACAGTCCTGATGCTCTTCTAGGTAATCTCACATCCTGCCATGTTCACAGCTACAGTTGGGATACCTTTGTTAGCATGCTACTCTCATACTGGAAGAGGACACTCAGTGTTTCCCAACATCAGTGTGTTAGTTTCCATCCTGTTGGTGTGTGTGTCTCGCCTCACGTCTCGTCTCTGCTCCACCTCCAGGCCCTGTGTTTGGAAACCAAGATCAGTTTATTGGCCTGGCTATTGTTGTGGATACCTTCCGCAATGACCTCCATGGGATGGATGTAAGTGTGTGTGTGTGTGTAACCTGCTTGTCTCTTTGCAGGCCCTGTGTTTTCCAACAATGCTCAGTTCCACGGGCTGGCTGTGTTTGTAGATACTTACTCTAACGATGATGCCACAGATGTGAGTGTGTGCTCCGGTTCTCCGTCAGCATGCTTCATCCACTCTGAATGGGCATGTTGTTAGCATGTTAACATCGTAAGACACAGAAAGACATATAGAGAACCTAATATTGATCAATATCTGATGGTGGACTTGCAGGGATACTCAACTTGCTTTGCCCTGGGTTCACAGGAGACAAGTTACTAAACACGCTACGGCTTCAGAGACGATGCAGATATGAAAACCCACATGGCCCCTTATTTCCATTGAAAGTACAAAAAACCATCTATTGATCTGTCAGGAGGCTGGAAGTTGAGTATCACTGGTCTGATGTGTTAAAGTAACTGGTTTTGTGAATGAAGCTCCGCCCACACTGCAGCGGAGGAGACGCATGCACTGCTCCGTAGATCCACATGGCGCTAAGAGAGGTGTGGCTCTGAGGTGGTCTCCTCCTAGAGCTCCTTGTAACCACATCTCTCTCAGAGGGGCGTGGGGAGGGGCTCCTTACTTTCATCTGAAGTAACAGACAGAGAATCAGCACTTTGGAAACAGGGCTGAAACAGAGGGGATTATGGGTAATGCTGCAATGATCTGTTTGGTGTTTCAGCCAATCAGAGACAGGCTCTGGATATATCTGAGACCTGTGATAGGGGACCTTTAATAATATGCACATAAATCCTGTTCAGACATGTTGGTGTGTGTGTGTGTGTGTGTGTGTGACATGTTGATAGCTGCTCTCCTGTGTGAGTGTGTGTGTGTGTGTGTGTCAGACATGTTGATAGCTGCTCTCCTGTGTGAGTGTGTACGTAGTGTGTGTGTGTGTGTGTCAGACATGTTGATAGCTGCTCTCCTGTGTGTGTGTGTGTGTGTGTGTGTGTGTGTCAGACATGTTGATGGCTGCTCTCCTGTGTGAGTGTGTGTGTGTGTGTGTGACATGTTGATAGCTGCTCTCCTGTGTGTGTGTGTGTGTGTGTGTCAGACATGTTGATAGCTGCTCTCCTGTGTGTGTGTGTGTGAGACATGTTGATAGCTGCTCTCCTGTGTGTGTGTGTGTGTGTGTGTGTCAGACATGTTGATAGCTGCTCTCCTGTGTGTGTGTGTGTGAGACATGTTGATAGCTGCTCTCCTGTGTGTGTGTGTGAGACATGTTGATAGCTGCTCTCCTGTGTGTGTGTGTGTGTGTGTCAGACATGTTGATGGCTGCTCTCCTGTGTGTGTGTGTGTGTGTGTGTGTGTGTCAGACATGTTGATGGCTGCTCTCCTGTGTGTGTGTGTGTGTGTCAGACATGTTGATGGCTGCTCTCCTGTGTGTGTGTGTGTGTGTGTGTGTGTGTGTGTGTGTGTGTGTCAGACATGTTGATGGCTGCTCTCCTGTGTGTGTGTGTGTGTGTGTGTGTGTCAGACATGTTGATAGCTGCTCTCCTGTGTGTGTGTGTGTGTGTGTCAGACATGTTGATGGCTGCTCTCCTGTGTGTGTGTGTGAGACATGTTGATGGCTGCTCTCCTGTGTGTGTGTGTGTGTGTGTGTGTGTGTGTGTGTGTGTGTGTGTGTCAGACATGTTGATGGCTGCTCTCCTGTGTGTGTGTGTGTGTGTGTGTGTGTGTGTGTGTCAGACATGTTGATGGCTGCTCTCCTGTGTGTGTGTGTGTGTGTGTGTGTGTCAGACATGTTGATAGCTGCTCTCCTGTGTGTGTGTGTGTGTGTGTGTGTGTCAGACATGTTGATAGCTGCTCTCCTGTGTGTGCAGCGCTCCTTCCCCTTCATCTCTGCGATGGTGAGCAACGGCTCGGTGAACTACGACCACGGGAAAGATGGCCGCGCCTCGGAGCTGGGGGGCTGCTCGGCTGAGATCAGAAACAAAAATCACGACACGTACCTCGCCATCAGATACTCCAAGGGGAGGCTCACCGTATGTACACACACACACTACGTACACACTCACACACACTACGTACACACTCACACACTACGTACTTTTAAAGGGGTGTGACACATCTTCACTTGGCTCAGTCTATGGAACTTTTTAATCCGTGCTAAAAACTCACCTCTTTGCACTGGCTTTTAATACATACACACACACACTACGCTAACTCACACACTACGCTAACTCACACACTACGCTAACACACACACTACGTACTATGGCAAGCCATTTGAGTATTTATTCCATATCCTTGATATCACCCGGCAGCTGCCTACACTAGTTGGCCCTTTGAGTTCCCTTGTTGGATATACGCTCAGAAGGCCACTAGTTCTTCAAAAAGCTTACAAGTTGGGACTTTGGTGCTGCGAGTGCTGCTCCTGGCGTCACTAGTAAGGCTTTTGTGCTAACTAGTCAGACAAAAGGGCCACTAGTTGTCATTTGTTTAAGCCATATGTTAAAACATCTCTCGTTCTAGACTTTATTTAGGGTCGATATGTTGACTTTGAACGTGTCTCTGCTCCGATCAGGAGCTGCAGCACCGTGTGTGTGTGTGGAGAGAGTCTGCAGCGGTGCCGCCAAACCCCTGACTCGTCTTGTAACACGGAGCCCGTTTCCTGCACCATCAGGGCCGGTTCTAACCAATTTGCTGCCCTAGGCGGTATGATATAATGTTCGTTCATTCATAACAAACAAAAGGAACCAGCAACAGGTCCCTGACGCTGGCACGGGGAAAGTGCCCAGAGGAGAGCGAGCGACTATCCGGCTGGGCTCTTTCTTGAAGGTGCAGCTCATCAAGGCTTCTGCAGCTCGTCACACAGGTGCAGCTCCTCAGGCAATGGTACCTGGTGTGGAGGGGTCGTCACACCACGTGGAGGGGAGGGGTCGTCACACCACGTGGGGTGGAGGGGTCGTCACACCACGTGGAGGGGAGGGGTCGTCACACCACGTGGGGTGGAGGGGTCGTCACACCACGTGGGGTGGAGGGGTCGTCACACCACGTGGGGTGGAGGGGTCGTCTCACCACGTGGTGTGGAGGGGTCGTCACACCACGTGGGGTGGAGGGGTCGTCACACCACGTGGGGTGGAGGGGTCGTCACACCACGTGGGGTGGAGGGGTCGTCACACCACGTGGGGTGGAGGGGTCGTCACACCACGTGGGGTGGAGGGGTCGTCACACCAAGGAATACACAATAGAATATATAAAAACTAAATGAAAAATCTCTACAAAAGACAATACACTACAGAAACGTATTGACACCAAAATGGCGTCACATGTATTCAGTATTGTATGAGCATGTTTTAATTGGGGGGTGGACGTCACATCCTCTAGGGGGGGGGGATGTTTGAACATTTAAAGTAAAATGCTTCAACCTGGTGCACTTTGAGCACACATTACTAGAGACCTGATCTAGGGGGTTCAACTCTAAAACCCCCATATGAAAAAGATCGGTTTACATTTTAATAATCAAATAAGTATCTGAACATAGCCAATAGCCAATACATGCACGCCTGAAAAAATGTCAATCAAATAATTGCTAAACATGAGTAAATATAAACTCAAAAACACAACAAACATCGGGAATAAAAAAAGTTGTCAGCTAGTAAAATATATTTTCTTTTTAGTTAGTCCCGTGTTATATTGCATCTCTAACATCTCTCCGTCTCTCCTGCAGCTGATGATCGACGTGGAGGATAAGAACGAGTGGAGAGAGTGCATCGATATCGGAGGGGTGAGACTTCCCACCGGATATTTCTTCGGAGCGTCAGCAGCTACAGGAGATCTGTCAGGTGGGTCTGAGCGCCAGAGGTGGGAAGTAGTGGAGTACAAATACTTTGTTTCTGTACTTAAGTACATTTTTCTGGTATCAGTACTTTACTCCACTACTTATTTTTCGGACTAATTTTTACTTTGACTTCTTACATGTTGAACTCAAATACCTGTACATTCTACTTCTTACATGTTGAACTCAAATACCTGTACTTTCTACTTCTTACATGTTGAACTCAAATACCTGTACTTTCTACTTCTTACATGTTGAACTCAAATACCTGTACTTTCTACTTCTTACATGTTGAACACAAATACCTGTACTTTCTACTTCTTACATGTTGAACCCAAATACCTGTACTTTCTACTTCTTACATGTTCAACTCAAATACCTGTACTTTCTACTTCTTACATGTTGAACTCAAATACCTGTACTTTCTACTTCTTACATGTTGAACCCAAATACCTGTACTTTCTACTTCTTACATGTTGAACTCAAATACCTGTACTTTCTACTTCTTACATGTTGAACCCAAATACCTGTACTTTCTACTTCTTACATGTTGAACTCAAATACCTGTACTTTCTACTTCTTACATGTTGAACTCAAATACCTGTACTTTCTACTTCTTACATGTTGAACCCAAATACCTGTACTTTCTACTTCTTACATGTTGAACTCAAATACCTGTACTTTCTACTTCTTACATGTTGAACCCAAATACCTGTACTTTCTACTTCTTACATGTTGAACTCAAATACCTGTACTTTCTACTTCTTACATGTTGAACTCAAATACCTGTACTTTCTACTTCTTACATGTTGAACTCAAATACCTGTACTTTCTACTTCTTACATGTTGAACTCAAATACCTGTACTTTCTACTTCTCTCATTTTCCAAACAGGCTCAAAGCCTCTTTACTTTCACTTGAGAAAAGAAGTTTAGTCAGTACTTCTACTTTCACCAGAGTACTTTAAACACGAGTATCTGTACTTCTACTTGAGTAAAGGATGTGTGTACCATCTCTGCTGAGTGGAACATCTGTCCTTTTAAATAAACAACCAAAACAAAAAGTCATAAAGCCCACTAGGAACTCTTTAAATATAAGTTCACTGTGGAGGAAATTCTTAAGAGAAACTGATAAATGCGTTTGTCTTTTGTTATATTTAATAAAGTAATAAAGAAAGTCAATGTGAAGTGGATCTGAAATGCAGGAACAGAGCAGCTTCATCCTCAGAGGAGAAAGAAGGTCTGCTCAGGCTGCTCCTCCATCCCATCATCAAACCATTAACCCCCTCTTTTTGCAAATCCACCTTTTACTTCCTTTGCCCTCCTGAGTTGTAAACCCTGAACATCTGTTTCTGTTAAACACACACAAGACTAACAATACACTTTAACAGAGTAAAAGGCAATCGGAGTATAAGACTATATGTTTCAAATGATCATTTGACACAACGCTGGTGACACTGTGGCACCGTTTTAACATTATTCTAAAAGTCTGGTATTGATTCGGTAATAGTTTGAACTCTTGTTTTATTTTCCAGATAACCATGACATCATCTCTATGAAGATGTACCAGCTGATGGTGGAGCACACGCCTGAAGAGGAGAATGAGGACTGGACCAAAATAGAGCCGAGCGTCGGCCTCCTGAAGTCCCCCAAAGGTAGAGCAGAGGACTCTTTAAAGTAGAGACACTACATACTGATATACACCTGAACATCAGCAGGAGAGGACTCTTTAAAGTAGAGACACTACATACTGATATACACCTGAACATCAGCAGGAGAGGACTCTTTAAAGTAGAGACACTACAGACTGATATACACCTGAACATCAGCAGGAGAGGACTCTTTAAAGTAGAGACACTATATACTGATATACACCTGAACATCAGCAGGAGAGGACTCTTTAAAGTAGAGACACTACAGACTGATATACACCTGAACATCAGCAGGAGAGGACTCTTTAAAGTAGAGACACTACATACTGATACACACCTGAACATCAGCAGGAGAGGACTCTTTAAAGTAGAGACACTACAGACTAATTTCCGTGTGTTTCAAAGCCCTGTATCTTACTTTGATCCTCACAGATAACATTGACGATCCCACTGGAAATTTCCGTGGTACGCCCCTCACTGGGTGGAAAGTGTTTCTCCTTCTTCTCTGCGCTCTGCTGGGAATCGTAGTCTGCGCCGTGGTGGGAGCGGTGGTTTTCCAGAAGAGACAGGAGAGGAACAAGAGGTTTTACTGAGGAGAGAAACAACGTCCTGTTCGATGTGGAATGAACTGTTTCCAGGCGACAGATTGAGCACAGTCAATGTGAATTATTTTCTAAAGATTGTACAAATGTTTATATCCTCGAAGCTCTGTGGTGACGTTCTGTTGTCGCTAAGAAGGTGTTGAGGCCGTGATCAACGCTGTTTCAGTTTCTTACGCCACAAATCTGGTCCTGTTCGTCTTCCAGGCGGTTTTAACGGATTATTTATTGGCTGAAGAAAAAGGCTCCGCATGCAGGAAACACAGTATAGAGTAAACGCGTGATTCCCGTGGTTCCTCTATCGATGGAGTCTGATTTTCTGCTTGTTCACCCTGCTGTCATGCTTCTGTTTAATCACCACTGATGACCCCTTACACACAGACCACTAAGGCGTCATCTGAGCACAGTTTAATGGGTCAATTAGCATCTTAGTTAATCATTTAGTCCAGAAATTATCAAATAATTTAACCGAAAACCTGTTCAAATTCGCTCAGAATGCAATTTCTCTGTCTTACTGACGACGACAATATCATTTTGTATCTAAGATGTAAGAAACTGGAATTATATTGTTATTATAATGTTTGCTTTATTAACAATTTAATCATATTATATGTTTTTGATGCAGTTGCTGATCAATCTATCGGCTTAAAAACACACTCAATTTCATAGACTCTCGCATGAAATGAGAAACCGCAGCAGATAGCAAGCAAATACACATCATGTGAAATGTAATCATAAATCCACCTGGATCTGAGGGGCTCTGATAAACCCTTAGAACTACACTTCATGATTAAATATCAGACTCACTTCAAACGGTGACAATTAGCCTCATGCTATTATATTTAAGGTTTGCATTATACTCCAGTTATCAGCATAGTGAACTCAGAAATGTCGAGTACCCCAAATGTTGATGTTAGAAATGTATGATGGGGTCTCCAGCACATATAAACTGCCGGGTGCTAACCTGCATATGTTGGGCAGTTAGACCAATGGGCATACGTTGCATTGTTTTGGAGTGTTTTTTGAGGATGTTGAATCAATTTCTGACATTCTTAGGATCAGAAATGGCTGCTTTGAGTCGCCTAACTCTTTAAAATCGAGCCAGCCCCCCTGGAGTTCAAATCTAACCACTTTCTGGTTAAAACTGAAATGTACCTGGAAATGTCAGAAATTGATTCAACATCCTCAACTAGCGTATTGGCATTACTTAGCATCAATTTGGACCGTTTTGGAGTGGTTCTTGAGGTACATTGAGGACGCTGAGTACATTTCTGACTATTTTAGGGTCATAAATGGCACTTTTTAGTCGCCTAACACTTTAAAATCGACAAAATATGACCACTTTCTGGTTAAATCTGACATTCTTGATTCTGGAAATGTCAGAAATGGACTCGACATTTTCCTCCATAATCATTCCAGAACTGTCCAAATCACCAAGAAGCATTTTAACTGTATGCAAAATAACCCAATGTATGCTAATCGCCCAACATCTGTGAGCTGGAGACCTGCACTATGCATTTCTAATATATACAACGTTGGTGTACTCTGATCTGCAGACCGGCCAATGATCTGCTGTTTTGTGAAATCCTTCCTTATCAGTTCAATCTGACTCCTACTTATTTGATCTTCTTATTCGTTCCCCTCGCGGCGTTGTTTAATCACGATTTTCTCCAGAATATACCTTTTGTTATTTTTCTACGGGTTTTTTTCCAGCTGTTTTAAAAATGCTTAAATAAAATCTAGTGTAATTAATATTAGAACTCAATGACAGGAGTTGCTGAATCCTGAAGTCCATGAATGCACCGCGGTTTGTTTACTTGTTGATTTCTTCGTGTTGCTTTTTGTAGAATATTTTACAGAAACTGGTGGAATGTAAGGGTTTGTGGACACGGGCTGAAATACACATTTTCCTTTTTTAAACTTGAGTTATCTCTTCTCTTGTGTTCTTGCATCTGTTCTGTGTTTCTGTCACAGACGTTTCTATCGTCGTGACGGGACTTGAAATCGCTTCTCTCAGCAGAAATAATTCATTAAATGAAAAAAGATTGAGTTGTATTTTTTATGTTTTACCACCGTTTCATTAACTTAATGATGCATTTTCTAGAAGTAGCCAACTTTGTGTTAAAGTAGCACATCACTGTATTATTACAGTCTGATGTTAATAATCTGTTTTTTAGGTAAAAAGCAGGACTTTTACTTATTGTATTATTTATATTCCTTAATATCTAAGTAGCCTATTTCTCCAGTTCATGTGAGTAATGTGTTGACTCTGTTACAAGGTGATTTATTTTAACGGTGCACACAGCTTTTCAGATTTTGTCACCTGTAATTTTGTCTTTAGCGGCAATTTAAAGAACAATTGGGTAATTATTTCTTAGTGAAATCCATCCATCTTCTCCCGCTTATCTCAAACGTTACTTTCCCGATATATATATATACGATATAGTCCCTCCACCTGGTCCTAGGTCTACCCCTCGGTCTCCTCCCAGCTGGACGTGCCTGGAACACCTCTCTAAGGAGGCGCCTAGGTGGCATCCTAACTAGGTGCCCGAACCACCTCAACTGGCTCCTTTCGACACGAAGGAGGAGCGGTTCAACTCCGAGTCGCTCCCGGATGACTGAACTTCTCACCTTATCCCTAAGGGAGACGCCAGCCACCCTGCGGAGAAAACCCATCTCGGCCGCTTGTATGCGTGATCTCGTTCTTCCGGTCACGACATTCTTAGTGAAATTGTATAGAAAAAATTGAGACTTCTTAGAAAAAAAATAGATTTTATAGAAAAAAGTGAGATTTTATAGAAAAAAGTGAGATTTTATAGAAAAAAATGTTAAATGTGAAAGTCCTTTTAAAAAAGGTCAGATTTGTTTTCAAAAAGTTTCTTTTAACATTTCTATATGTTAAAAGTCAGGAATAATACATTTAAAAAAAAGTGAGATTTGGAGAAGAAGGTGAGGATTTTCCACCAGTTCAAAGTGATGGATGTTAACGGTGTAAATATGACACGTGTTTTGCACACAGCCTTTTATCACCTGTAATCTCCTGACTGCTCTCTCGGGGTTCGTCCAGGAGGCTAATCTGCACTGAAGTGCATTAGGAAAGACGGCAGAACAATGTCTGAATTTAAATGAGTTACAAAAATGTTAAAAGTCAGGAATTTAAAAAAAGTGAGTTTTTGGAGATTTGAAGGAAAATGTTTCCAATTTTTAAATAAAATCAAAAGTGAAAAAAGTCTGAATTTTTCCAAAGTGAGATTTTTGAGAAAAATTTGAGAATTTGAAAAAAGTCCGAATTTTATTAAAAAAGTCATATTTTTTTTTGAATAAAGTTAGAAATATATTAAAAGTCAGGAATTTAAAAAAAGTGAGATTTTTGAAAATAAGTCCACACTTTCATAAAAAGTCAGAATTGTTGGGATAGTGGTGGTCTGATGGATAGTGAGGTGGAGTGAAGATCGGAAGGTTGTGAGTTCAAATCCCGCCGGAACACCACCACTAGTGTGCCCTTGAGTAAGAAGGTCCTTAGTTACTCCAGGGAGAATGTTCCTGTCATTGTAAGTCGCTTTGGATAAAAGCGTCAGCTAAATGAAATGTAATGTTTCAACAAATTGAGATTTTTGTGAAAAAGTTGGAATTATGAAAAAAGTCAGGAAATGGAATTTGGAAAATAACTAATGATTGTTTAAAGAAGATGATTAGGGCCCCGTGTACAAAGGAAAGATCTCAGGAAGCAGACTCAGGCAGTAGAGATAGAATCACACTGAAAGAGAACATCTGATCCTTTACAACTGGGGGGGTCAAAGCATTATGCACTCAAAGGGCCGCTTGTAACTTTCAATCTCAATCTTTATTTATTTATATTGCACATTTAAAACCACCTCCGTTGACCAAAGCGCTGCACAAGGAACACATATAAAATAACACAATAGGAGTAAAATAATAAAACAATAATTCAAAACAAGATAAAAAGCACAATAACTAGAAACATATACAAAGTTTAACAAATATCAAAATGTTATGTTCAACTAGTATTAAAAGCCAGTGCAAAACTTTAAGACTATATATAAATACATATATATATATCATATATATATAAAATAGTGTATTATATTACATTATTGCCTCTGCGTTGGATTATTATTGGATAGGGTAATAACTTCATAATTAACTACGTCTGAAAGCAGAAGTCAAGGGCAAATCATTTCTAGGCTCTTCAGTGTGCACGTCACAAAACAAGATGCATTGTGGGACATGTAGTTTATGTACAACATGCTTCTGTAAAGCAGCATTCAACCGTGTAATAAACATATATTCTTTGCAAGCTCTTGTGGACGACATAAAATGAAGTTGAGGGCCGCATTTGGCCCCCGGGCCTTGAGTTTGACACCCCTGCTTTACAACAAACAATATATATGTAGGGTTTAATAACACTGTAATCCTGCTAGTAATCCACACGTTTTAGAAATGTAACTATAAGGGAATCAGTTTCCTTGTTGTTGTATCCTAATAATCCCTTTACATGTAATCCATTTCTCCCCAGACCTGTGAAATACATGAACTCAACATGTTGTAACTGGGAGTGCTGGCCCAGATAGCAAAATATGAGTGAATCCATGTTGAAATATGGTTAGGCAGAAATATTGAATCCATGATGAAACCATTGAAATTAAACAGAAAGCGCAAATTGTTTTAATGTTGAATAAACGTTGGACTTTCAACCATAACTGACACTATCGACATTGATTCAACCATCATCTAAATGTGAATCTAAATGTAAAACGCATTAAAATATTCAACTTTTCTAAGCATACTGTAACACATTAAAAAAGTGAATGTTTTTCACCAATGAGTTTTCTGCGTATAGGTCTACATCTTAACAGACCATTAACAAGTGCAACATCATTACTGTACTGAATGAAGTGGTCCAAACTGTAACACACACTACACCATGTATTGTTGGCAGACGATTGTTATTAGCTTGTTCAAAATGACCTTGAATTACCATATTTCCCAAAATGTATGAAATCAAACTAAAAATGACAGAAAACATGATTTTAATATTCAAATGTATTTTAGAAACAGGCAGCAATGCGTCCCTGAGCAAGACTCTTAACCCGTTATTGCTCCCCAAACGCTGTGGAATAAATGCAGAGGACACATCGTATGTGCAAATATACAGTGACACAAGATACCCCCATAAAAAAGAGGGTGTGTAAGAACCATTGGTGCAACTCCAAACAAGAACAGCCTGAAGCTTCAAGTCTTCCATGAAGGCGAAGCTGTACACATTTGACTTATGTTTGACTGTAAGAACAACAGTCTATTGTCCATGAAAGAACAGTATTGTCTATGAGGCGGTAACCTTTGTACTGTATGCACAAGGAAAACACAGAGTGTGGTGGGGTACCCTAAGTTGGACTTGCGTTTGTTTCACTTGTGTTCCTTGGGATGCCTGTGTCTGTTAATATGTATGTGTGTCTGTTTGTATGTGTGTCTGTTCATGTGTTTGTGTGTGTCTGTCTGTCTGTGTGTGTGTGTGTATGTGTGTATGTATATTTATAAGATAAACTATATTTTTTGATAATCTGTCACATACATTGAAAACAGTTATTATGCTGACTTACATGCCACAGCCTTCAGAAAACCTGGAGTCATCCTCATGCAGAAATCCAGGCAGGGAGGAGAGCAGCACGTCGGCTATGGACGTCACCTTGATCCTTGAGTGCGAAAACATATCTTTGGTTTACTTTGGATGCTAAACAGCATAGCCAGTACTCGGTTTGTTTTTACACTCAGTCCCACTCACATGAGGCTAGGCACTCCATCTTGAGAAGGAAAAATCATATTTCTTGGCAGAGTTGGAACTATAAAATAGACAGGTTATCTTACCGTGGGAAGTTTGGTATGTGTAGGAATCTGGTTTTGGAAGTATTTCTGCTTGCAAGTGTGTATTGGCAGTTATGTGCTGTGTTGTTTAACCATATTCAAATTTTCTTCCCATTTTTAAGGAAAATAAGCTTCTTCTTGTTAAAAACAGGTCAGTTTTGCAACAGCTATCCCTAGTGGATTGAGCTGGAAATTACAACGGCGCACTCTGCTGGTAATATAGAATTATTACAAAGATACTATAACATTTTGAAGCTTGATTTTAAGTGTTATAAATGAACACATGCGCCAATCGCCAAGATAGAATTGCAAAGTGGTTTCTAATTAAAAGATAAGAAGCTTTACATAATAGTCTTTCAAACTAGACTGTAGAATATTCAAACACCAATTTATTGAAGCTAACACAAGTTATGGCATTTGCATAATTCCATACACGTCGGTATGCACTGTACACACTGGATTTAGATTTTCACCAGATTTCTATTTTCATATTTAAAAAGTCAAAACGATACACTGTACAATTTTTATTTTAACATTTATTTTAAAAACTACATTTTTTTTTTTAAAGTTAAGTTCGGATGACATAGGATATTATTTATCAGGAACGAAGGTGCTAGTTGGAGGATTAGTGTTTCAATCTTTGATAACTTAATAATATTCATTCGAATAGGAAGAGAGCATGACACCGAAAGAAACTAAGTTGAGACCAGACGCAGAGCCAGGCTCAACTGCAGATATCAGGGAAAGGGTAAAAATCAGATCAGATGCTTTAACCTTTCCAATTAAAAGACAGAAGACATGGAACCAAATAGAGAAACTGTTGGAACAGTGGCAAACAAGAGGAGCAGTACTCGACTATGAGCACGAACAATGCCTACAACAGCTAACTATATGGAGGGAAGCTGAAGAAAGATTTTTAAGAGTTACAAGTCTGATACTCCATCTGGAATATGCCAGCCTATTGGCACACAGCATAAATGTGGTCCGAGTAGCAGACCTGCCAGTGAGGGAAGACATAGCAGAAAAAACAAAAGACACCGTAGCTTGTTTGAACAAGACAAGGAGAAGGGAGGGGAAACTTTCAGAGAAGGCAGGGCAGACACCTCCAACAATTCAAGCTCAGGAAGAACCAGAGAATGCAGGGCAGACACCTCAAACAGTTACATCTCAGATGGTGCCAGAGAATCAGAAGCAGAACCAACAACCAGGAGGTTTCCAAGGAGGCACAGGCAGAAGACGTTTACGGTTTGAGGGATGTTACCATTGCAGCCAAATGGGCCATTGGGCTAGAGATTGTCCACAACAACAAATGAAATACTCACCACATGCACCAAACAACGGCCCTCCATGCATTAACCCAAGGGAGGTTTCAATGATGACGACAGAAGCAGGGGGTCCCAGGGATGTCAAAGACGAACAGCATTGCCAAACATGACCCAAATGCCACTGACAGCCTGGTATCAACCACAACAACGAGGAAGCTCAGAGGGCCAGACCACCAGGTGATGCACCTTCAGCACAAGGGTATTTTGAAATCCAGCTACATTGAGCCATATCTGTCACCACAGGAGGGAGAGGTTTAATGTAAAACAAAATCGAGAGTAGCATTTGCATTTACACATAAAGCATCCACAGAGTAGAACATTTAGCAGACTATTTTTGTAATTATGAGAAGGAAAGAGATTACGAGTGATGTTGTTCCCCCACACAGAAAACTATTGTGTCCACACAGCTAGTGAGGTCAAGACGACGGGTTTCCACCCAAAACATGAAGACGGAAACCTAGTACTCGCCCAAGAACTACACCGACTGCAGTTCAAGGGGCGGCGATACACCTGACGTGGAGCTGTTGAGACCTGAAAACAGAAACTCGATTCTGCTGTGGTGAAGTCTGGCTACAAAGGGAGGTGTCCGATAGGGTCGCTTGTCTCAAACCAGGTAAGAAGTCAACAAGAACCCAGCAGAACTAGAGAGGGACTGTTAGCGGTAGAACAGAGATGGAGCGACAGAGACTGGCCCAACATTTTCCAGCCAGTGCATAGATAGACCCCGTCAGAAGAGCGGGGCTGTGTTTAAAGGGGAACTTCATTCACTGTTAGTGGAAGTGTAGTTTTTTAGTCAAATAATTATGTGATTTATGGAGTCAGATTACATTTTTTCTCATAAACACAATTTTATAATCGGTCTGAAGTATCTGTTTTAAGGCAATGAGCTGGAGATTAAATAACATAACACTGATTGAGCCGCTCCTCCTTCGCGTCGAAAGGAGCCAGTTGAGGTGGTTCGGGCACCTAGTTAGGATGCCACCTGGGCGCCTCCCTAGGGAGGTGTTCCAGGCACGTCCAGCTGGGAAGAGACCAAGGGGTAGACCTAGGACCAGGTGGAGGGATTATATCTCTTCGCTGGCCTGGGATCCCCCGTCAGAGCTGGTTGATGAGGGGAAAGGAAAGTTTGGGGCTCTCTGCTGGAACTGCTACCCCCGCGACCCGACCACAGATAAGTGGGAGAAGATGGATGGATGGATGGATGATTGAGAGCTTGGATGAAGAAGTTGTAGGGTTTTTACAACAGTTTCAAGAATCAGTTTTTTATTTATTTATTCTTGAGTAACTTTACTGATTTATAGTGTAGTGCGTAAGGCAATATCTCATTTTGAGTGAGGGGCACCAGCCCTTCATGCATGTCACCCTCTGTGAGAATAGTTCATATTTTCCCTCTAGTTTAGAGAAATATTATTTTATCATATATTTGTTCAGCAGTAACAACCAATCCTCTAATCCTAGAGTTATTGAGACGCATTAGCGACACCAGGGTATTGTTTTTCGCAGCAAAAATGATGCATAATACCAGGACAAAAGCCATTGTTGCAACAAGAAAACAATTTTTTGTGCTAATGGCAGATTTTAGTGAATATTTTTTTATACCAGCAGAAAACCATACATCATACGATATTTTTTGTACGCCTTATGGGTACACGGAGAAGTTATGTTTATTTGATGCAACGTTATGGGTTTTACATGTCCTGTTCAGAATAGGGTAATCATTGCAATATTAATTGAGCATGTTGGATTCAGCGTCAAAAAGTAAGTCGGAATAGATATATTTTGATAAAAGACAAAAAAAAAACAACAACATTAGAGTCCGAGACCTAGCCCATTCGATTCAACCTTTTCTGAGTCTGAAAAAGTGTTTTTTAATTTAAAAAAGCAAAATGTTTAAAAGAAAAAGAAGCAAAATCTGCAACTATTTCAAAAATCTGTAACTTCTTATTGAAAAGTTGTAGACCATTGATGTCACGTACCATTCGACTCCGCGTCATCCAATCAGTGGGGGGAGGCATAACAATTCTTCTGCTAAGTCCCTAGCTCAATAGCTGTTTGTTGGGTGGTCAATTTTGGCCTCAACACTCACACACAGACTACACCCCCCCCCCCCCTATAGAGTACCCCCCTCCCTCCCCCATCAAGAAAAAAAGAAAAGAAAAGGCAAACAGCATAGATTCAACTTTGATTCAATGATGGCATTTCAATCATTAAATTCGACCACAACACAACGTTGATTCAATGACATCTTTTCAACATTTAAGGTTGATCCACCATCAATCTTCAACCTTAACCAAAAATCTACATTTTTTACCATAATTCAACGTTGATTTAACATCTTTTGCTATCTGGGGGGACAGAAGGACATATGGAGGGGGGGTACAACGATGCATAATATCCCATAATGCAGTGCACCTCCTGCTTCTGTGCTGCGAGAACAGAGCTTCCTACAAAGGTTTTTACTTACACTGTAATCACGCTCCTTTAACAACCTTCATGATATCAGTCCATCTTCCCATCATCATCATCATCATCATCATCATCATCATCATCATCATCATCATCATCATCATCATCATCATCAGCAGAGAATTTAGGAGCTTTATCTATTTTAACCACCAGAGGGCGCCATAGTACTGATGTTCTTCTTCTGTAAGACTAGTGCAATAACAGAGAATGTGTGTGTGTGTGTGTGTGTGTGTGTGTGTGTGTGTGTGTGTGTGTGTGTGTGTGTGTGTGTGTGTGTGTGTGTGTGTGTGTGTGTGTGTAATATTATTATTATTTTGTTAAGGTAAGATTAGTCTTAGCTCAATGTATTGTTTTTTGCTTGTATACAGTTTCTTCACCAATGCTGATGCATGTGAGTGGAACAATACAAATGAGTGTGTGTGTGTGTGTGTGTGTGTGTGTGTGTGTGTGTGTGTGTGTGTGTGTGTGTGGTTTTAAATAACTTTTATTTTGCAAAATAAAGATTACTTCTCAATTTCATATTTTTTCGCTTTGTATGTATAGAGCATGTGAGCTGAACAATACACTATTGTGTGTGTGTGTCTGCATGTGTGTGTGTGTGTGTGTTTATGTGTGTCGGGGGGGATTTATATTTGTATATGGAAAGTTAAGATTAGATTTTTGGCTTATTGTGGATCTTATTCATAGTTTGTTTTACCAACATATTACTCAATTGTCACTGAATGTGTGTGTGTGTGTGTGTCATTTCTGTTTCGGTTTTATTACTCCTTGGTCGGCAATGTACGAAAATCAATCATCTATGTGGAAATATTGGATTTGTACAGTGTCTATTGCGCCAATGACCAAATGCAGTACTTTTCTCAAAGAGGCCCTTAGCTTGTTGGTATGGTCCCTCTCCTGCTGCTGGGTGTTATCATGAAAAGAGAAATATGAGACATGGTCCTCTGTAAGCTCTCTTTCTCTTCTCCTTCCCTCTCTAATCTCACTCAGCCTTGACTATCTTTACTTATCCAACTCTTGTTCTGCATTTCCTTTCTTCTTCTACCATTTGTAACTTCCTCCCTTCAGAGTCTGAAGGTGTGACTGAAGACCTTTGTGTAAACCGAAATGATTGGCACAGAGAGTTGAATAGCTGAGAGTTAAACCTTGACAGCTCGTTGCTTTTGAATGTCACATGGAGCAGCTGCAGCTTTCTTCACACCTGTTGCTCTGCTGCTTCATTTCATTTCAAACCTTTATTTAACCAGGTGAATCCCATTGAGATTATCGATCTCTTTTTCAAGGGAGACCTGCTGCAAGTAGGTTCCACATGAAGACGTCATTCAACATAGATACAGGGATTACAATGTACATACCTAACGACATGTACAGGTACCAACAGTATCAGATTGCATAGCATCTATCCGAGCTTTAAAAACATGCAGTGGAACCAAATTGCCATTATTTTTGCAGACTGTTCCAAGTTAGAGGAGCTGCACATCTCAAAGCTTTCACACATTTAACAAAACCACAGCATGAGATCTCAGGCAATAGCTACTTTCAATTCGCTGTGTGATCAGAGAGCAGATGTAAGATGGTAGCTTATGGCTTTGTAGATGAACATGTACCAGTGACTGAGCCTCTGTACAGTTAGTGAAGGCAAACCTGCTCTGGCATACAGGGTACAGAGATGAGTTAATACTTCACAGTTAGAAACTAATCTTAGTGCACTGTCATAGGGATGCTCCGATCGCCAATTTTGGGGCCGATCGCCGGAATCAGTATCGGCCGATACCGATCGCCGATCCGATCGAGTGGGCGGGGCCTAAATGGAAGATTTAAACATCACTTTAAATGGAAGATTTAAAACTCAGTTAATTGGGCTCATTCACTGGAGCTTCCACAAACAACAATCAACTTAATTATTACATTCAAATGATGTACATTATTCAAGTTTACATTCACTTTGGATAATAACACGGGAGAAATGAGCGGAAGCGCTCTCTTTTCCTCTCTCCCTCTCTCTCTCCCTCTCTCTCTCCCTCTCCTGACAGCCGGTCAGTATCTCATGCAGCTCACTGATCCAGTAATAAGTGACCCGACAGTGAAGAATAACTATATGTATATCTAGTGTAGCTTGTTCCAGAGGTAGATCAAATGGCCAAGTGTGTTAGGTCTAACTCTTGTGTGTTGCTCCGCTTACCGGTGCGGCGGGCGGAGCTGCAGGATTTCTGCTTCACTTGCATACCGCTAGTTTACTGTCTTTTTCGGACATGACTTCACGTCACCACCACTAAGCTAAAGGTGGCTAATGTTGGGCTATAAAGGAACTACAGCACAGTCACATGACTTCACGTCACCACGCTAAGCTAAAGGCGGCTAATGTAGGCCATAAAAGAACTACAGCACGGTCACATGACTTCACGTCACCACCGCTAAGCTAAAGGTGGCTAATATTGGACGGGATGACGTTTAGTCGTTACATTTACACACTTGTTACCAACCTCCGTTTTAAAATTCATCTGTTGGGTATTTACTAACGTGTTTTATGTCGTAGAACAGGGATGGGCAACTTCGATGGTGGTGGGGGCCACATAATTTATGCACTGGCCACCAGGGGGCCGCAGATTCACTTGGAACACACACGCACACAAATTCCATGTTTTGTATGTAAGTATTAACAAATATACTAAGTCTGACATCTTCATTGACATCTTACGTTACCGCAGCATCCTGACTCGTTACCGCAGCATCCTGACTCGTTACCGCAGCATCCTGACTCGTTACCGCAGCATCCTGACTCGTTAACGCAGCATCCTGACTCGTTTCCACAGCATACTGACTCGTTACCGCGGCATCCTGACTCGTTACAGCAGCATCCTGACTCGTTACCGCAGCATCCTGACTCGTTACCGCAGCATCCTGACTTGTTACCGCGGCATCCTGACTCGTTACCGCGGCATCCTGACTCGTTACAGCAGCATCCTGACTCGTTACCGCGGCATCCTGACTCGTTACCGCGGCATCCTGACTCGTTACCGCAGCATCCTGACTCGTTACCGCAGCATCCTGACTCGTTACCGCAGCATCCTGACTCGTTTCCGCAGCATCCTGACTCATTACTGCAGCATCCTGACTCGTTACCGCAGCATCCTGACTCGTTACCGCAGCATCCTGACTCGTTTCCGCAGCATCCTGACTCATTACTGCAGCATCCTGACTCGTTACCGCAGCATCCTGACTCATTACCGCAGCATCCTGACTCGTTTCCGCAGCATCCTGACTCGTTACCGCAGCATCCTGACTCGTTTCCGCAGCATCTGACTCATTACTGCAGCATCCTGACTCGTTACCGCAGCATCATGCACTCGTTCACCGCAGCATCCCTGACTCGTTACAGCAGCATCCTGACTCGTTACCGCAGCATCCTGACTCGTTACCGCGGCATCCTGACTCGTTTCCGCGGCATCTTGACTCGTTACCGCAGCATCCTGACTCGTTTCCGCAGCATCCTGACTCGTTACCGCAGCATCCTGACTCGTTACCGCAGCATCCTGACTCGTTACCGCAGCATCCTGACTCGTTACCGCAGCATCCTGACTCGTTTCCGCAGCATCCTGACTCGTTACCGCAGCATCCTGACTCGTTTCCGCAGCATCCTGACTCGTTACCGCAGCATCCTGACTCGTTACCGCAGCATCCTGACTCGTTAACGCAGCATCCTGACTCGTTACCGCAGCATCCTGACTCGTTAACGCAGCATCCTGACTCGTTACCTCAGCATCCTGACTCGTTACCGCAGCATCCTGACTCATTACCGCAGCATCCTGACTCGTTACCGCAGCATCCTGACTCGTTACCGCGGCATCCTGACTCGTTACCTCAGCATCCTGACTCGTTACCGCAGCATCCTGACTCATTACCGCGGCATCCTGACTCGTTACCGCAGCATCCTGACTCGTTACCGCAGCATCCTGAGTCGTTACCGCAGCATCCTGACTCATTACCGCGGCATCCTGACTCGTTACCGCAGCATCCTGACTCGTTACCGCAGCATCCTGACTCGTTTCCGCAGCATCCTGACTCGTTACCGCGGCATCCTGACTCGTTACCCGCAGCATCCTGACTCGTTTACCGCAGAATCCTGACTCGTTACCGCAGCATCCTGACTCGTTACCGCAGCATCCTGACTCGTTACCGCAGCATCCTGACTCGTTTCCGCAGCATCCTGACTCGTTACCGCGGCATCCTGACTCGTTACCGCAGCATCCTGACTCGTTACCGCAGAATCCTGACTCGTTACCGCAGCATCCTGACTCGTTACCGCAGCATCCTGACTCGTTACCGCAGCATCCTGAATAAAACCAACAGATTCAGAGACAGTTTCATCCCACAGGCGATAAGACTGTTAAACACCTGAACTGCTGTAACAACATCTATAACAGCACCTGTAAAAGCGCTCTAATAAAAAATGTAATGCATTATTATTATTATAACATTCTGCTACTTAGTAATCATTTATCTATTTATCAAATTTATCATTCAAATAGCTTGCATATAGATTCTTATTTCACAATTTTTTTTAAAACTATTCCTTTCTTTTTGCAGTTACTTTTAATATTTAATATTTACTTGCACTATATTTTTCTGATTTTCTATAATATTGTGTTGCACTGTTGGAGAAGCCTGTGACTTTCATCGATATAACTACTCTGTAGCTATGGTTGAATGACTAATAACGAACCTTGACCTTGACCTACAATCTTTCAGGGAACACCCTCTAATAAGCTCACTAAACAAGCATCAGATCACAGAAATGTTATTTAATGTTTACAAGTGGCATGTTTGTATTGAACAGGTTATTTAACAGTGGAATAAAACTATTTTTAAACTATTGGAAAGCACTGAAAATGTGTGTGCATTGAGATTAACCATTAAGATGACATGAGTCATGAACACTACCCCAGACATTAGTTGTCTAACTTGAACCTAAAACACTTAGGTGTCTCAATAAGGGGAATGTCAACACAGACACCTGTCAACTCTCTGCTGTTCCTCAGCGCCGTGCCCTCCCGCTGACATTATGAATGAAAAGCGTGTAGTAATCATAGATAACAGGGCAGGGGCTGTGACAGTTTGTTTTCATCTGATTTCAAATTAACAAAGTCTTGGTTTTTAGAATATTAAACTTGTTTCACCAAATTCAGAAGATAAAAACAGATTTGAAGCTTCGGCATAATTACAAGCTGCAACTTGACGTCACAGCAGGCATAACAACAGCCGGTGTTTCCTGTGAGGGTTTCCCCGGGAAACAAACACAATACACACAAACGCATCACAGATTATTTCGCGGTATTTGGCTGCCGAATTAAATCATGTACGCAGCTCGCGACGTAACTAGGAGTCTAGTGGACGGTATCAGTACTACAAGTAAAAAAATGTAGTTGTTAATTAATTACGTTGTTTAGGGTTATTTGCCCATCCCTGACATAGAGTGTGTGTGTGTGTGTGTGTGTGTGTGTGTCAGTCTGTGTGTTGCGGTTGTCCTCTCACCGCTTCTCTGCTAAAACAAAGGCGATCCACACACCCCTGTATCATTTCAGAACTCGCTCCACATGAGTTATCTACAATCTCTGATATACAGCATCTCCCCTTCCTGCACTCATAATGATGACTACTGTCATAGGTGTGTGTGTGTGGTGTGTGTGTGCGTGTGTGTGTGGTGTGTGTGTGGTGTGTGTGGTGTGTGTGTGTAAACCATTTTTTTTCTTTTTTTATTAATTACGTTGTTTATAAATTAATCTGAGGGCCGCATAAAGATCCATTTGCCCATCCCTGTCGTAGAATAAACATTTACTTCAGCTCGTGTTAACCACAGACCTGATTTCAGGAGAACAATCCAGCTGGTTATTCCGAGGGAAGATATGTCGAACAACCATCCCATTGTTTGGCTATCAGAGATAATAATATGTCTTTGTTCCAATTGTATAAAAAAAACGTGCATCCTGTTAAATAAATATTTAGTGTCTTATCTGAACTCCCTCAGGAGGAAGAATCCTGTCAGAAAGGGACAAGAAAATAGAAAAGTGTGTATTGTTTGCCTTGAGATAAGATTACCTTTCTCAGGCTTCTCGAAGTCGAGTTGGGAGTTGTTTTTGACAGGAAGGCGAGAAAGTGGTCTGAAAACTCGCTACGCTTCATTTCATTCTCAGTTTTCTACTTAAGTGTTTAAGAGGACAAACATTACCTTTCCCTCCTCTATGGCCTTTACATCACACTCTATTTCCCTTTCTTCATTCCTTCTATCTTCACCATAAGTCCTTTGTGTTTGTTTTACTCCTTTCCTTTTGTTCCTACTGTCACTTTATTTCAACATTTCTCTCCCACCCTCTCGTCTCATCCTCTTCTCTTTCCTTTCCATCTGTCTTTTCTTTTTCAACCATCCACACACACTCTCTCCTCATCTTTCGACAGAGGCACTGATAGATATCTCTCTGGAGTCAAGCAGGCGATTGACAGACGACAGATATCACTGTCCATAACCAGAATCCCACCAATCACATGACTGGACAAACAAAGCTGACCAATCACAGGCCAGATCTCCAGTAGACTTTCTGACTGAAGCACTCAAGTCGCGGGTAACAAATACCACTTGCCCAGCTGAGCAGTTCAAGGGCCGGTTCAGAGACGTTCAGAGACGTTCAGAGACGTTCAGTGACGTTCAGAGACGTTCAGTGGCGCCGGCTCTCGGTACCGAAAACCGGTTCCCATTTAGAACCGACAATCTGATAGAACTGAGAACCGTGTTATTAAGAGGGTTACGTTGGATTAACCTGAGCAATAACAGTTACGCTGCGTCCACACTACAGCGTCGACAGCTTCAAAAACAGTTTCCAACGCGTCTGCCCATTCACTTTGAGTGGGGTGACGTCAAGTTGCCTCGCTTTTCGCCGAACTGAATTGTGGGTAGCATAGCGGTCCGTCTCCGCCGGAGACGCCGGAGTAGCCAGCGCCAGCCAATCAAATCCCGTTTCTGAAAATCTGACAGCTCAAGCGCTAGCCAATCAAACCGCGTCTAAGCTGGGAGAGATATCCCGCCGTTGATTTCTATATTTCAAAAAAGGATGGAGGAGAAACTATTTATCGCCGTAGCAAATCACCCGGTTTTGTCTGACCAGACCCTCTTCACCTACCGGGATACAAACCGGAGGAACCAGGCAGGAGGGAGGAGGCAAAGACAGTGGGTGAAACTGGTAGGTTTTCGCCTGTTTGGGGAGTTTATATATATATATATATAGCTCGCATAAAATCCCTGGGGTTTTTTGCTTTGTATGTCGGGGGCGGGAGATTTTTTTGAAGCTGTAGTGTGGACGCTCCGTTAATGTCGAGTACAACGCGTACGTCCACACAGCAGCTTTGAAAAAATCTTGAACATCTTGGAGCTGGGCGTGTCTGAAAGCTTGGGGATTTTTTGCGAGCAACGCGACCAACAACCAATCACATGAATCTCCCGCCCCCGACACACAAACCAAAAAACCCCAGGGATTTTATGCGAACAATATATATATATATAAAATCCCCAAACAGGCGAAAACCTTCCAGTTTCACCCACTGTCTCTGCCACCTCCCTCCATGCCTGGTTCCTCCGGTTTGTATCCCGTTAATAGTCTGGTCGTAAAGAACCGGGTGATTTGCTACCGTAATTTCTCATTTGGAATATGAGGGAATGAACTGCGGTCTGGCTCTCCCAGCTTGCACGTGGTTTGATTGGCTAGCGCTTCTACTGTCAGATTTGCATAAACGGGATTTGATTGGCTGACGCCTCCAGCTCAGCTTCAAAAGTTGAACATTGCTCAACTTTTGAATCCTGGAAATCCTGGAAATCTTCGCTTCGCTCCCCCACAATGCAGTTCGGCCAAAAGCGAGGCAAAGTGACGTCATCCCCATTCAAAGTCAATGGGCAGAGAAGCGGTGGAAGCGGTGGAAGATTTGTTTAAAGCTGCTGTGTGGACGCAAAGCAGAGCCAAGAACGCAAACTGACTTAAACGCATCGTATATTTTTCACTTTACTTTAAATGAACATCCCTTCGTTATCATTGACCATTTTGAAGAGCTGTTTTACTGGTGTGTTTTATACCAACAGGCTAAACTCTTTGCCGTATCAGACTATCACAAGTAAACTCGTGTAAAATACACCATTAAAAATGCTTATAACGGCAAAGGCCACATTCAAAGCATTTATGATGATTAATTAATATGCCAAACATATACAAGATATATACAATTTGTTTTTGCAAGAATGTTGAAAATGCAATCCTACTGATGATTGGAAATCTTCACGTGATCTATAAGCAGAAAATAAGAAAAGCAGCTAAGAAAACAAATCACGATTTATTCTTTTAAAAAAAGCGATTCTTCCAAAACATTTATTTAGTTTTTGCTTTTATGTAAAAATAAATACAAATGTGCCGTGATGACGTTTAGTCGTCTCATTTAGACACTTGTGAGCAACCACTGTTTTTACTAATCAGATAATATGTGGCTGCTCAGCTGTGGGATTAGTTTTGTATCTTAAAGATAAAGCAACACTTTCTCAGAATAAAGAAAAACTATGAGTTTAAAAGAAAAAAAAACTGAGTCAAGCAAAATAAAATACATTTCAAAAATAAAACTCTAAGTTGCAAACCCTCATTTTTTGTTTGAGATTTTGACACAAACCTCCCAGGTGGGCGGGACTTTCAGGGGTGCGTCCCCATTGGCTACTCAGTTTTTGAGTGACAGCCCAGTCCTCCAGCGATTGTACAGTGCAGGCAGCTGCGGTGCGGTAGCTAAGCGTGGATAGAAGACCCCAGAAGAACCAGCATTTCAATTATTATAATAAACATATATGTAAGTATTGATCATTTCCGTTGTTTGTGCTGTACTATAGGCAAGGCAAGTTTATTTATATAGCACTTTTCAACACAAGGCAATTCAAAGTGCTTTACAAAAAATGAAAGACATTAAGAAAATGGCATTTCAAATCATTAAAAAGAAAAGCTAATAAAATAAACATTAAAAGAAAAGAAATACATGGATAAAAGTTACAGTGATAAAAGTTACAGTGCAGTCTAAGATATGAATAGTTCAATTAAAAGCAGTGACAAAAAGAAAAGTCTTCAGCCTGGATTTAAAAGTAGTCAGAGTTGCAGCGGACCTGCAGGTTTCTGGGAGTTTGTTCCAGATGGAGCATAATAACTGAACGCTGCTTCTCCATGTTTAGTTCTGACTCTGGGGACAGAAAGCTGACCAGTCCCTGAAGACCTGAGAGATCTGGATGGTTCATAATTTAGCAGTAGGTCAGAAATGTATTTTGGGCCTAAACCATTCAAAGTTTTATAAACCAGCAGCAGTATTTTGAAATCTATTCTTTGACACACAGGAAGCCAGTGTAAAGACTTCAGAACAGGAGTGATGTGATCCACTTTCTTAGTGTCAGTGAGGACTCGAGCAGCGGCGTTCTGAATCAGCTGCAGCTTCCTAATAGATGTTTTAGTGAGACCTGTGAAGACACCATTGCAGTAGTCCAGTCTACTGAAGATAAAAGCATGGACAAGTTTTTCCAAATCCTGCTGTGACATTAGTCTTTTAATCCTAGATATGTTCTTTAGGTGATGGTAGGCTGATTTAGTAACTGTTTTAATGTGGCTGTTGAAACTCAGGTCAGAGTCCATGACTACACCTAGATTTCTGGCTTCATCTGTTGTTTTGAACATTGCAGACTGAAGCTCAGCGCTAACTTTTATACGTTCTGCCTTGGCTATACGGTCTGTTTCTTTATTGTGTTAAGTGAGAAGTAAAGCTGTGCTATGAAAGTTAGCTTGTGCTACCTTTAGATCCATAACAATGCAAGCTAAGTAGCCTAACCGTTAGCTACATAGCTAGCAGTGAGTGAGCGTTCAGACACCGGCGCACACACTCAAACGGACTCGTGCGCCTGACTCTACCAACAGGCTTTCATGATTCTGTTTAGATATGCAAGTATAAGCCATGATAGCTTATTTTATTAACACGCTAATTTGATATGGAAATCAATGGAGGCTGACTTTGTAGGAAAACCTACCGCCCCTGAGCTGTGTTTTATTTGTTAACTTCATATTTTTCATTTCCTAAAACATTTATTTTCCTCTCATATGAACAGTGTGGCTCATTGAGACAGCGTGGCGTCCAGAGTCTTATCCCGTTGTCCCACTTCCTCTGAGGGGACAGCACGGAGGGGGGGCATGAAGAGAGACCTGCACCATCTTCATCCACGCTGGGCGTTGCTGTTATCACAGTGTCATTTCATTTGACCAAATGGCTTTACATATACATTTAATAGATTTTATTATTATCCACCTTTTTGTTTTATGTCCTTTTATTTAAAACATTCTTTGAGACTTCATCTGGTTCACATTTCAATAAATGTAATTTGTATAATCGCTCTTTTGTCTTTATTCTACATGAAAATGTTAGAGATTCAAATCTGTTGATTATTCAGATCTTCCTCAGGAATAGTATGTTGAGTTTTTAATGCTAAATGTTTATCATTTTCTCACAGGATATAGAATGAGACGACACCGGTTTTATCCATTGTGTATGAATGCTTCAGCTCTTCAGACCAACATGTAAGATGTGAGCGTGTTCCTAATTGTGTTGGTATGCAGCCGAGGTCTGCTCTGTTTAATAAAGCAAATCTGCCACTTTTATATTGCAGAATTTGTTCAATTAAAGCAGTCTTTAATTCATTGTCCTAAACAGCAATATATGCTTTTGAAATGAAACATGTCTTTGAAAAATAATAGTATACAGTTTATAGTGTCTATCACCTTTAGCTTGAAAATACATAGATGTGTTTTTTAATCTATAAAATAAATAGACACTTTATCAATCCTAAATTGGGGAATTATTTAACTGCAGCATTGTGTTCAGGTATTAACATATTTAAAGTTGGAATAAAGTATAAACTACACAACACAATGCACAGCAATCCATAAGATGAGTCCGATATGTTCATGAAAACTCCAGGAGACACCGACACTAACGCGGCCGAGTGGACTCCGGAGTTTGCTGCATGAGTTGCTCTGTATGATCTGTGGTGTAGTGGGCTGTCACTCAAACACCGAGTAGCCAATGAGGACGTACCCCTGAAAGTCCCGCCCACCTGGGAGGTTTGTGTCAGAATCTCAAACAAAAAACGAGAAAGCTGCAGCGAGAGCAAAAGTCTGATCATTGAGAAAGAAGTAACAAAAACCTGTTAAAACAAAGAACAAAGACTTATAGTTTACATGATTACACGAATGATCTGTTTGCAACTTATAGTTTTATTTTTGAAATGTATTTAATTTTAATTTGCTTTTAAACTCATAGTTTTGCTTTGCTTTAATGCAATAACCATTCTCTCACACACACACACACACACACACACACACACACACACACACACACACACACACACACACACACACACACACACAACACACACACACACACACACACACACACACACACACACACACACACACCACACACCACACACACACACACACACACACACTCTATACTCTGTGTATAATGACAATAAAAGGCTTTAACTTTAATAAGACCAGGGAACCAGGAAGTGGTTCAATGGTGACTCATTCCTGCACCACTCTATTATAAAGAGCCATCCAAAGAAAACAGAAGAAGGAGAGATTTGGATAAGGCGGATAGGAACACGAGGAAGTGAGAGAAGAAACATGTTCAGAAACACTTTCATTCATCGAGTCTAACCGACGGCTCTCAAATCTCTGAACAGGTTTGAACAAACCCGTCACGCCTGAAAAGCTGCGTTGCCAAAATACTTACTGTCCATATTGTCTCTGAGCTCTGGGGATCAGAACCAACTTGTCGACATCTAAGCTTTTCTCTAAACACCATCAACAAAGAACAATGAGACTCATTGCACTAAGAAAATACGATTATTCATCTTTGATAAAGACTATGTTTAGGGATCGACTGTTGATATCCAAAACATCTCTGTGTGATGTGTTTAAATCATTCGGACACACATTAACGTAAAGGCTGAGGATTGGGATATGAGTGCCAAAAGTTGGGCAAGTTACAGCTGCCAGTGTACTTAAATGTACTTCAAATATGTAATTGCACAACTTTAATAACACTAATGCAGAAGGAACGGTACAGTCGGTGAAATCAAAGTATTACAGAAACCAAGATATCTGCTGGTGCAAGCTAATGCATGACCTCTATTTATTATGCACTGTATTGCCATGCAACTGTTCGCTGAACCTCGGTAATTACAGGGACAACGGATATTAAAAGGACAGGGAAATGATATAGGAGATTGGAGTTGATGAAAGATTTGACTGAAGGTGTTTGGTTCATTAAAATAACTCCAGGTACATTTTCTTTCTGACTCGGCCACGGCACGCACGTGCGACCAAAGTGCAGTCATTGTTAACCCTAACCCTTAATTTGGTGTCCCTTAATCTTGACTACTTGTTGCTGTCATTGTGGCGTAACTGACCCCCTCATTCTTCAATAGGATCTAACTTGTGAGAACATGTGCAGTCAATGTGTTCATATAAAAACAACAGAAAAACAGCTTGAGCAACTGAAGGTGTGTGCGGCTCTTCAATAGGCAATTATAGCAAATGGGTGGTCATTTAAAATGGTAAAAATAAATAGTATGTCACATCTAGAGCTGTTGCGTGACTATAAATGTCTGTGGTGACGTTATAGTCACTTTGTGAAGTTTGTCAATATCGACGCACCCTAGAGAAGGTGAAGCACAAGGTGAATAGTCCTCTGATAGTCCTGAGGTTTCACAATTTTGAGGATGGATAATGCTGTCAGGATTATAAATTAGACCCTAAAACGGATCATCTGTAATCTCCTCTTGACAACGGACTTGTTGAGCCTGCTGTTTTCACATTTTGCTAACCACATGTGGTGATTTCTTGGTGTTGGCTTAATATTTTAAGCACCAAGACATTTCAACTATTCTCATGACTCCTGGATGAATGCAAGGACGTAACAGAGGGCGATTGGTTTACTACCGGGTTCATGACCTCGTTACTGGAGCAGACGGGAGAGGACACATACGGTTGTGTCGTTGGTGTTAAGAGACCTTTCAAAGTCACGAACATTTCATCTAAGAAACTTCTGGAATTTTTGCGTAAAGTGGGTTTTCAAAGAATACAATGTAATTTAAAGTTTCTGGAGTGCTCATTGTACCGTATGCTATTGCAGAACCTACACCGATGTCGTTCATATCATTGATTTTTGTCAAAGTCTAAACAGAATTTTAAATGTGTTGCTGTATTGTAATGTATGAAGTGTTTTCACATTATTTTCCCTGTTGAAAAACACCCCAGATCAATGTAGTAAAGAACATGTGACATTAAGTTGTGCGTATCAGGACAGCCTTTGGTTGCTTTTCTACTTTTATAGAACCGTCTCAAATCAATGACTTCCTTTTTCCAACCATTTCATTTTCCACAACACAGTTCTTTACACAATTACACGATCAGAAACTGAAGGCGAGTGCTCCTGAAGCGCCAAATAAAAAATCCCCCATTGCACAAGAACAACTGTTAACGCACAACTGGAGGAAGTCCAAAGGGTTGAAGTGGAACGAGTTATCATGTTCTCAGACTTCTGCAGGGTTGAACAGTGTTATCATAACCTGAATGAATGGTTGCTTAAACTTTAAACAATAACTATGTATGCATAAACCTACTTGAAGGCATGTGTCTCATATTTCATTTTTGGGTTTGGCAAGTATAGATGCCAAATCTAACTGGCATCTATGTTAAAGATTAGGCTTTGTTGCAAAGAGATAAATATTAACTGATGTTTGCCAAAAATGTGACAACCAAATAATAACTTGATGAATGACTGTAACGTCTTTTTTGAGAAGAGATCGGCAGTTAGTAATCTAGATGGATATAAAGTAGTGCTGTCAAAGTTATCGCGTTAACGGCGATAATTAATTGTTTGAATTAATTGCGTTCAAATATTTAACGCATGTGCAGAATGGCCCGCCCCAGACATCCCACCAGTGGCAGCGCCAGGGTATACTGGGGTAGGCTACAGCCATACCAAGACATGGCTTAGCCCCACCTTAGCCCCACCTTAGCCCCACCGTAGCCCCACCTTAGCCCCACCTTAGCCCCACCATGAAAAATGTTAAAGTAAGCAAAATAAAGTCCGTCAACTCGCGCGGAGTAAATTGCAGACAGCAGTTAGTCAGATTGATTTCAGCCACTCGTCTGGAAATACCGAAGACCAGAAACAGTTTTGGAAACTTTTGTCACGTAGTGATCATCTTCTCAATAGAACATCTTTGATAATGTCTTCTGGCCAATCAGAATCAAGATAACGGCGTGGTGTTGTTGCAGGAAGTCCCGACGGAGAATACTTTTGCGGTACATCTCTATACATCGATACAACATTACGTGTTGATAGAAATCAACAAAGGGGGCTATCCACTAGGGGTGTAACGGTTCACAAACATTTCGGTTCGGTACGTACCTCGATTTTTAGGTTCGGTACGTTTTTGGTACAGCAGAAAAAATTATCACAAAACATAACATTTTTTTTTAAAATTATTATTAAACTGTGAATAATGTATTCACTCAAATAAATACAAAATATAATAAAATAAACATTAAGGTGCAGCATTTCGATGAACTGAAATAATCTGTATTTGAACTGTACTGTACTAGTTGCTAAGCAGCCAGTTTGACATTAGGACTTGCTTGTCATTGTATTTTCATGTTTTTTTAAAGAAAGATGAACTTGTCCACATTGCTTGCCGAAACAGCAGATCTGCTGGCACTAACAACGTCTCCTGCTGTGGAGAACACCCTCTCTAGGGACAGAGGTAGCAGATGCAGCCAGGTAGCGCTTTGCTAACATGGCAGCATAAGGATATTTGGCGTTTGTAATAGCTTTGGCTCGGTCTGAACTCTCTGCGAGTGGTGGAGGCTTAAATGCTAGCGGGAGTTGGGTTTACACTTCAGTCTTTTTTCTTTTGGTACCGGTGATATTGACGTTCGGGTGATGCCTTTTCAAATGAGTGTGCAAGTTTCATGTATTGCCAGCCGCGTAACCAATTTTAGTTGAACAATGCCGACAAACAGCTTTCGGTCCACCTGTCTTTGCCCGTCATCCTTGTACGTAACTGCGAAACCAAAATGTTCCCAAACCGGAGACTTCAATGATGCTGGAGGATGTACGAGCTCAACTTTATCTGCGTTCGCCATTTCGCCAGTTCCTGAAATTACTGACTAAATTTGAACGCATCCCTCTGACCAGCTCTCATAGTATGCCTCTCGTCCAATGAAATGATTTGCTCGCTCTATGGCGCGTTGAACCCAATGTGAGCAAATTACTCTGAATGCTGCGACGCAGCACCTGAGATTGCTTCCAAGAAGTTGTTCACGTTCTCAATTTTTTACGTTTAACGTTATATTCGTTCGGTACACTTCGGTACACACGTGTACCGAACCGAAGGGCCCGTACCGAATCATTTCAGTACGGGTACGTGTACCGTTACACCCCTACTATCCACCCTTATCCACAGTGTAAAGTAATTCACACAGCCTCTTCACTCTTCTCTCTG
Organism: Harpagifer antarcticus; assembly: GCA_902827135.1. Taxonomy (NCBI): domain Eukaryota; kingdom Metazoa; phylum Chordata; class Actinopteri; order Perciformes; family Harpagiferidae; genus Harpagifer; species Harpagifer antarcticus. The sequence continues at coordinate 293,707 of CADEHL010001229.1, read as the reverse complement.
TGAGGTGGGGCTAAGCCATTTCTTGGTATGGCTGTAGCCTACCCCAGCCACACCCTGGCGCCGCCACTGCATGTAACCAACACACACCGTCTTTTTCTTCTTCTAAAGACACAACAAGGATGACATGTCAGGTTTTCACTCTTTGTTGTCTAACAGGGAGTCTAAATATACGAGCCAAAATCCTGATTGAAATGTTTGAGCTCCTTTATTAAACTGTCAAGAGGTGTTTTTGTGTGTGCCGCGAAGGTGTGTGAGTGAGTGTGAGGATGGCTGTGTGTGAATGTGTGTGTGTCCTTGTACCGTACATGTGTGGTCAGGTCATTCGACACCATCATGTCACACCTAACTCCTCAGATCTTCCTCCGACCAGCTGATGCCTGGTTGATAATCAGTGGTGTTTTTTGTAAAGCACTTTGAATTGCCTTGTGTTGAAAGGTGCTATATAAATAAACTTGCCTTGGTGTGTGTGTGTGTGTGTGTGTGTGTGTGTGTGTGTGTGTTCCCCTTATTCCACAATAAGGAGAATGTCAACACAGGCACCTGTCAACACGCACTCTGCTGTTCCTCAGCGCCGCTCCCCCTCCCTCCCGCTGATATTATGAATGAAAAGCGTGTAGTAATCATAGATAACAGGGCAGGGTCCGTGACAGTTTATTTTCATCTGATTTCAAATAAACAAAGTCTTGGTTTTTAGAATATTAAACTTGTTTCGCCAAATTCAGATGATAAAAATAACTTTGAAGCTTCGGCATAATTACAAGCGGCAACTTGACGTCACAGCAGGCAGAACAACAGCCGGTGTTTCTTGTGAGTGTTTAAAAAAATAAACACAATACACACAAACGCGTCACAGATTATTTCGCGGTATTTGGCTGCCGAACTAAATCATGTACGCAGCTCGTGACGTAATTATGAGTCTAGTGGACGGTATCAGTACTACAAGTAAACATTTTTTTAATTTTTTTTTTTTTTAAATTTGTATTAATTACGTTGTTTATAAATTAATCTGAGGGCCGAAAAAAGAGGAGGTAGGCCGCATGTGTGTGTGTGGGCATGCAATAAGATATGATGATTAAGGAGAGATTAGGGAAAGTTGTTTCTGATTGAAGAGGATCTGAAGCAGATATTTAAAGTGTTGCTAAAAACAAAAAACGCTCCTTTTCGCCGGGTAGTGTTCCAATTATTTAAGTTGCGTCAGAGATATCACAGTTTGACGTAGAGCTTCAATATATCTCTGTACATTGGACGTTTTACCCCTTTGTTTACTTATCTGTATTTATTATAAAGACTCCGCTCTGTCTTTTTAGTTCTTCTCTTACAATAACCCCAATTGACTCGATGTTCTCACACTGTGTCTTTTACATGTACAATTACCTTGCACACTATATACACTGTAAATAGTACCTATGTTTACATTTTGTTAGTTGTAGATTGACGTATAATACTGTCAATTTTATAGCATATTCGATAGAGACACAGATCTTCTACTGTCTATATCTATATATTTACTGTTTAAGTTTGTCTGTTATCTATTTTCTCTCCCTTTATTTAATGTGTAATGTTTATATTCTGCTGTAAAGAAAAGAAAAGCACAATTCGGATCAATAAAGTTAATCTAATCCAACTTGATTCTGTCCCATAAATCCCTTTCCAGACCATTTACATGCACTAAAACCTATAGAACACACTAAAAGCATTATAAGGCGATATTTGTTGGCAGTCAACACCATCTATTTTCACATATCTGAAATATTAGGGACTTTTCTAATTTATAATCTTGCGAAATGTAATACATGCAAAGACATAACAGATACCAACAGATCAACAGCGCAGGAAGAGGCACCACAGCTTCCTCCTAAATAACGTTTAAAATCCCAATTTCACATAAAACCTTATATCGATATACAAACATTAACTTAAATTCAATAAGGATGGCAAAGTTCTACAAAACCCACAAATAATTGTAAGGCCCGTCTGAGACGCGTTTAAACGAGGCGATGTGTTTGAGGTCAGAGAATAGAAATGGGTTTAACGGAATAATAAGAGGATTAACGGCATAATGAAGAGTGTGTTCGAGAGAGATGCTCATATTTCACAGAGGCAGATGGTGCTGAAGCAGGAGGGAGAAGACCGCCCAGAACTCCTGTACGCATGTGTGTGTGTGTGTGTGTGTGTGTGTGTGTGTGTGTGTGTAGTGTGTGGTGTGTGTGTGGTGTGTGTGTGTGTGTGTGTGTGTGTGGTGTGTGTGTGCGTGTGTGAGCCCAGCAGGTCCCAGGAAACGGGAGCATATTCGCAGCAGATCTGCTTGTTCAGACTCCGTTCTGCTCCATTAAAACACGACACTCTGTCCTCCTGTCCATCTGTCTCTCTCGCTCCACTGTCCGTCTGTCTCTCTCTCCACTGTCCGTCTGTCTCTCTCTCCACTGTCCGTCCCTCTCTCTCTCCACTGTCCGTCTCTCTCTCTCCACTGTCCATATCTCTCTCTCCACTGTCCATCTCTCTCTCTCTCCACTGTCCGTCTCTCTCTCTCCACTGTCCGTCTCTCTCTCTCCACTGTCCGTCTCTCTCTCTCCAATGTCCGTCTCTCTCTCTCCACTGTCCGTCTCTCTCTCTCCACTGTCCATATCTCTCTCTCCACTGTCCATCTCTCTCTCTCTCCACTGTCCGTCTCTCTCTCTCCACTGTCCATCTCTCTCTCTCTCCACTGTCCATATCTCTCTCTCCACTGTCCATCTCTCTCTCTCTCCACTGTCCGTCTCTCTCTCTCCACTGTCCGTCTCTCTCTCTCCACTATCCGTCTCTCTCTCCACTGTCCGTCTCTCTCTCTCCACTGTCCATCTCTCTCTCTCTCCACTGTCCGTCTGTCTCTCTCTCTCTCCACTGACAGTCTCTCTCTCTATGGCCGTAGTGTTGTGTTCCCATTAATCTCAATGATATCTACTGGGAGTGTGTTGTCAGCTACACAACCAGCGGAGAACACACACTACTCCACTAACGTCTTTCACTCATTATGAAAACAACCGGAAACACAGAATCAGGGACATAACAGAATATATGAACAGCAGAAACACTCCTTATCCACACACACACACACACACACACACACACACACACACACACACACACACAACACACACACACACACACACACACACACACACACACACACACACACACACACACACACACACACACACACACACACACACACACACACACACAGCGAGAGGCATGCTGAGACTGATCGAAGCCTTGAAACTGAAACACTGTCACTGTTCTCTCTGCAGTGGGGGAAAGGTTACGGGCAACAGGAATTATCTCACACACCTGTGCAAATGTATCTGTGTAGACATACAGTACGCACACACACACAGGTGTACACACACACACACACACACACACACACACACGCACGCACACACACAGGATGAATAATCGGATATTTTTTAAACGTGATGGTTTGGTGAAGCCATTAAAGAAAATTCTGACTTTTTTTCACAGAACTAAAAAGGCTTTGGCCCTAAGTTGTAAAACGTAGCCTTGGGTTCATGTGAACAGCTTGATGAATCATAGGAAGGGCCGTATTTCCTTTATCGACTGTAAAATGTGGCACAACTGCACATTTCGCCCATGCATGCCAATAAACACTCTGACATTCCTACAAAAATAAGAAACCATGCAGCTCGTATGAGCTCGACTGATATTCATGGGAACACCATTTCTTCGTGCGTCTGAACAACAGCTTGCTCAAATAGGAAGGTAAAGGTAACCACTCTGTTTCCACCAGCCAAACATATATATCTAATAACTTACTCTCCATCAAATGTATGTCAATGGTTTGACTTTAGTTGCGTTTCTATAATTTGAGGTAGGAGTAGCTGAAAATAATCCATGAAGCTTCTCGTCAAGTTAACAGCGTTTATTAATAAGATGATACTGATGATAAGTCTGCAAAAGTATTCATCAGCAGGAGAGGACTCTTTAAAGTAGAGACACTAGATACTGATATACACCTGAACATCAGCAGGAGAGGACTCTTTAAAGTAGAGACACTACATACTGATATACACCTGAACATCAGCAGGAGAGGACTCTTTAAAGTAGAGACACTACATACTGATATACACCTGGACATCAGCAGGAGAGGACTCTTTAAAGTAGAGACACTACGTACTGATATACACCTGAACATCAGCAGGAGAGGACTCTTTAAAGTAAGAGACACTACATACTGAATATACACCTGAACATCAGCAGGAGAGGACTCTTTAAAGTAGAGACTCTACATACTGATATACACCTGAACATCAGCAGGAGAGGACTCTTTAAAGTAGAGACACTACATACTGATATACACCTGAACATGAGCAGGAGAGGACTCTTTAAAGTAGAGACACTACATACTGATATACACCTGAACATCAGCAGGAGAGGACTCTTTAAAGTAGAGACACTACACACTGATATACATCTGAACATCAGCAGGAGAGGACTCTTTAAAGTAGAGACACTACATACTGATATACACCTGAACAATCAGCAGGAGAGGATCTTTAAAGTAGAGACACTAACCATACTTGATATACACCTGAACATCAGACAGGAGAGGACTCTTTAAAGTAGAGACAACTACCTACGTTTATTTTTTTTTTTTTTTTATACACCTCTGAACATCAGCAGGGAGAGACTCTTTAAAGTAGAGACCAACTACATACTGATATACACCTGAACAATCAGCAGGAGAGGACTCTTTCAACGTTAGAGACACTACATACTGATATCACACCTGAACATCAGCAGGAGAGGACTCTTTTAAAGGTAGAGACCTACATACTGATATACAACCTGAACATCAGCAGGAATGAGGACTCTTTAAAGGTAGAGGACACTTACATACTGATATACACCTGAACATCAGCAGGAGAGGCCTTCTTCTAAGTAGAGACACTACATACTGATATACACCCTGAACATCAGCAGGAGAGGACTCTTAAAGTAGAGACACTACATACTGATATACACCTGAACATCAGCAGGAGAGGACTCTTTAAAGTAGAGACACTACATACTGATATACACCTGAACACCAGCAGGAGAGGACTCTTTAAAGTAGAGACACTACATACTGATATACACGGACATTCAAAGAGAACAGATTGAAAGAAACTATAATAGATAGTGTCTCAAACCCAAAGTCAGCAGACAGAAGTTCCTGCAGAATCATGAATTGTAATTTATTTCTGACACATCTCAGATTCCCGCTCTCTGGCGCTTTCGGACAAACGCGTTCTTTCAGGTTTTATCATCCGTCCTCTTTGGGGCCTTGTCCTTTTCCGCAACACGAGAAATAAGTCTTTGTCTGATCGCCAGCACACGTCTCCGACACCCTCACATTATACACTGTGTTACATTTACAGACACAAAATGATCAACACATGCTGCTCCTCGTTCTCAACGGCTACAGTTTGAAGGTTGATGACCTTTCGTCGACTTAAACAACAACACAGTACTTGACCAAATTAATCATAACTGCACGTTTCACCAACAGGCTAACCAGTGATATTTCTATACACACATGCATAGAGTCTTTTCCCTCTCCTGTAGTGAGTTCTATACGGCTCCTTCCAGAGACACAGACCCTGGTTACACGAGGCTGCGCACACTTAGAGTCAGACTTTCTTTGCAGTATGTATGATATTTAAACTCATTTTAATCTTGGAAAGTGTGCATCCTCAGTGCTTTGAGGTTCAGTCACACAGAGAGTCGACCTCTGATCAGCTCAGAGTGAAACTGAGCAGAACGGCTTTAGAGTTTGGAAGCTGTCAGTGTGTGATATGAACTAAATCAATGCTGAACAACACACACACACACACACACACACACACACACCCCACAACCACACAGCACACACACACACCACATCAAGCACACACACCACACACCCCACACACACCACACACAACACACACACACACACACACACACACACACACACACACACACACACACACACACACACACACACACACACACACACACTGTGGCAGGAGATAGCAGAGCTTTCAGCGTCTGCCCAGCTGATAAGAAACTCAGCAGAGTGAAATGAAAGTGCTTTTACATCTTCTCCTCTCAGACTCTGAGACAATTAACTAGAGTTTAAATTCAATCATTATTGTTCTGTTGCAGTAAAGCTTTCCCCTCGCTGTCTGACCGTTATCATCACAGTCTGCAGCTGCACAGAGACGCTCTAATCTGTGCTTTCATTATGATTTCTCAGCAACAAACTTAGTTTAAATACCAAAAGAGAAACATTTGAATCCTCGAGACCCAGAGAAGTTCTGCAGCCTGTTTTATACTTTTTATTTTTACTCAAAATGTCACCTTTTATTTAATGTGTTACTTTCTATGTCATTTTGAATCTTCATTTTGACATCTGAATTTTAACAATTGCACCAAGTAAATACTACCTAAAGCACACATGTGTCAAACTCAAGGCCCGGGGGCCAAATCAGGCCCGTGGCGGATTTAATTTCGGCCCGCAGGATAATTTCTAATTCCTATTAGATCTGGCCTGCCGGTATATTGCACCTTCACTCCATCCTGAGGGTCTCCTCCGCTCAGAGCCTGAGCCCAAACATTGATGACCTTGCACCCAAGATGAGACGCCAAGTGTCTGAGCTAGCATCACAGAGCAGCACACTGAGTTCAAAGGATGCTTCCTTCTGCTCTTTCTCTCTCACGACAACAGGGCATGTTTGGTTTCTCTGTGAGGGGAATAGTTTTTTGGAAGCTGTTGTTGACCTGTGGAGAAATGTACTCATAAGAAGCTGCAGATAGAGCCATAAGAAATGAGTCTGGAGAAGCTGCAGATAGAGCCGTAAGAAATGAGTCTGGAGAAGCTGCAGATAGAGCCATAAGAAATGAGTCTGGAGAAGCTGCAGATAGAGCCGTAAGAAATGAGTCTGGAGAAGCTGCAGATAGAGCCGTAAGAAATGAGTCTGGAGAAGCTGCAGATAGAGCCGTAAGAAATGAGTCTGGAGAAGCTGCAGATAGAGCCATAAGAAATGAGTCTGGAGAAAGCTGCAGATAGAGCCGTAAGAAATGACTCTGGAGAAGCTGCAGATAGAGCCATAAGAAATGAGTCTGGAGAAGCTGCAGATAGAGCCGTAAGAAATGAGTCTGGAGAAGCTGCAGATAGAGCCGTAAGAAATGAGTCTGGAGAAGCTGCAGATAGAGCCATAAGAAATGAGTCTGGAGAAGCTGCAGATAGAGCCGTAAGAAATGACTCTGGAGAAGCTGCAGATAGAGCCATAAGAAATGAGTCTAAGCTGCAGATAGAGCCGTAAGAAATGAGTCTGGAGAAGCTGCAGATAGAGCCGTAAGAAATGAGTCTGGAGAAGCTGCAGATAGAGCCGTAAGAAATGAGTCTGGAGAAGCTGCAGATAGAGCCGTAAGAAATGAGTCTGGAGAAGCTGCAGATAGAGCCATAAGAAATGACTCTGGAGAAGCTGCAGATAGAGCCATAAGAAATGAGTCTGGAGAAGCTGCAGATAGAGCCGTAAGAAATGAGTCTGGAGAAGCTGCAGATAGAGCCATAAGAAATGAGTCTGGAGAAGCTGCAGATAGAGCCATAAGAAATGACTCTGGAGAAGCTGCAGATAGAGCCATAAGAAATGAGTCTGGAGAAGCTGCAGATAGAGCCGTAAGAAATGAGTCTGGAGAAGCTGCAGATAGAGCCATAAGAAATGAGTCTGGAGAAGCTGCAGATAGAGCCGTAAGAAATGAGTCTGGAGAAGCTGCAGATAGAGCCGTAAGAAATGAGTCTGGAGAAGCTGCAGATAGAGCCATAAGAAATGAGTCTGGAGAAGCTGCAGATAGAGCCATAAGAAATGAGTCTGGAGAAGCTGCAGATAGAGCCATAAGAAATGAGTCTGGAGAAGCTGCAGATAGAGCCGTAAGAAATGAGTCTGGAGAAGCTGCAGATAGAGCCATAAGAAATGAGTCTGGAGAAGCTGCAGATAGAGCCGTAAGAAATGAGTCTGGAGAAGCTGCAGATAGAGCCGTAAGAAATGAGTCTGGAGAAGCTGCAGATAGAGCCATAAGAAATGAGTCTGGAGAAGCTGCAGATAGAGCCATAAGAAATGAGTCTGGAGAAGCTGCAGATAGAGCCATAAGAAATGAGTCTGGAGAAGCTGCAGATAGAGCCATAAGAAATGAGTCTGGAGAAGCTGCAGATAGAGCCATAAGAAATGAGTCTGGAGAAGCTGCAGATAGAGCCATAAGAAATGAGTCTGGAGAAGCTGCAGATAGAGCCATAAGAAATGAGTCTGGAGAAGCTGCAGATAGAGCCATAAGAATTGACTCTGGAGAAGCTGCAGATAGAGCCATAAGAAATGAATGCAACTGATTATTTAATGTTGTTTTTACAGGCAATTATTTAAGCTTTTTTAGTTCCAGGTTTAATATGTGCAATAAGTTCATTTCAATAAGTTCTGCAATAAACATTGAACCAGTCCGGCCATCGACAAGTACCCATTTTTTTATGTTGGCCCACTGTGTGTTTGAGTTTGACCCCCCTGACCTAAAGTATTGTATTGACTCTCCAAAAAAGCTAGTAAAATGTAAATGGGCAATGCGAGTTCACTGTGGGTGACGTGAATCTGCTTCACTTTCTTTGCTTCTTCTGTTCTGTCTTTAATTCAGCAGGTGAACCCCTGTTCATCAAATAGTGTGTGTGAGCGTAACTGTGTGTGTTAAACTAAAACGGAGCATTTCCTGTCAGCTCAGGTTTAATTTCTGCTTTTTTAAACGGTAGTCTGGCTCCTGTGTTTCAGTGTTGGAGTTGGATATTTCTGTTCTCTTGTGTTTATTTGCATTGCATTTGATACTCAGATTAGGTTACAGATTACCGAAAGGGTTGTCCAAAATATATCAGAAACAAATCCCTGACTGTTTGCATCCATTAATTATCTTGATGAAGCACTAAATGTTGAAAAATTGAGCACCTTCACCTGAGGCTGATGAATCTCTACCTGCAGCTAAGTTGTTGTGTTATGACAGATGACCTGAGCGCAGTAAACTCTCCCAACAATTTGAATGACAGACAACTTTAAGGAATGCAACCGGAGCCCAAAGACAGCCAGAGAGCATCTTATCTTATCCCTCCATGACGGGTCAGCATCGAGTTCCAGCTCCATCCTGTTCCCGTTCCTCCCTGTCGCCTGCATATCAGGTAACGCAGTGTGAAGGTGAAGTAATGGACGAGGCTTCAGGCCTTCAGCAGTCCTCAGCTGACCTTTTCAAAAACGTGTCAGAGTGTCTGTCAACAAGATCACTTCTTCACATCCAAACTGAGGAATTCAGGGCCGTGAAGAGTGCAGAGGTCACGGAGAAATTAGGTAAACAGTGTGGAGAGCCTTAAGTCCCCACCGCTAAGCTAAAGGCGGCTAATGTTGCGCTATAAAGGAACTACAGCACGGTCACATGACTTCACGCCACCACTGCTAAGCTAAAGGCGGCTAATGTTGGGTTATAAAGGAACTACAGCACGGTCACATGACTTCACGCCACCACTGCTAAGCTAAAGGCGGCTAATGTTGGGCTATAAAGGAACTCAGCACGGTCACATGACTTCACGTCACCACCGCTAAGCTAAAGGTGGCTAATGTTGGGCTATAAAGGAACTACAGTATGGACACATGACTTCACGTCATCACCGCTAAGCTAAAGGAGGCTAATGTTGGGCTATAAAGGAACTACAGCACGGTCACATGACTTCACGTCACCACCGCTAAGCTAAAGGTGACTAATGTTGGGCTATAAAGGAACTACAGCACGGTCACATGACTTCACGTCACCACCGCTAAGCTAAAGGTGACTAATGTTGGGCTATAAAGGAACTACAGCACGGTCACATGACTTCACGTCGCCACCGCTAAGCTAAAGGTGACTAATGTTGGGCTATAAAGGAACTACAGCACGGTCACATGACTTCACGTCACCACCGCTAAGCTAAGGTGACTAATGGTGGGCTATAAAGGAACTACAGCACGGTCACATGACTTCACGTCACCACCGCTAAGCTAAAGGTGGCTAATGTTGGGCTATAAAGGAACTACAGCACGGTCACATGACTTCACGTCACCACCGCTAAGCTAAAGGTGGCTAATGTTGGGCTATAAAGGAACTACAGTATGGACACAGTATGTGGCAGGAGATAGCAGACGCTCCGACCACATCACCCCTATCCTCCATGACCTCCACCCGACGCTCCGACCACATCACCCCTATCCTCCATGACCTCCACCCGACGCTCTGATCACATCACCCCTATCCTCCATGACCCCACCCGACGCTCCGACCACATCACCCCTATCCTCCATGACCTCCACCCGACGCTCCGACCACATCACCCCTATCCTCCATGACCTCCACTCGACGCTCCGACCACATCACCCCTATCCTCCATGACCTCCACCCGACGCTCCGACCACATCACCCCTATCCTCCATGACCTCCACCCGACGCTCCGACCACATCACCCCTATCCTCCATGACCTCCACCCGACGCTCCGACCACATCACCCCTATCCTCCATGACCTCCACCCGACGCTCCGACCACATCACCCCTATCCTCCATGACCTCCACCCGACGCTCCGACCACATCACCCCTATCCTCCATGACCTCCACCCGACGCTCCGACCACATCACCCCTATCCTCCATGACCTCCACCCGACGCTCCGACCACATCACCCCTATCCTCCATGACCTCCACCCAACGCTCCGACCACATCACCCCCATCCTCCATGACCTCCACCCGACGCTCCGACCACATCACCCCTATCCTCTATGACCTCCACCCTCCACCCGACCACATCACCCCTATCCTCCATGACCTCCACCCGACGCTCCGACCACATGACCCCTATCCTCTATGACCTCCACCCTCCACCCGACCACATCACCCCTATCCTCCATGACCTCTACCCGACGCTCCGACCACATCACCCCTATCCTCCATGACCCCACCCGACGCTCCGACCACATGACCCCTATCCTCTATGACCTCCACCCTCCACCCGACCACATCACCCCTATCCTCCATGACCTCTACCCGACGCTCCGACCACATCACCCCTATCCTCCATGACCTCCACCCGACGCTCCGACCACATCACCCCTATCCTCCATGACCTCTACCCGACGCTCCGACCACATCACCCCTATCCTCCATGACCTCCACCCGACGCTCCGACCACATCACCCCTATCCTCTATGACCTCCACCCGACGCTCCGACCACATCACCCCTATCCTCCATGGCCTCCACCCGACGCTCCGACCACATCACCCCCATCCTCCATGACCTCCACCCGACGCTCCGACCACATCACCCCTATCCTCTATGACCTCCACCCGACGCTCCGACCACATCACCCCTATCCTCCATGGCCTCCACCCGACGCTCCGACCACATCACCCCATCCTCCATGACCTCACCCGACGCTCCGACCACATCACCCCTATCTTCCATGACCTCCACCCGACGCTCCGACCACATCACCCCTATCCTCCATGACCTCCACCCGACGCTCCGACCACATCACCCCTATCCTCTATGACCTCCACCCGACGCTCCGACCACATCACCCCTATCCTCCATGACCTCCACCCGACGCTCCGACCACATCACCCCTATCCTCTATGACCTCCACCCGACGCTCCGACCACATCACCCCTATCCTCCATGACTCCACCCGACGCTCCGACCACATCACCCCTATCCTCCATGACCTCACCCGACGCTCCGACCACATCACCCCTATCCTCCATGACCTCCACCCGACGCTCCGACCACATCACCCCCATCCTCCATGACCTCCACCCGACCACATCACCCCTATCCTCCATGACCTCCACCCGACCACATCACCCCTATCCTCCAGGACCTCCACCCGACGCTCCGACCACATCACCCCTATCCTCCATGACCTCCACCCGACGCTCCGACCACATCACCCCTATCCTCCATGACCTCCACCCGACGCTCCGACCACATCACCCTATCCTCCATGACCTCCACCCGACGCTCCGACCACATCACCCCTATCCTCCATGACCTCCACCCGACGCTCCGACCACATCACCCCTATCCTCCATGACCTCCACCCGACGCTCCGACCACATCACCCCTATCCTCCATGACCTCCACTGGCTCCCCATCAAACACCGCATTGACTTTAAAATATTACTTTTCACTTTCAAAGCCTCAACAAACCCCCCCCCCCCCCCCCCCCCCTACCTCTGTGACCTCATCCAACGACACACCCCCACCCGTCGCCTCAGGTCTGCTGAAGCTAACCTACTGCAGCCCATCAGGACAAAGGTCTGGACCTGGGGTGACTGGGCCTTCGCAGCAGCCCCCCCCTCTCTCTGAAACCCCCTCCCCAGCCACGTCAGATCCGCCATCACTCTCACATCATTCAAACAATCCCTCAAAACTCACCTTTTCACTCTTCCTTAACTCCTAATCCTCTAACCCCTTGCCCTTATTCCTCCTAGTTTAGCACTTTCTACTTTGGTTGTTATTTTGTTTGACTTGCTTGCACTTTGAGCACCAGGAAAAGCGCTTTATAAATGTAATGTATTATTATTATTATTCCTGCACCACTAATTAACCGACCAAAATTATGAACTTAAATTGATCAGAGCGCTTCCTCCAAATGAAAGCATATCATGATATTCAATGCTTTGTCTTTTCTTAGATTCTGCCTTAAGATTTCTATCGCTGTTAAAATATACTATGAAACTAAAAACAAAACATTTCAGCAGGACACCACCCCCCCACCCCCCCCCCCCCCCCCCCCCACCTGACCCTAGCAAAACGAAAAGCTAAGTGAAACAGGTAATAAGTCTTAAGTCTCAGTGTCTCCCTCTCTGTGACCTCTAACACAGACCTCTTATTTCAAGAAAAAAAGGCCCCCGATTTACAGTGTTTTTAACCCCCACCTCACTAAACGGGGTATTAGTAAGTATTTCAGGATGACAACCAAAAAACACACTCAGCAAATGAAATATATGATAGATGTCAGAGCGATGATAGCCTACATTCCTCCACATAATGGCATAGCATTCATTGCTTTGTGTTTTCTTAGGATGATTCTCTCAGTTCTCTCTCTGTGACCTCGAACACGGACCTCTTATTTTAAAGAAATAGCCCCCATTAAGGGTTTGATTTACACAGTGTTACCCTGATAAGGATCTTACAGGCCGCAGCAGGCTGAACACCAAGAGGAAACTCTCTGAAGCACAAACGCCTCCATTCAAGGAGGATAAGAAATGGGCCAACTTTCAGAAGGGAACTCTTGCCACACCTCATAATCAACATTTAACTGTCAACCGCGCCTGTGAT